>CM035433.1:78329979-78867479 GCA_020310875.1 Ceratopteris richardii
CCCCCCCCCCCCCCCCCCCCCCCCCCCCCCCCCCCCCCCCCCCCCCCCCCCCCCCCCCCCCCCCCCCCCCCCCCCCCCCCCCCCCCCCCCCCCCCCCCCCCCCCCCCCCCCCCCCCCCCCCCCCCCCCCCCCCCCCCCCCCCCCCCCCCCCCCCCCCCCCCCCCCCCCCCCCCCCCCCCCCCCCCCCCCCCCCCCCCCCCCCCCCCCCCCCCCCCCCCCCCCTTCCCCCCCTGCAAGCAAGGCACCCCCTTGCCCCCCCCCCCCCCTGCAAGAAAGGCACCCCGCCCCCCGCCGTCGTTTTTCTATCCAGCCCTTTTCAGTGCTTGGGGGGTATGCCCTGTGGCGCCAAATTGTGCGCAACTATGAGGGGTACTAGTACTCCTCATACCAAGCTCTCATTGCCTTCTTCAACACGAGTTGCTAATCGAATATAAACGTGTTCTGGCAATCTTCTTGGTGTCACTTTTGTTGGTTTACATTTTTCGTGGGTTTGGACGTCTCAAGTGGTATCAGAGCAACGACCCTAGGGGAAGCCTTTGGACGGGCGGACTGTCACACCAGTGCTGGCAGCGCCATCTAACGTCCCGGGCCCATCCGTGGGAAGTTCTTTGACGTCGCAAGAGGTCTTTTGACCCTCCCCTTCCCCCCCTCAAGCAAGGCAACCCCTTGCCCCCCCCCCCCCCCGACAAGCAAGGCACCCCCTTGCCCCCCCCCCCCCCCCCCCCCCCCTTCCCCCCCCTGCAAGCAAGGCACCCCCTTGCCCCCCCCCCCCCCCCCCCCTGCAAGAAAGGCACCCCGCCCCCCGCCGTCGTCGTCGCTTCCGCGCGCTCTACTGTCGCCTCCACGCTATTCGCCAAGCCTCGCCGTTCTCTCCGTCAACCGGTGGACCACCCCCTTGTTCCAGTTAGGTGCCCGCGTGCCCTAGCCCCCCTTCATCTTCAGGACCCTATCCCTCCCAAGTTGCCGCCGATTGGCTCCACGCCACCATGGCCAGCGAACACGACGTTGGCACGGCCGGTCTAACTTCGGGGACGGAACGCGCCAAGAATGTGACTGAACGGCGCCGACGTCACAAGGCCCAACGGGCTGCCCTAGAAGAAGAACTCAACCGTTTGCTCTTGGTGAATGCCGAGCTACACGAACGCCTCCAGGAGGCCGAGCTCAACGCCGAGATCCACACCCAACCCGAATCCGACCCAGCTCACCCGAATCCCGGGCCTGTCCACGACCGCATTGATAGGCTCGAAGACACCCTCTCTAGACTAACTTCCCTAGTAGAAGCCCACCTCTTAGCCAAGGACCAACCTCAACCCCAACCACAACCGCAGTCAAGCACCCAACCGGTACCCCAACCCACCCCGACCCATACGTCCCAACAACCACCAACTCCTTTAAACCCAACTCCGATTACTCAAATGCAACCGGTGGACATCGACGACCCCGACTCCTTCGGCTTCTACAAACCGAACCCCCCCGACAAGTACCGAGGCGGCCGAAGCTCCATTGCCGTCAACCGATGGATCGAAGGTATGGAAAGCTACCTCCAGATGCTCCGGGTTGGCCGCAACCATTGGACGCGCATCGCCGGCCAATTCTTACAGGACGAAGCCTCAGCATGGTATATGGTGGAACATAAGAAGCAAGCCTGGCCCTCATGGGATCATTTCACAGCGGCCATCGTCGACTACTTTGTACCTCGCAACGAAGCGTTCCAAGCACGTGACGAATGGCGCAACATCCGTCAAGACAAATTCATTGGACCTTATGTATCACAATATCGCAGGCTCATGCTTCGCATCAACGACATGGCGGAAATTGATCGCCTACACGGCTTCCTTTACGGGTGCTCCCCGTACTACCGCAAAGAAGTGGAGAAGCAAGACCCCCAAACCTGGGAGGACGCAGTCCGCATCGCAGAACGGCTCAATGACGCTTACTCCAACCGGCTGGCTCGTTCGACCGACGGAAGCCAAGCTACCCGCAAAGACTCAACCTCTAACAAGGAGCAAACCTCCACATACCGAAGATCAACCGAGCAACAACGTGGTCAAGGTTTCAAAGCCCTCCCGGCCCCAGCAGACAACCGTTCAGGATCCCCTAACCGAAGCAACCAAACGCGGCGCGACCCCCGTCCGGTGTGCAAATATTGCCAAGGCAGTCACCCCACGGAGAAATGCTGGCGGAAACGACCCGACACTAGAGTGCAAGCAACGAAGACCGAAGAGGCATCCACCTCCGGCCCGAAAATCACCGAGATTCACAGCGACGAATCAGACGACTCCTCCCCCCGCGGACCGTCCACATCAAAGGGCAAGGCTCAGTGCCATTCAGTTGCATTACCCATCATACACCAAGTGTTCATTATGGGAGAAGTCACAGGCGAACGCATGCCGGTGATGCTGGACACGGGTGCAACCCACAACTTCATGACTCCGCAGTGTGCTCAACGCCTTGGACTCAAGATCAGTAAACGGCTCCGCATGTCGGTGGTCTTTGCTCAGGGAGAGGCCAGTCATGTGCGTTACGCCGACGGTGTCCCGGTCATGTTAGGCCAATGGTTTGGTCACCTGAACTTCCTGATTATACCGATGGAAACATTCGAAGTCATCCTTGGCCTCGAGTTTATGGATAAACACATGATCTCCTTTTTCGGCAAAGGGGTAGACAAAGTCCTTCTCGATCAGAATGGGCAGGCCATCGTCGTCGACTGCAATCGTGTCCAGGCTCCCCGTACGGACGAACCTTCTGACAATGAACCAAGGGAATCTAAGCAGAAACATACTAGCAAAGAGAAAGCACAAGCTCGAACGTCAACCTCCACACACACGCCATCACCATTATCATACAAGCAATTTCGACGAGCAGTCTATCAAGGCGGAATCGCACACTTATGTGTTCTCAGACCGGTCGCAGAGGAGACGGGACCACGGCCGATCGACGTCTCAAAGATTGGGCACCCAAGTTTCCAGATGCTAATGGAAGAATTTTCAGATGTTCTCACGGATACCCTCCCACCCGGTCTTCCCCCCTTACGTAATGTCCAGCATCGGATCGACACGCTCCCGGATCACCCGCCACCGTCGCGAGCGCCATACAGGATGAATGAGACCGACCTTCAGGAGCTGAAGCGGCAGTTACAGGAACTTGAAGTGCAAGGATACATCCGACCAAGTAGCTCCCCATATGGAGCCCCGGTCCTATTTGTGAAAAAGAAAGACGGCTCCTTACGCCTATGCATCGACTACCGAGCACTCAATAAAGGCACAATCAAGAGCAAGTATCCCGTACCCGTGATGGAGGAACTTTTAGATCGCCTGGGCAAGGCACGATACTTCACGCGCATAGATCTCCGATCCGGGTATCATCAAATCAGGGTGGCACAGGAACACATCGAGGAAAACGGCCTTCCGCACACGGTACGGCAGCTATGAGTGGCTCGTCATGCCATTCGGGCTGACAGGGGCACCGGCCACCTTCTGTCGAGAGATGAACGACGGCTTCCGGGATATGCTTGACCTCTTCCTCATCATCTACATCGATGACCTGCTGATTTACAGCCGAACATTAGAGGAACATTATGAACACGTTCGGGCGGTCTTGTTACGACTACGGCAACGTCGGCTTTTCGCCAAGCCAAGCAAGTGCGAGTTCTGCATGAAGAAGGTGGAATTCTTGGGGTTTATCGTTTCCGAACAGGGCCTCCACGCCGACCCCCAGAAAGTAGACGCAGTACTCAAATGGGCACCCCCGAAGACCGTCAAAGAGGTGCGAGAATTCATCGGCTTTTGCCAATTTCTCCGCCGGTTCATCCAAGGTTTTAGCAAGATCGCGGCCCCGCTCTTGGAGTTGGTCAAAGAAAAGGAGCCATTCAAATGGGGAGCAGACGAAGAAGAAGCCTTCGAAGCATTAAAGGTGGCTATGTGCAATGCCCCGGTTCTCAAACTTCCAGAGTTCGACAAACCGTTTGAAGTTCACACAGATGCATCAGGCTCAGCCATCGGCGGCGTCCTCTTACAAGACGGACAACCCATCGCATACGAGTCGCATAAACTCACCGGCCCCGAGCTCAGATGGAGCACACACGAGCAAGAAATGTTAGCTGTTATCCACTGCCTACGCAAGTGGCGGCACTACATTATCGACAAGCACACAACGGTCTTCACGGACAACATCTCCTTGAAGTACTTTACATCTCAACCCAAGCTAAGTCCAAAACAAGCAAGATGGCAGGATTTTCTTGCCGAGTTTGATATCGAGATCATTCATAAGCCGGGCAAACAGAATGTAATGCCAGATGCACTTAGTCGAAGACCCGAGCTCCAGGCGATGTCCACCGTATCCTCAGATTTGAGAGGCAGAATTCAACGAGCGCAAGCACAGGATGCCCAAGTTCAAGAAATACTTCAGGAGATGCAAATGGCTCAAGCCCCGCAGCGCTACACGTTACAAGACGGCATTCTCCACCGCAAAGGCAAAATTTATGTACCGAACGACGTAGAGCTACGCAAAGAGCTACTGTGGGAGGCACATGATTGCAAAGTGGCCGGCCATGGAGGTCAAAATCGCAGCTACGAGACGCTCCATAAACACTTTTATTGGCCCCGCATGAAGGCACAAGTACAAGAATATGTAGAAACCTGCCCAACATGTCAGTTAGTCCGTCAAGATCGAGTGAAGCCTGCCGGCCTTCTGCAACCACTCCCAATTCCCAACCGGCCGTGGGACATGATTAGCATGGACTTCATCACCGAACTCCCACCATCTTTGGGCTTCAACACCATCTTTGTTGTGGTGGACTACTTCACCAAACAAGCACACTTTATTCCGGCTAAGCCCCCGCTCACCGCCAAGGCCGTGGCTCAACTGTTCTTCACTCACATCGTGAAGTATCACGGGTTGCCCCTCGCCATAGTGTCAGACCGCGACGGCCGTTTCCTAAGTCGGCTATGGACCGAGCTTTTCCGCCTCTTGGGGACGCAACTTAGGTTCTCCTCATCATATCACCCACAAACAGATGGGCAAACCGAACGGGTTAACCAGACGATCGAAGATTACATCCGAAACTATGTCAGAACGGACCAAAAGGATTGGGCGAGGCACTTAGACATTCTGGAGTTTCACTACAATGCTTCCGTCCACTCAAGCACGAAGATGACACCATTCGAGTTGGCGACCGGCAAGGAGGTAATCACGCCCTTGGCTCTCACACAAGACTCCACACTTGCAACAACAGACCCTGATTGCGGCGCCTTCTTGGATCAATGGAAAACAAAGTTAGAAGAAGCAAAATCCAGCTTGCAAAGAAGCAAAGAACGCATGGCTCGCTACGCAAACAAGAAACGACGACCCAGCGAAGAATTTCAAGCAGGCGACCTTGTCCTCGTCAGCGCACGAAATATCACTCTGCCAAAGAACATCACGCAGAAGTTCAACCATCGCTACTACGGACCATACAAAGTGGAGAAGCGCATCAATGAAGTCACTTATAGCTTGGAGCTGCCCGACAATGTGCAATTTCACAACGCCTTTCACGTCAGCCTCCTGAAGCGGTTCAAACCAGACGCCAAGTACGGACGCGAGATCCCGGTGCTGCACGACGGAGAGAACCAGTTCGAGGCGGAAGCTATAGAGCTCAAAAATTGGATTTCGTATGAAAAAGTTAGGACTGTTCAGGGTTTAGGTAGTTAAATCAGGATTCAATACAAGCTAACAGTCAAACAGGAATACTCGAGTAGCTTGTGGCACGGCCTAACGATGCAATACTACACCCTAGTGTTTGTCCCACACTCAATCAAAATTTAGACCAATAATTTTGCCTTGAAAATTTGACCTAATTTGCCCTTCTAACGCGTTCGCAAAGTCTGTCGGTCGCGATTGACAGGTCAGTCGCGATCGACGTGTCGATCGCGATTGACAGGTCCGTCGTGGCTGTCAGTCGCGATTGACTGGTCAGTCACGATTGACACGTGGCCGAAAAGTCAATCAATCGTGGTCAAAGCGTCGTTGACTCTGTCGGTCGCGATTGATGAGTCGATCGCGATTGACAGGTCGGTCGCGAGGGTCTGTCGATCGTGGTCAAACAGTCGTTGACCGTGTCGGTCGCGATTGACAGGGCCGTCGTGGTCTGTCGGTCGTGGTCAAACCGTCGTTGACTGTGTCAATCGCGATTGATGAGTCGATCGCGATTGACACGTGTCACGCGTATGGTCAGTCGGTCGTGGTCAATCGGTCGTTGACTCTGTCGGTCGCGATTGACAGGGCCGTCGTGGGCTGTCGGTCGCGATTGACGTGTCGATCGTGATTGACAGATCTGTCCGTCGTCGTTTGTCGATCGCGATTGACAGAGCGATCGCGATTGACAGAAATCTGTGGAATTTCAAAAAACTAAACACATTTTTGGGAAGCTCTAGGCCTGTAGGTCATGGATATGCACTTTGTTTAGCAATTAGAGCAAGTTTTCAGTCGGTCGCGATTGATAGAGCTCGGCGACACACAGACAGTTACTCAGATTTCCGTACCTGCGCAGAGTGCTGGGGATGATGATGCGGCCTGTACCTGCAGAATGCTCACAAAACATGCAAAAAATAGCACATGCAAATTCGCTCTCTCGCTCTCTCTCACAAGTGAAATGAGGGAAATGAGGTGGAGATGGGAATATAGTCAAAAAACTGAAATTTTTGCGATGATGGAGATGGACGTGGGAGATGGTGATGATGATGATGATGAAGAAGATGGTGAAGAAAGTAAAAGAAAATCGATGAGAGTGAAGAAAATACCTACAACTCCAACGCGTCAACTCTACGTCTTACCATCACACGCTCGTCCTCAAAGCTCGATCCCCAGCAACGGCGCCAAAATTTGGTGTAGCTCAATGATGAGTAGCACCTCCTTTAATGTCAATCCGGGAAGACGTGAGGATGGTATGAAGACCTCGAGCAAGTGGCGGCACAAGTGCGTGAGTGAGAAGCACACTAGCATGCACACACATACACACACACGCGCACACACGGCAAGACAAAGAGTGAGAATCAATGGAGCTTTTAGATTACTTTCAAAATGCTCTTACAAGTTCGTTTCAATTACAATCTAACCCCAAAAATGAGCTCTCTAGCCCTTTTTATAGTTTTTGACTAGCTTTTGGTCCTGTCCAGACCTAGTGTCCGGCCTAGTTAAAAATTAGGTTCCAGGGCTTATTTGGGGGCTCAAACGAGATCTAAAAAATACGAAAATTGGTACGCAACTACTTCTAAGGCTCCTCAAGCTCAAGGAATCCTTGGCTTGCACAAAATGGACCTACAAAAAGGTGAAATGATATTTACAATGATTGTTAGTGATAAAAATCACTGTTGTTGTAGGGATTTCTTCTAGTGCTCTGCCATACATATCTTCGAGCTCCCTACTTGCTCTTCCTCCCTGCATGTCCATCTCTTTGATTTGCATTAATGTCTTGAAAAAATATTGGCCTACTTGCCAGATCTTCTTTGACTGCCCTGTTTGCTTGTGCTGTCCCTTCGCTCTGACTCCCTTCTTTGACTTTCACGTCTTGTAAGTCCTGGTGTACCAAGGCTACTGCCAACAATCCCTATACCCACTTGCTCTCTCTCTCTCTCTCTCTGTATCTCATCAACCACTTCTTTTCATGCTAGAGTGAATCCTTAATACTTTAGGAGTCCTAAGACACTCCGTTTATCACAAATTTTATTCACCCAAAGAAGTCACCAAATTAAAACTGAAATTCCACCTACAGCATTCTCTTGGACTCTTGAAGAGACTCTTCTCATTTGCCCAAGAATTCTTGGTTCTGGCTACTTCTCACCTTGCCCTATGCCAAGCACACCAAAGTTCAAAATTAATGGCAAAAAATACACCAAACATTTGAAAAATTTTGAAAAACACTAATTTTAGCATCCTATTTGAGTGTCGTGATGGTCAAGCACAATTGCGATGGTGTTTCATCATCATGATGGTGTGAACACCCGCAATGATAAGGGAAAATTGTGATGTTCCAGCTACGATGATCAGGGAAAATTGCGATGGTCAAGCTAAGATGATCAAGGCGTGATGGTGTGTCACCATCGCAATGCTGAAGTCATGATGGTCAACTGGCAAGAGTCACCACATGATGGTCAAGCGGCAATAGTCAGATTATGATGATCAAGTGGTGACGGTCTAAGTACGATGGTCAAGAAATCCACTATGATCAAGACCCTGATGGCCACCAAGGTTGCAAATGTCAGGAACTGTCACGATGGTGTATCACTGTCGCGATGATGTGATGCGATCACGATGGTGTGAGCCAATCACCACGACGGTTAGTGACCGTCACAATGGTCAAACACAGTCACGATGATGAGTCACCATCGTGATGGTCAGCCAAACTTGTAATTTCAAAAAACTACATTTAGATATGTGAGAGTGCTTACCTTACCTCCTCTTTCATGCAAAAACTTCAACCAAATACTCACCTTTGTTAGAGAGTCACAATGGTCAGCTTCTATGGCAATTTTTGATAGAAAAATGAAGTTTTTACTTGTGTTTCTTGCAGATTCATGATGTCCAGAGGCTGCCTTGCAATGTTAGTGAGTGCACCAGAAAACATGAACAAGCACTTGTAAAATCTCTTTCTCACTCTCACACATGAAAATGAAGAAAAGTAACATAAGAGAAAGAGGGAATATAGTCGATTTTTTGGTATTTTTTGGAGTTTGAGATGATGATGAGAAATGAAATTAGCGATAAAGTGGAGTAGAAGTGCACAAAAACTAACTTCTAAAAACTAAAAAACAAGAAAATTTTACCTCCCAACGATTTTCTCCAACACACTTACCATCACACGCTCAACCTAGAGCTCATCCCTGACAACATCACCAAACTTGGTGTCACTCTAGTACAATGGTCAGTAGCAACATCCACCTCATAATTGTCAATCCATGGAGAGGGTAGGTTGATTTGAAGATCGAGAGCAAGTGAAGTGCGCGAAGGTGATGGTGAGAAACACAAATGCATACACACACATACACACACACACGAGGAAAGTGGCAATGGAGATCAATGGAAAGCAAGAAAGGAACTTACATTCATTATTAACTAGTTATAATAGCTCTATTAGCCCAAAAGCTACTAGTTTACAAAAGTTACAAGTTTCAAAAGTCCCCAAAATGAGCTCTCTAGCTCTATTTATAGTTTTTGCCTAGTTCTGATTGGTTTCACATCTAGTGACCGGCATAGTTAAAAAATAGGTTCTACAAGTAATTTGAGGTACCCAACATCTTCCAAAAATTATGAAAATTGGTATGAGCTACCTACTTAGAGTGCTCAAGCTTGAGGAATCCTTGGCTTGCAGAAAATGGATTCGTACATGTGGTAATCAGATGTATGCATATATATTACATTTTTTTAGTGATAAAAACCACTTTTTGGTATGAAATGACCTATGTGCTTCTTGTGTGTCTGTGATGAGATCCTATACTTGGTCCCGTGCCGTGAACAACCCCCAGGGCCTGATCCAACCTTGTTTGCTCGTTCCATCACTGTGATTGACTTTCCACCATGACAAAGTGAACCTGACATGAAGGGTGGCAGTTTCCTTGGAGATAGAGATCCTTGACTCCCTACCCACACCTTCACTTGACAAAGAAAGCACTTTTTCAAGCACATTTATAAATACTTGTATCTAGGTTTTCCAAAAAGTAAATCTAAAAATATTTTTCATGACACGAATCCAAACCTCGGCTTTAGATCAGATTTCTAGGTATTCGCTTTTCAAGTTATTTCAATATTTGCATTGTTTGCACGCACATGATTTTGCTGCTTGATTTTGATCCCTCAGATTCTACATTAGACTAAGCAAATCATCTTGAGCACTTCTTTTCAATTGTTATTTAGTTAAAAGCCTTCTAGTATTATACTTTAGTTTCTTTAAAAAGAACAAAAATATCATAAAGATAAAGAAAAATCCTTGAAAAATATAAAAATTAAAAACAAAAACACAAAAAGAAATTAGTCAAAACAAAAGGGAAAAAGAAAAGAAATCAAGAAAAGATCAAGTTAGAAAGAAGAGTAAAATCAAGTCAAGAAAGAAAGATATCAAAACTAAAGATAAAGTAATTGAAGTCAACTAAAGTCAAAACAAAAACAAAGAAAAAGAAACCTAGTGGCTCAAGTCTTTAGACATCTAGAAATAGATTTTGGCCTAGGTAGTTGATCTAAGAGAGATTTTCGACCTACCTTCACCTCTTGGCTTGAGACTCATCTAGTCTCTTCTCTGAGCTCTAGTCTGAGTTAAGAGAAATTGTTAAGCCGGTTACTTTGGATATTGTCCTAAACACTAGGACAATCCAGAGAAGAGAGATGGATGGAGTATTTAAAGATTTAATGATAGAAAAGTAAGGGGCTCAAGTGGTACAAGCTATCTTAAGAGACAAGGGGAAGTTTATAGGGTTAAACGTGATTGAGTACATTTGAAGTACCTTAAGGGCACTCGAAATCAAGGATTGTATTTTCCTTATACCTCAGACTTGGACATCAAGATATATTCAGATGTTGATTGGGCAGGTTGCAAAGATGATAGAAGGAGTACCTTAGATTACTTATCATTTGTAGGAGACAAACCTATCATTCGGGAAAAAAGTGAGCCCTTCATGGGCCTTGTAAGGATTCCTAATTTTTAGGGATTAAAATGCTTAATCTAAGCATTTAAGAGCTTATAAGAAACCACTAGTGGTATTCCAAAATAAAATAATATTTCTTAGAATCTTGTGTTTGAATTCTCATAAGGAATGTTTCTCTGCCATCGGATGCTTCAATTTAAGGGCCAAGTTTAAAGCGCATGAGTGAGTAGAGAGAGAGTCTGACATGCGTGAGAAATAAGAGATTCTCTGCAGATTTGCTTTTTTGCACTCTCTACGTGAACTTGGACCATTAGATCATGATAATCCAACAATTCTCTGGATTTGGGGCTGAGCCGAGTTTTGCAGTTACCCTGAGCCATCCGATCGGCCTTCCATCTGATGGTTCATGCGCAAAGGCGCCATCTCTTTTGGAGAGCTTATTCATAGCCATTAGATCATATAAAGATCCAATGGCCACCAAATGAAGGTGCCCAAACTCATCGATTTCAAATGCTTCCATTCGATTCGATATCTCATCTAATGGAGTACATCGATAGGTGCCTTTTTGCTGAAGAAAACGATCGTAGCCATTGAAAAACCTACAAGTCCAAGGCCCCATGTGGACAGATGCCTTGACTTTTGCCATTCAACATTAGCCTTTAGATCATTGAGCCCATCCAAGGGCTGTAATTCATTTTCAAGCCTTTCAAAACCATTCACACAACTAAAACCACTAATGCTAGATGAATTTCTCCTCTTTGACGAAAGAAAAACTAGAGAAGCCTATGCCTAGCCAATGTGATTAAGGGACTAGACTATGTCCACCACCCTCTTCTCATTGGTCCATCACTAATCAGCCCTTAATCCAAAAGGCCCAAAGAGGGTTCACTTTTTTCCGTAATGTATTATGGTCTTCAAAGAAGCAACCTAGTATTGCTTTATCTTCTACAGAGGCAGAGTATAGAGGATTAGCCAATGCTACTCAAGAGGCCATATGGATCAGATCAGTGTATACAAATTTAGGTTTGCACACTACATCTCCAATGATTTTTGGGATAATACTAGCTCACTACATCTTGAAGCTAATCCCATTTATCATGCTAGGACCAAGCATATAGAGGTCCACTATGATTATGTGAGAAAGAAGATATTGAGCAAGAAGATTCAGTTTGCCTATGTGTCAACAAATATGCAATGTGCAGACTTATTGACTAAAGCATTGGATGGTACAAAACTTTGCAAGTTTAAGTCAATGATTGGATTGCAGGAAATTCATGAAGGTTGAAGATGCAGACCAAGCCAAAATTTTTGGCTTGAGGGGGAGCTGTTGGTGCAAAGTTCAAGCCCACACATTTGGCTTGAAGTTCATAAACATATGAAGCTCCATGGAAACCATTGCTAGAAAGAGTTTTCATCTTTACCATTTGTAAAAGTCATTTTTTGACTTGAGAGAATATTTGTAATCACCTACAAAAACTCATGGACTTGTTAATTAGAAAAGTAACTACTTCATTGGGGGAATATTTCCTAGATTGAAGGACTAATTTTAGAGAGAGCCAAAAGTTGAATTTAAATTCAAATTTGTATATAAAGTGGCTTGAAAAAGTTGCATGAAGAAGTGACTCAATTCCGAGTTCTATATTGCCATTTTGTAAGAGTGTGAGGTCTACATTGTAGGCTACACTACTCAGCATCATTAGGATATGATTTTCAAGCCTATGATCTTGTACAACATTGTTGATTAATACAATAGATCTACATTGTTCATCAATAATCTCTCTGTCATAGTCATTCATAATTGTCAACTTGTACTGCTCATATCTCAGTCACTTCTCCACCATTTTCAATGATCTATAGCTTGTTGGAATCAGATCCAAGTTCTCTATGTGCTCACAAAATTTTAAGGAAATCTATTCAACCAATTTGGAGAAAAGGGCATCGAAGCACTCACTAGTCAAACTCTGTAGAGGTCCTTATACAAGATCGGGGGTAATGATTCAATTGCTAAATTGATTGCTCTATGTTATAGTGCATCATTTTGAGTGATTAGAATTGGAATCATTAGCTTTCTAAGCTAATTGGATAGCTCTAAAAGGAATTTTTCTAATTCCTACTGTACTGGTAGCACTGAGCATAACAAGCAGCACATGTGTGATAAAAAATAGAAGGTTTTCATTGAACCTTCAACTTTGGAGTAGTCTGTTTTGATTCATTCTTTTCTTACATCATTTCCAAAGTACATAGGCACTTGTATAGTGACTTTGGAGAGCTAAGAGGTCCCACAACGCAACTCTGAAGCTACAAGGGGCTGGTACAAAGCAAGATTTGGTAGTACTTACTCATTTCTTGGAGTGTCCATCCATCTATCCCAACATTGAGCTCCCAAGACTGGCATTGGCAAGAGGTTATGTCAGGATACCTTAGATCTATTGCAAGTGTCACAGGTTCGGGTATATTCTTTGACTTCCTTCCACATTTGAGGCCACCAATAATCCCTTAGTATGAGTTCTATTGTTTTATTCACTCCAAAATTTCCTGCTACAAAGGTTTTCATGATGTTGTTGAAGTACTTGGATCCTAGGCTTTCATGGAGGGACATACAATAGGTTCTTATAGAGTAGTAACCCATCATTTTCTTGAAAATTTTTTTACTTCTTGGAATAATGGAGGCCTTACAAAATGTGCATTAGTACATACAATCATGAGGGTTAGACATTGTTCATATACTAACATGTGAATCTATAATTTTCCTCTTCAACTCGAATAAATTTTGGACACATGATAAGCACTCAAGAAAATAAATGTAACCTCTAGAAAAATACCTCAGTACTATTAGAATGCTAGCACTTAGGGTGGATAGGTAAGGGAAAAATTATAAATAAAATAATCATTCATTATAGGGCATCATAGATAGAAGGAAAATTATAGAATCAAAGGATAAGGATCGATAATTGATTAAATTGAGAATAACTTTGATGATATGGTACATTTAGTGCTTAAATACTAAGAATTGGTTCTAAAGGTAGATTCTAATGTGGTTTGGAACAAAGAAAATATCAATGAAAGTGGAAGAATAGAATTTGCTTCTCTAAAGTATTCCTGCCTATGGATAAAGACTTGGAAATCCACTCATAAGGATGATGTAATTAAAAATTGAGAAAATCCTCTAATTTAATTTTAAGTTCCCTCATTATTGCAAAATCCAACTTAAACGAGCTTTTAGAATACATCACGTTATCTATTTATTTTTTCGGTGGATCTTGATTGATTGTTAAAAGAACACATCCTTGAATCCTTAAGAAAATATATTTCTTCTTTATAAGGATGATCCAAAGGTATTTTGGTATGGAAAATGTGATTCATAATTTTGATCTAAAGCAAATAGACATGTAACCTTCATACTTTCTTCTTTGGTGAGAAACTTATAAAAAATTATCTATGTATCCATTTTTTGATTTAAAAAGATACAATTGGGAAACATATATTTGGGCCGATCCATTTTTTGTGTTTCTTATAGATATCTGAATTGATAAAATGTGCATCTAACATTATAGCGTCTCATATCACTAAGCATTGCGATAACAACTAAGAATAACATACTTCATAGACTCACGAATGTTCAAATATCTCACCAAAGCATATGAATTCACTTCCAAAGTAAGCAAGGACTCCAATGTTGGAAAATAATGAAGAAGAGACTGAACAAAAGTAAATACATTGCACTAATTGGATAAAAATATCTCACTAAAGCATATGAATTCACTTTCAAAGTAAATAAGGACTCAAATGTTAAAAAATAATGAGGAAAGAAATTGAACAAAAATAAGAACATTGCGCATCTTCCTATAAGCTACAGGAAAAATATTCATCACTTCTAAGTCTCGAACCCTCCATCTCGATGGTAAGATATGTACCTGACAAATTAGTAGATTATATAGTTCCTATGATTACATTAATATATAAAAATAAAGTTATTCTCAAGGTTTTGATTGATGGTGCATCGAGCATTAACATCACCTCGACTACCACATGTAAGCAAATGGGCTAGAACAGAATAGACCCAGTGCCCTTCTTTGTCTGAATGGCAGATCAATCGTAGGTGCAACCAATGGGGCTGGTTAAGGACATCTGTAGGTATTATTCAATATTACATTTGTTGTGCTGGAACTTAAGGGGCAGAACCTAGATTATAATTTTATATTGGGGCTGCCTTGGTTATGAAATTCCAAAGTCCGATAGAATTGGGAGGAAAAGATGATCACATTCAGAAGAGAACAAAATTTTCCATCCCATTAGAGGAAGAGAAACATTGCCCCCCTGAACATAAACAAGTTTTAGTAGAGCCTCCACATATGTTGGACAGGCTCGAGGATGATGAAGAGCAATAATTTTTAGAAGCGAATAGAGATTTGCTACCTTTTAGAGTGGTAGATGTGAATTCAGCCATCACCCCATGCTGGGATAGTATGGTGGCCGCAGTCTGTACGAAACCTTTGGAACAAAATGAAGAAAATATTTTCGACCGAGTGATAAAAGGCCCCATGGAGATTGGGAAGATTTGGGTAGAAGAAGATTCTTTGGAAGTTGTAAATCTTGGTACTACGAAAGATCCAAAGCCAGTTTGAATATGTTTGGAGCTTACTCCGAAATTATGGATGGCATTGATAGCTTTATTGCAACAATACAAAGATTTTTTTGCATGGACATATGCAGACATGAAAGGTCTTCATCTGAAGCTAGATGCTACCCCAGTCATGCAGCAGTGGTACAGGATGAACCCCGAACTTTACAGAGTAGGTGAAGCATGAGCTGGATAGATTAATTAAAGTGAGATAAGTTGTACCTATTGAGAATTTGGAATGGGTCTCACCCATTGTTATTGTTCCAAAAAAAAAGCAATTACGGATCTATGTTGATTACATAAAATTGAATGCGACAACTATACCAGATGCTTTCCCATTGCCGATCTTGGACAGTATGCTTGATGAGGTTGCAGGTCGGGAAATGTATTGTTTCTTGATAGATTTAGTGGATATAACCAATTTCGGATGGTGGAAGCAGATATACCCAAAACAATATTTATTACAAACTGGGGAGTATTTGCCTGCACAATCATGTGGTTTGGGTTGCAAAACGTTCCAAGCACTTTCTAGCGGTGTATGAAACAAATATTTGCTCCCTACCTTACATCATTTATATGCATATTTTTTTTGGATGATTTTTTAGTTTTTGGCACAATGGTCGTGCACCTAGAACATTTATGTGCCTGCTTCCATTCTTGCAAATAGGTACACCTTTGTCTGAATCCGAATCATTTGACTTTTGCAGTCAAATGCAAAAAGTTATTGGGCCATGTTATTTCTGAAAAAGCTATTGCAATGGACCCAGATAAAGTTAAAGTGATACTAAAGTCCCTAGCACCCCGGAACCTAAAGGAGGTCTTACGATTCTTGGGGCAAGTTTAGTGGCATGGTAGACATCTAAGAGGGCTAGCACATATTTCTATTCTGTTGAATAATCTATCACATGTTCAACCAATAGAATTTGTATGGACAGATGACACCCAAACTGTCATTGAATGCCTAAGAAAAATGTTAGCTATAGACAAAGCTATTGGAAGTGTCCTTATGCAGAAGGAAGATTGTAGCTGGTTCCATGAAGACCCTATTGGAATTTGATTACGATGTGTACCTCCACATGAGGTGTTGACATTCATTTCAGAAGCTCATGTAGGTGAGGCTGGTGGGCACTTTAGCCATCTCATTACGGTCCAAAAAATTTAGCAGTCCGGATTGTGGTTGCCTACAATGTATGCAGATGTACAACATACAGTGCGGAACTGTGATTTGTGCCAATGCACTGGTGAAGCTCATGATAGTCAGCACTTTTCATTGCAGCCAATCCTTCCGCTCGAACCTCCTTTGGAACTAGTGTCTGATAGGGGAACTCATTTTTTAAATCAATTGATTTCCAAACTTACTTCGGATTACCAGATTAAACATAAATTTAGTTCTCCCTATTACCCAAGAGCAAATGGATTGGTGGAGAGTACCAATAAGATTTTACTTCACATGCTCCAAAAGATTCTGCTAGATTTGATGGATCAGTGGGAAATTATGCTTCCCACTGTACTCTGGGCATACAAGACTTCCTACAAAGTTTCATATACATATACATATACATATACATATACATATACATATACATATGCATATACATATACATATACATATGCATATACATATACATAAACATATACATATGCATATACATATACATATACATATACATATACATATACATAGACATATACATATACATATACATATACATATACATATGCATATACATATATATACATATACATATACATATACATATACATATATATACATATACATATACATATATATACATAAACATATACATAAACATATACATATACATATACATATACATACACATATATATATACATATACATATATATACATATACATATACATAGACATATACATATACATATACATATACATATACATATACATATACATATGCATATACATATGCATATACATATACATATACATATACATATACATATACATATACATATACATATACATATACATATACATATACATATACATATACATATACATATACATATACATATACATATACATATACATATACATATACATATATATACATATACATATACATATATATACATAAACATATACATAAACATATACATATATATACATACACATATACATATATATATACATATACATATATATACATATACATATACATATGCATATACATATACATATACATATACATATGCATATACATATACATATACATATACATATACATATATATATCCATATCCATATACATATCCATATACATGTACATATACATATACATTTACATATACATATGCATTGGCATATACTTATCCATAGCCATAGCCATAATATATATACATATACATATTAATATACATATACATATCCATATAACATATACATATCCATATACATATACATATACATATACCTATACATATGCATAAACATATACATATACATATACATATACATATACATATACATATACATATACATATACATATACATATACATATACATATACATATACATATACATATACATATTGTTAGTTGGCCGCCGGATTGGAAGTTGTAAAAACTGGATCTTGTTCGCACGAACTAAAGGTTGTTACACAAATACATTGTAATCTTTATATAAAGCAATGAAAAGAGACGCTCAGTGACGTTCGTTGGGATCACCAGACTGTCTGTGTGGGTGATTAAGCGGAACGCTGCTGTAGTGTCTGTTGAGCAATTCTGAGTATACTACTTTTGTTCTGTCTGGTTGTCTATTGATACCTGTTTTTGTTCGTGAGTTATATAGACGTTCAGTGGATTGTTAGACTGTTGGTCTGAGCGAGTTGTTCTACGGGGTTTCGGTTACGATTGTTCTGTTGATTAAGCGTATCGTGGTGTCGCTCTTCTTGTAAGGTGCTGTAACTTGTTGGACGAAGTCTGTGTAATTGCGGTAGTGTTCTGAGAACTCTGAGTCGTATTGTATTGTCTTCGGTGTTGAGGTCTGTCCTCATACAACAAAGGTTAAGCTACAGTAAGGGTTGTCTTAAGTTGTGCACTGGACCCCCCCCCAGTATTGTGTGCTTGAGACTGTTGAGTTCTTCTGTGTTTTCGGCTCTGTTTGATTGTTTGTACCTATTCGGTGAAGGTTGAATTACGGATATGGTCTTTAGCGTTATAGTAGTTTGTATTCGGAACGGCTATAAGTTAATCAAGTAACTCTGTATCACGATACTGCATAGTCTAGAGTCTTGATATAGTTTGAGCATCAGTGTATTGTTGTGTGTGAAGTGGTTAGTTTGGGAACTAAGCATAGGGCCTCTGTTTAACAGACCCCTTCCACTCCCAAGAACCCAATAAATGTTTAAACGCGCTACTGATAGCTAGTCCCGCGTTTAACGTTTAACACTGGTGCCGTCTATGGGAAGGTGGCAACAGATCAGATTGTTGCAAATCGATGTAGAAACGCGACTATAGATTATGAATCGACAGTAATAGTACGTGAGTAGTACAAAAGATGATACATGCCGGTTACTCGATCCGGTGAGTCATATCTAAAGTACCGACAACCTTGGGTACCTAATTTGCTAAGGACGCCTCCAAGAGGTAGAAGCGCAGAAAGGTCTAACTCAGTTGCCAAGGAAGTGAAGAACGTTAGTAGTGATTTCGGTAATATTCCGGTAGAACAGAGTGCCTTTCTACCAGATTCCGGTGTGATTTCGGCACCGTCTATCGAAGAAATGGTGACTCCAGAGTCTGCGGATAGAAACGTCGTAGTCAAAGAAATCAGTGGAGTTGAAAAAGCACTTTGTTTTGGTAAAAATTCGACACCTTCCGGTGTTATTTCGGTACCAGTTGCTGAGAGTCCACAGGGTTCCGGTGACGGTTTACCATTTCTTGGTGAATCTTCAGTCCAGTCACAGCTATTTGGAGTAAGCTTTCCTACATTTGATATCAAGAAGGAAGGTAGCGTGTTCGAAGCTGAGATCCGAAATATATTGAACAATATTATCAAGCCGGAGAGTGCACAGACTGACGACACAGATTTAGACGGTTCAGATATTCAGCCTCAGGATACAGAAGATAGTCATGACTCCAACAGGAGTAACGTACACTAAATTCGGAGGATTCCCAGGTGATGACCCAGACGCTCATGTACGCACATTTGAGATAAGTTACGCGGTGCTCAATCATCCACCTGATCCGGCGTATAAAGCTATTGTCTTCAAGTCGACATTGGTTAATGAAGCCTCCAGGTGGCTGACAGAATATGATATTAACCATTTCAGCACTTATGAAGCAGTAAGGGACGCATTTTTGTAGAGATTCATGCTAAAGAAGAATCCAGCCAAAATTTTTTATTACCTACAAAACAATAGACAGAAGATGAATCAAACAGTGCAGGAATATGCCACCCTATTCAGAACTCATTTGAGGCAATTACCACCAGCACATGCCAACCTGCCGGATGACGTTATCACTCAATGGTTTATCAATGGTTTGACTCCACAACTTAAACAGATTATGATCATATGCTGTGTGGGAGCTATGACACTAGCTGCGGTAATTGCAATGGCTTTGCAGCTTGAAAACAAGGTTGGAGGATTTACATAAGACCTTGAATGGTTAAAAACAAGTAAAAATATTGTAAAAGATCCAACCAGACAGATGTACTATACCACGTGCAAGAATTCAGCGCATACCAGTGCTACTTGCACCCTCAACCAATTGTTTTGTGTTATCTGTAACACGGTAGGACATTCCACGGAAAACTACGCATACAATGCCAAAGTACAGGGAACAACAACAATGAATGCAATTATACAAGAACGAGGGAAGCCTGCCAATCACTATGTACCTCCCCAAATGAGAAACAACCAGCAGCAATGATACTGAAATTACAGAGGATAGAGAAATAATAACTACAATGCAAACCGTTGGCAGGCAAAAACAGCACTGGAAAATACTAATTTGCCACCACTGCGCTGCCCTTTTTGCGGTGAATTTGGCCACATTAGAAGATTTTGTAAAGTCGCAGCTGAGTATGATCAGAGGAAGAAAGAATGTCAAAATCCAATGACTAATATGGTACAAATCACACCAGTAGAAACGCAAGTTGTAGTGATTCAGACCTGATCCGGTAAGCAACTACAACCAGCAGCAGAAGTATTTGAACCAGGCATCCATGAACAACAAAGGATGTATGATAAAGCTAGTCAATGGACCACCATCGAGGCTTCAGTGCTCCCAGATCCTATTCTGGTGACCCAGGCTCCGTTACTCGAGAAAGGAACACAAAAACAAGATTCTAATCTAGTAGCAGGCACATCATCTTCAGCAGGCGTGTCATCTTCAGAATCTGCGGAAAATACAATTCAACCACATCAGGCATGGGAAATTTTATCTAAGGCCTTGATTACTCTTCCCCTTAGGCAGTTGCTGGCACTAGTACCAAGAGTTCGGCAACAATTCCAACAGGAGTTCAGTCCTGTACCCTCTTGCATCCCGGCAACAGCGACAGTGCAACTGAAACCTGATTCTACAGTTGATCATTCGGTTCCTTTAATTACGGTATGGTATAAAAATCATAATATCATACAGGTACTAATTGATGGAGGATCTGGTATCAACATTGCTACCGCCACACTATGTAAAAAGTTAGGATGGACCGAAATCGAACCAGTCCAGTTTTTTGTCAGAATGGCCGACCAGTCAAGAGTCCATCCAGTAGGACTAGTACGCGATGTGCCCATAACTCTGCAAGGCACAACATTTAATAATGACTTTTGTCGTCTTAGAGCTACCAGAGTCTAGCTTGGATTATAATTTGCTTTTCCGCCGTCCTTGGTTGAAACAAGCCAAGGTGATACAAGATTGGTCTACACAGGAACTCACTTTCAAGGATAATAATCATAAATATGTTGTTAAGTTAGATGCTATACAGCCTTGTGAATTACATGCTAGACCTTATTTTGCAGAACCAGTTCATATGTTAGATGGTTTGTCAGATGATGAAGAAGAAGAGTTTCTGAAGAATAATATTGATTTGATCTCCCTAGGAACTGTTGATCTACAATCTGTTGTAGATAATTGGAACCCGGCAGTTTGTACGGTGATGCCTGTGACGGAAGAAGTCAAGAAAGAAGATACTGCTGCTGTAGATGACACTGATCAACAACTTTTAAACCCACACGATGTTATAGAGAAGTCTCAACAATTCTATGTTCCAGAAGATCAGTTAATTACATATAATTTAGGTGATGAAGTTAATCAGCGACCTATAAAAATAAAGGAAGGATTGCCTGAAATGTTTGAAGTAGAGTAAATACAGTTGCTTCGAGAGTTCTATGATGTTTTCGCATGGGATTACAAAGACATGGAGGGTCTGGACCCACGCATTTATCAACATAGGGTCATGCTGAAGCCGGAAGCAAAACCAATCAAACAACCCAGCTACCGGATGAATCTGAATTATGCAGCACAGGTAAAGGCAGAGCTAGATAGGTTATTAAAGGTTAGATTTATTGTGCTAGTAGAGCATGCTGAGTGGATATCACCCATTGTTATTGTCCCCAAAAAGAATAAGCAACTGCGAATATGTGTAGATTACCGAAAACTAAATGCCGCTACGGTGCCTGATCCATTTCCTCTATCTTTTCTTGACACGATGCTTGACAGAGTATTAGGACACAAAATGTACTCGTTCTTAGATGGATACAGTGGGTATAATCAGGTCAGAATGGCTGAGGAAGATATACCAAAAACAACGTTCATCACCAATTAGGGTGTATTTGCTTGTACTGTTATGTGGTTTGGATTAAGAAATGCCCCCAGTACTTTCCAGAGGTGTATGCAGGAAATATTCTCCCCTTATCTTACTTCGTTCATGCAAGTATATCTTGATGATTTCTCGTTGTTCGGTAAGATGGTAGCACACTTGTTCCATTTACGGTGCTGCTTTGAGAAATGCAGAGAATACAGACTCTATCTGAACCCAAACAAATCTGTGTTTGCGGTTTCATGTGGTAAATTGCTTGGCCATACTATATCTGCACAGGGCATACAAGTTGACCCAGATAAGGTAGCAGCTGTGTTAGAAGCACCTGTACCTACTACACCAAAGGAAGTAATGCGTTTCATGGGTCAAGTGAGATGGCATGGTCGTCATTTACGGTGGCTCGCTCATTTAGCCATTCCACTCAATCGATTAATCACGAAGAGTCCTAAACAATTTGATTGGACTTCGGAATGTAAAACAGCATTTGATCGTCTAAAATGTTTATTAACACAGGTACCAATTTTACAGCCTCCTGATTGGGATCGCCCATTCCATGTCTTCGTAGACGCATCAGATATTGCCATTGGCAGTGTTCTGATGCAACAAACCGATAAGTGGTTTTGGCCTGTTTACTATGCGAGTAGAAGACTTTCTCCTGTAGAAAAGAATTACTCTGTAACCAAAAGAGAATGTCTGGGTTTAGTGTATTGGTAAAGAAATTCAGACACTATTTACTTGGCCGCAGATTTACTTTTAGGTAGATCATGCTGCACTTGTCTATCTGGTACGACAACAGCATTTAGGTGGTCGATTAGCACGTTGGGTTCTACTTTTACAAGAATTTGATTTTGAAGTAATCCATCAGCCCGGCAACTCACATTCCTTAGCACATTTTCTTTCTCGCTTAGATTCCGATGAAGCTTCGGTCGGTGTAGATGACAGAACACCAATGATTTATGTTTCTGAACCAACTAATGATTGAAATTGCAGACTCACCTATGCCATCTACATATTATGATCAGATATTGACCTTTCTTACTGATGGATGCCTTCCTTCTCAGAGTTCTCTTGCAATACGTAGGAAAATTGCAGTGTACAGTCGCAAATTTCGGTTGATTGTTGGAGAATTATACTATATGGATCACACTAGAATTTTACTACATTGTATTCCTCCACACAAAGTTAATTCAGTCATTACTTTGGCTCACTCAAGTCCTTCCGGTGGGCATTTTGCAGCAGATTTAACGCACCGAAAAATTCTGCAGAGCGGACTTTTGGTGGCCTACTATGTACAAGGATGTATTGCAGTTTGTCAAAAAATGTGATAATTGTCAGAGATCTGGACAACCACTACAGCGCCATTTTTTCTCTCTACAACCTGTCTTGCCATTAGAACCTTTTCAGAAGTGGGGTCTAGATTTTATTTGACCTATTACACCACCAGCAATACTCAGTAATAATCGTTATATTCTGACCTATACAGACTATGCAACTAGATGGGCAGAAGCTTGGGCTTTAAGGTCTGCCACAGCTGTTTCGGTGGCAAAGTATTTAATGAAAGATGTTTTTCCGCGTTTTGTCTTACCTCTAGAGCTTGTTACAGATCAAGGCACTCATTTTGTCAATAGTTTAATGAAAGTACTCACACATTCTTTTCAGATCACGCATAAATTCAGTTCACCATATTATCCTCGTGCAAATGGTTTGGCTGAGAGTACAAACAAGACCCTGTTGAATATGCTTCGAAAATTGATTCTGGAAGCATCGGAAAGATGAGATCAACTCTTACCTGCAGTATTATGGGCATACCGGACGACATACAAGGTAGCAACAGGATTAACCCCTTTCAAACTAGCTTATGGACTCGAAGCCATAGCACCAATGGAGATTGTTGTGCCAAGTTTACGTGTAGCTCTCACTCAGAAATTGATACTAGAAGATTCTTTATCATTTCGGCTAGATACACTCAGAGAACTGGATGAGCATCGATGGACAAGTTTTCTGACTATCCAGGAAGTTCAGTTAAGACAAGCTCGAACACATGATCGATATCTAAGGACTCCAGTTTTTACGGTGGGGCAACTTGTACTCTTTTACAATGCAAAGTCGAATCGCTCTACTGGCAAATTCAAGTTACGATGGTTTGGTCCCTACCCGATTTCTGAACAGGTGGGCCCAGCCACTTTTCGGTTGACTACTTTGACCGGAATTCCTCTTCCAAAGGTGATAAATGGTTCAAAGCTACGGCCGTATCAACAAGCAGCCAATCCACACTGAAACGTTCTGTGGATTGGCCGCATATTTTGCGTTTTTTTATTTCTCTTTTCTTTTCTTTTGTTTTTGCACGCTTAATAAAATAAGTATGTAAATATCCACATTTAATACCTAATTATGTCAATAGCTGCCCTGCTCTTTCGATATGTTCATGCATGCACACCGAAGTTATGAAGTTAGCATCTCAACGTCGCATGATGATTAGTGATTTTGATTGCCCTGTGCGTTTGTGTCTTGTGTTTGCTTTGTCTGCGTGCGCCATGGAAGCTCTGGCAAACTTCGCCGCTTTCCGTGATGGACTCCTTGCCGATGTAGGAGAGTTCCTGCGCACCTGTGGGTTGGCCAATTTCGCTGAACTGCCATGGCATTCAGTGGATTGCCACCCGTTCTATGCCCAGATAATCGCCGCCATCACTAACACACCTGCCACTGAGCAGAGTTGGGCGATCACATCCCTACCCTCCCAAACCGTAATCACGTTCCAAGCCTTTGCTGATGCGTTTCGACTCCCTCGGCAAGGTCGGGAAATGGCCCAAATCTACCGATTGCCACCATGAATCAATTATTCCTTAGGAGCTCATCCAACGAATACGCAATACTCTGTGGCCCTGAACCTGAGAGATCCGCGCTACAATTCTTAGTAGCCATTCTTAACCTGCAGAAGCGAACCTATGAATCTCTCATCCTTTTTACTCCGCTACAGATTTAGCTGCTCGAGAACCAGTCAATTTTGCATCATATTTCTTCCGGTGAATACACAAAGAATGTGTTTCCATCATCAAGCAGGTAAATAAGGGGGATATGCCAAGATCCAGACTACCGCACATCCTCAGCTTCTTATTTCCGGCCATCCAAGCAGCGCAACCCCCACCCCGAGGACCCATCCTACGCCATGAAGAGTCTGCACAGATTTTAGAGGACGATGAAGAAGATGAAGAGGAATTATTCCAACTCTTCCAATGAAAAAGAATTAGAATCAGTTCATCCGATAGCAAAGTACAAGGTTCAACCGCAAATGATAAGGAAGACGACAAAGAAGAAGAAGCAAACAAAGATGAAACTTTTCACGACACCACAACTTCCATGCATCATGAATCTTCAGCACAGTCATCTTCAGAACAACAACAAGAACAGGAGACTCCTACCGAATCTGACACAAGCTCATCACAAGAAGCATCACAGCAACAATCGGAGCAAGAAAAGCAAAGAGATGAAGAACATATAATCAAAGAAGTTTTCGAGGAACTGCTTAAAGCAGTAGAGTCCACAGCTGCCGACACTGTTGACACACAACAAACCACAGAAAAGGTAACAGAATCTCACTCTGTCCTTCCCACTCCCCCACCGGAACCTCCACTCAACCCAATTATCCCTACTCCACCCATTCTTCCTGAAGAACCCACTGCCTCTTCTTCCTCATCCCCAAACTACTCTCCACCGAACTCCCAGCAGCTACTCATCGCATCCTCATCTCAACCTCGTAATCATCTTCCACTTCCTTCGATTCCCATGATCTCTAAGCTTGCAAACATGGGTCAATTGCTAATTCAGCTATCGCGGCAATTACCAGTGAAGATGAAACGGGTCACTGATAGCATCCGAGAGGAATTCCAACACAAGGTAGATGTACTGGAGGCGGACATTAGTCCTCTACAAGAAGAAGTAATAGTAGCCAAAGCCGAAAACCAATCCTTACAAGAACAACTTAAGGAGTTACAAGCCCAAATGGCTGAACAGGTAGAAGTTACCGCTCAAAGAGATGAGGCACTAGCTGAGCTCAGAAAGAAGGAACAATTATTAAATGATGCAAATACAGAAATCATTCAATTGAAGCAAGACCTACAGGATAAAGATGATGCAAGGATTGCTTTAGGGAATCTTCTAGAAGAAACAAGACAGCAGCTAGATGAAGCAGTACAGTGAGGCCAAGAACAGCATGATCTGGCTATGAAAACAGCTAAAGAACTCGAGAGATGCAAGATCAATTTATCAGAAGTTAACAGTATTCTCAAACGAAAATTGACCGTAGAAGCTCAACTGCAAAAAGTAATATCAGATCTTCGTAGAGAAAGAGATGCCTACTCCAGAACAATTCAATTCCAGAATCAGCAGATCGACAAAAAAGACAACCAACTCGACAATCAGAAAGAAAGATTGGCCAAGATGGATAAACAACTTGCAGAGATGAAAGTATCCAGGGATGCGGCCTTATCAAATGAATTTTATTTACAAGAGGCCTTTCTGCAGACGTAGACAGAAATTCTGCTGGCCGGAGTAATTTCCCTAAGTTCTGTAAGAACAGATGCACAATTAGTAGAACCTGATACTTTGAAACAGATGTTAGAAGCTTTAAAAAAGAAAATCCCTGAACCTTTAGATCAGCTAGATCCATGTATTTAGAAGGCATTATTGATGAACCGTAATTTTGATAGACCTACGGGTTCGAGTCCACCGTGCGTGCCAGAGTGTTAGTCGGCCGCCGGATTGGAAGTTGTAAAAACTGAATCTTGTTCGCACGAACAAAAGGTTGTTACACAAATACGTTGTAATCTTTATATAAAGCTTAGTGACGTTCGTTGGGATCACCAGACTGTCTGTCTGGGTGATTAAGTGGAACGTTGATGTAGTGTCTATTGAGCGATTCTGAGTATACTACTTTTGTTCTGTCTGGTTGTCTATTGATACCTGTTTTTGTTCGTGAGTTATATAGACGTTCAGTGGACGTTAGACTGTTGGTCTGAGCGAGTTGTTCTATGGGGTTTCGGTTACGATTGTTCTGTTGATTAAGCGTATCGTGGTGTCGCTCTTCTTGTAAGGTGTTGTAACTTGTTGGATGAAGTCTGTGTAATTGCGGTAGTGTTCTGAGAACTCTAAGTCGTATTGTATTGTCTTCGGTGTTGAGGTCTGTCCTCATATGGCAAAGGTTAAGCTACAGTAAGGGTCGTCTTAAGTTGCGTACTGGACCCCCCCCAGTATTGTGTGTTTGAGACTGTTGAGTTCTTCTGTGTTTTCGGCTCTGTTTGATTGTTTGTACCTATTCGGTGAAGGTTGAATTACTGATATGGTCTTTATTGTTATAGTAGTTTGTATTCGGAACAGCTATTAAGTTAAACAAGTAACTCTGTATCACGATACTGCATAGTCCGGTGCAGTGTGTTCGGTCAACTGTGGGAGAGTTTGGTTGAGTACTGTAAGATTGTAAGTGTAACAGAGTCTTGATAGAGTTTGAGCATCAGTGTATTGCTGTGTGTGAAGTGGTTAGTTTGGGAACTAAGTATAGGGCCTCTGTTTAACAGACCCCTTCCACTCCCAAGAACCCAATAAATGTTTAAACGCGCTACTGACAGCTAGTCCCACGTTTAACGTTTAACAATATGCATATACATATACATATACATATACATATACATATACATATACATATACATATACATATACATATACATATACATATACATATACATATACATATACATATACATATACATATACATATACATATACATATACATATAGGTATACCTATACATATACATATACACATACGTATACATATACAATTACATATACATATACAGATTCATATACATATACAGATTCATATACATATACATATACATATACATATACATATATATATACATATACATATACATGTACATATACATATACATATACATATACATATACATATACATATACATATACATATACATATACATATACATATACATATACATATACATATACATATACATATACATATACATATACATATACATATACATATACATTTACACATACATATGCACATACATATGCATATACATATGCACATACATATGCATATACATATGCATATACATATGCATATGCATATGCATATACAAATACATATACATACCTATATGTATATGTATTGTATATGTATATGTATATGTATACCTATATGTATACATATACATACACATATACATATATGTATATATATACTTATACATATACATATACCTATATGTATACGTATATTTATATGTATACATATACCTATACATATACATATACCTATATGTATACAATTACCTACATGTATATGTATACATATATGTATATGTATACATATATGTATACATATACATATATGTATACATATGCATACATGTATACATATACATATATGTACCCATCATATGGGTTACCAAGGTGATCATATGATTTCCAAGCTTAGGAAATCACATGCCTTATAAAAGAAGACCCTCCAATCTCGCATCTACAAATCAAGTGGCTAGGAGTAGAAGCTTTCAAGCCTAAGGTATTCAACCTTAGAAAATTAACCCTAAGGTCAAAAATCCTTTAAATAGTGGTAAATGAATAGAAAATCCCAAGGGTTTGACATGGGATCCCAAGGCTTCTACCCCTTAGACCCATGTATTTATACAAAATTTTGGCTAGGGAGAAGATTGAAGCTTTCTGCAAAGCTTTGGGATTACTTCCTTTTGTGGATTGATCTCTTTCCACATATCTTGGCACTTCCTTATACATTAGTTTCATCTCCTTGTTCATTTGATCACTCATAGGGTGGATTTGTTGATATATTTTGATAGTGATGTGTGTGAAAACATTTAGGACTTCCTAGGAACTTTTTTTCCTCTTTAACAGGCTTTACCATCGCTTGTATATACATTTATAACCCCAACAAATCACTCATCTTTGTAAATTCACTTGGTAATACATTCAGCATTGTGTTTGGATCCAATATTTTTTATTATTTCTTGTGAAATTTGTGTGTTACCACAAATGTCACATGAGTGTGCCCACGCCGAGGTCTTCCACCAAACATATACTTATCAAGACAATAAAATGAGTAGAAAATAATATGGTTGAAGAGGATACTAACCATAACTTGCAAAAGAGGAGAGTCAATAAAAAAATAGTGGGATGGAAAGGTGAACTAGAGAGAAGCACGCCCTAATTCCAATGCTTCTCAAGGATGGCTTTACATCATCACCTAGAGCAATGATGTGGCCGTAACATTATACAAGCTTTTAGATTGATCTCCAAGCGTGGAAGTGTAGGCAAGGAATCTTCAAGCTTTTGAATCTTCAAGCTTTTCGATTGATCTCCAAGCGTGGAAGTGTAGGCAAGGAATCCTATGATTTTGGACACAATCCCCATAAGGACAGTCACAAATCACAAAAATTGAATAATTCCATGAAGCACGAGTCTTGACGAGTGGTCTCAAAACGTATCACAACTACAAAAAGCATAGTCCAAAAAGTAAAAAGAAGCAAGACATGAGCATAAACATAGCTTTGGTTCTATTCATGATGTGCGTGGATAAACCTATGAAGCTTCAAGCATTAAAAACGAAAAGTTTTATAAGTGGGAAGCAAAGAATGAGCATTTCTATCCGATTTTCTTACTAAACATAAATTGCTTGTCAAGCTACGCAAAGTGTATGAGAAGGGGATAATGGAAGATGGAAACATAACGATCCTCAAAAATATGAACACTAAATGTGGAAAACCAAAACAAAGAGGACGGCATGAACAAGGAAGAGAGAAGGTGAAGAAAGCTTAACCCTCAATGACCAATGTGTGTCAAACACGGCTTCACATAACCATCTAGAACACATCTTTGTCCCAATAGCCTTGCAACAATATGGAAAAGACTCTCCATCCCAAAGCTTTGAGGTGGAACTCCACAAGTTGAAAACTTTGAAAATTTCAAGGCTTTGCACACCTCATCCATATTGAGATTGTTTTGAGCACAATCCCGATGAGGGGAAGTCATACAACAAAATCAAAGTATCATATCTTTCCATGAAGGCTTTCAAGACCTACACCAATAATACCATAGCCTAGAATCTAGCATAAGTACAAAAACTTTAACATCATAGCTTATCAAGTTCACGAGCTAGTGTATGCTCCATAATCGTTTCCCATGCCTTGTCTTGGTTTCCAACTCAAGAGAAACACCAAGCCCTTTGAGACCTAGAATTATCTACATATCGAAGAAACATCATAGCATTGTGCATGTGTAAATATAGCAATTGGATATCATGATGTATATGTGCTTGTTTTAGTGCTTCATGTAAGTGTGGAATATGAAGGGTACTCACATAAATCGACGCATGTATGCCATGGTATGCCTCATGTATCCCTAGATTTCAAATTGTTGAACTTGAGATAGAATTGTAATAACTTAGTTGCAGAGTTAAAGTACTCTTGGAACAAGTTCATGGCAAGTCTAAGCAAAGGCTTCAGACTTTCAAATGTCATAGAAACTTGAAGCAAATGCTAAAGCCTTGAAGAGTTCACTTATGAACTCACCCTTGTAACTCTTTGAGTATTTACTTGATGTAAAAGTGAAGGAATCAAAGTGGTTGAGTCCACTTGATGAGAAGGAAAACAAAAACCATGAACTCGTGATTCAGTTAGGAAAAGAGGTCTTAGGTGAGCAAGATTCAAATTCAAAACTTGGCTCCAATCATCACTATATATACAGATGATTTAGCCATGGGTTTTACACACTCATTAGCTAAGCTTCTTGCCATATCAGAGTGTGATCTCAAGGCACACACATGTACCAATAACTCCATTGTAATATACATTCAATGTACATTTGAATTCATGATCATTTGTGACCATATCTTCATGCCTATGTGAATGTACTATTCACTCTCATACATCTCAGTTTTTTAGTCAGATTGTAGAGATCGTTTCTCTAAGCATGATCCATCGCTTTCAGTGATTTAACTTGGTAAAGTTAGCTCTTCATATCTACTATATACTCCCAAAGTTTTGTTACATTTGGATTTCTCAATCCTGAGACATAGTTATTAGAAGTTGCCTATATTTTTGCATACTTTACTTCTCTCTTAGTACTCCATCAGAATAGTGATTTTCTCAAAGCTTCATCTCAGTGTCGTGATTTAAAGCGTGATAGACTCAGTATAATGTCTTTTATAATCATACAAATTTTCATTAGCATTTCTTCTTGTGATCGTCAGATATTAGCATATCTTTGCTCACTGGTCTAATGATTGTTGCAGCCCGTGAATGTCAGGATGGAGCTATGATTTGCCAAACTCCTTTCTCTACATGTAGTCCATCATTTTTTATGAAATCACTCATGATTGTTAGCTTACTAAGTAAATTAGAGTTCCCCAAAAGGAATTAAGCCAATTGTTGTTGTGCTCAAAGAATTGTTTGACATACTAAACAGGTGTATGAACTAAAATAGCAAGTTTTTTAGTTTTGGATCAACTCCTACCAATCTCTCTTGATTCAACTTTTTGAGAGTGATCTTCCAAGGTACATAGGGTTTCTAATACATCCTTTGGCAAGCTAAAAAGGCCCAGCACATATCTCTAGATTTCATTTGGCTAGTGTAGTGCAAAGTTTGTGCAACACCAATTCATCTTTATCAAGTACAAATCCATCCTCAGAGTGGTATTAGAGCAAGGTTGGACAACATGGCAGCTGGATTTCCTTCATCAATTGACAAATTGGATAGAGATAACTACTCAGCCTAGTCTTTAAGGATGGAAGCTTATCTTCAAGGCAAGAATCTATATGGTTATATAGCTAGAGATGAAGTTATGCCAAGTTTCAAGAATAAAGGTCAACCTACACAAGAAGAGCAAGAAAGATTGAGCACATGGTGCTCCAAGGATGCACTTGCAAGGTCTTATTTCCTCAAATTCATCTCATATTTTCTGTTGCCTCACATTAGAAGTTTGAAAACATCATAGAAGGTGTGGAACGCACTTGAGGCCTTCTTCTCTTCAAGCACAAACGCCAGAAAGAACCAATTATGGTTGGACTTCACAACACTCGAGAAATCTTCCAAGCAAAATGTGATTGATTTTGTCACAAAGATCAGAGATATTGCTGATCAGCTAGGAAACATTGGAGAAGTGATAGATGAAGAACAAATTGTAAGGCAAATCATCAACGTTCTAAAGGCAGATGACAAGTGGGAAGCCTTTACAATGGATCTATACATGGATATGCATGTACCAGATTTCAATACACTTATGGGACAACTACTTACTCAAGAGGCAAAGCTCATGAAGAATGGAGAAGGTTCCAAAGGTAATCAATCTTCTGCTTTGTATACTGATAGAAATAAAGCCAAATGAAAAAAAGGGAAAGGAAAGAAAGTGGATGATGAAGCAAGTACACACCAAGCTAACTATGTAGGTAGAGGAAGACATGGTAGAGGCAGAGGCAGAGGAGGAAGACAAGGCAGGGGGAGACCCCAAGACTCTAATCCTTGTTCTATTTGTGGATTAACTAATCAAACAATTGAGAATTTCTTTAGGAATTGCAAGAATCAAAGAGGCAAAGGCTACAACATAGGAGGTTATGGCTACTCAAGAGGAAGGTTCAACAATTTCCATGACAACCACAACAACTACAACAATTCAACCTACCAAGGAAGATACAAAGTGAGAAGAGACTACAGTAGTTACATAGAAGACTCAAATCAAGAAGAATCTCTACTTGTCATGAATATGACAATGTCACAAGGTAAATCTGATGAGCATGTTTTCTACATAGATTTAGGTTGCTCAAATCATGTCGCAAGAAATGTGGCCCTCCTATCAGATTCAGAAGATCAAAGGAACAAGCATGAAGTGCAAACAGGCGATGATACAAGGCATCTGGTGGAGAAGATAGGAAATGTAAAAGCACATGATGGAAACATCAACCTACTTAGCAAGGTACTCTATGTCCCTACCATCACAAAGAATTTGATAAGTGTAGGAAAGATTGTGGAGAAAGGCCTACAAGTTAGGCTCACAAAAGGAGGAGCATTTGTTGAAGATCCAAGTCAAGGATTCAAGAGAATTGCAAAGGGTGAAAAGACAAGTAGATTATTCACATTTGAATTGGAAGAAACTAGGAAAATTCAGAAAAGAGTCTTGATGAGGAACTTGGATTGCCCTCTCTAAAGACTCGAGGAGTAAGAAAGGCACATACACATGATACAAGGAGAAGTGACCCAGGACCAAGAAGATATGGGAGGATACAAAATTTAGTGCAACGATTGACATATGATAGTTACATGGCTCACCATTGTGCCTACATGAAAAAGGTAATACAAGATGTTGAACCTTCTTGTTTTGAAGATGCAATTGGAAATGTAGATTAGGAAAAATCTATGGATGAAGAGATGGCTGCACTTTATGGAAACAATACATGGAAGCTAGTTCCATTGCCACAAGGAAAGAAACCCATAGGCTGCAAGTGGGTTTACAAGGTAAAACACAACGTTGATGGTAGCACAAGTAGGTATAAAGCACGTTTGGTAGCAAAAGGATATGCACAAACTTATGGCATTGATTATGAGGAAATATCTAGCCCTGTAACTAGAATGTCTACTGTCAAAACACTTATTGCATTAGCTATAGCAAAAGGATGGAATTTGTATCGGATGGATGTGAAGAATGCTTTCTTACATGGTTAGTGTGGAGAAATTTCACTCTAATACATGCAACAGAAGTTAGAGAACCTCTTCTTAAATCTACCCTGCAAGACACATGCTTACAAAAACCTGATTTAGTCACAACTCAGAGATCCAATGGCTCTGAAATCGTGTCCACACATAGTAGGCTCTTATAGATTTCTAACAAGCTAAATAATCCTCCATTTGGAGTTCATTTGACCAGGGAACCGACTGCACAAAGTTAGACTACCTGTCAACTCAGGTATAGCAGAAAACTGAGGTTCACAAGTAATGTTTCCAATAACTACTGGAAAATGATCTGAGATAGATATTTGTGATACAAAGAGTATGCAAGATAAGATTTCCAACAAGATATCATATGCATTAATTGGATAAGTACATAGAGAGATATGACCTTCACAAGGTGACTATGTATAGACAAGGTATGCAGCTGGAATACCTTTGTGCCTTCTAGCATCCAAATGAGGTACCTTCTCATCTCCATGACCAGCATATTCTTCCACATCAAGTCCTTGTCATCTCCACAAAATTTCACGTTCAAATGAGCTCCTTATGTAGAGCCATGGGCATAGGACGTTTCACTTACCCTTCATCTTCTCTCACCTCTTGACCTTTCACTTCATGGCCTTTGTCCTTCCATTGCCTTGGGTGGCTTTTGGTGCTCCATATCACTCTATATGGATAAGGTCATGAATTTTTCTAGTATTCCATCTCTCTATTTGTATTTTGGCTTTTACCCAAGCCATAAATACATTTTCCCTTTTTTAATTCAACACTCTACTCTAAGGTTAAGAGTGTAGGCTTTACATTTTTAGGGCTAGCTCCATTTTGAGCTTACAACAAATACGTTAATCATGAAGAGGTACATAATGAGAGGTGAGTATGTGTCAAGCCTCACAATTGGAGCTTGCACATGTACCATAATTTTCAACACTCCCCCTCAAGCTACAATTGGGAGTCCATGGCACTCTCCAATTCTCCTCCTCTTCACCTTTCATTTCTTTTGCCCTTATATCTCTTCCTTTGATTTGTTGGTGATCTTCCTTTCCCCTCAGCTTTAGCTTTGATTCTTTGGCTCTTCGTGAGAGCTCTTCTTCAATCCCTATCAAGGAACATGCTTCATACATATATTTATAATATGAGATCACCTTGGCTTCATATACCTTTGTTGCTTCATTATCTTTCTCTTTGTTTGTTGTCCTTTCTTTGAGCATCTCTCTTTCTTCTTCACCTTCATGGCTTCATGTCCTCTAGGCTTGCATGCTTTGCTTTGATCCTCCTTTGTCTTTCGATCATCTTTGTCTTTGTCTATGGTTGGAATTTCTTTTGCATCTCCTTTTGACGTCGTCATGGTTGTCATGCTTTCTCCTACTTTGTCTTCATTACTCCTTTTTGTGCATCATGGCTGCTCCTTTCCTTCTAGATGCTCCTTTGATAGAGGTGGCTCCTTCTACGCCTTCAATTTAGCTTTGATGGCTGCTCTTGCTCTTTCTTTGAGTCTTAAAAATCTGAAATTTGTTTGGCTCCTCTTTCTCTTCTTTGGACTTGTTTTGGATCTTCCAATCCTTGCAAGCTAACTCCCCCTTGCTTCATAATATTTACTTCATTCTTCATGACTGATTTTCGACCTGCAAAATCAACAATGGGCTGATCATACATGTACTCTTTCATGAGTCCTCTTCATGTGAAGCATTTCTAGCTTCCACATCTTCCAAGCTTTCTTCATTAGCTACAAAACAACACAAGAAAGTGTGAATGTGATAAATGGTGCCTCTTGCACCTCACAAGGGTTGCCATGCCTCTTGGGATGGCCTTACTTTCCCTTACATAGGCTTTCCATTCCTCTTTGAATGGTCTGTAAGACAATAGTTACGCAATATAACACAGGAGCAATAACAGAGAAGATAACAGATATAGGAGAATCTCAACAATTTTCTACTAGCAGCAAGTACAAAGATGATGGCGTTGTCCACCCGTGCGCTCTCAAGGTAGAGCTTAAATGGTGATCTAGACAACTCTAGATAGGGAGATACAAGGTAGAGGTATGCTGGCTCAACTCAATGTCTTAGGTAGTGCAGAAGTCATGTATATATAGGATCATGGGTGGCCTGCCATGGACGGCTATACATGGGCGGTAGAGCGTGGGCGGCCACCGCCCGCGTAATTGCCATACACGGCTTAGACTGGTTGAACCGACCTAACAAATATAAATGATTTCTGACTCCGACAGGGAATATTCCATGGAATATTCCCTTTACCGTCGCGCCGGGGGCGCTGCCCCCGGACCCCCACCAGGGGGCCCGCTGGCCCCCTAGGACCCCCCAGCCAGGGGGCTCGCTGGCCCCCTTGGACCCCCTAGCCGGGGCTGCTCACCGCTGCCCCGGACCCCACAATTGGGGACCTTGATAACTCCCTTTCCTTATAATATCTTACATGGTCCAATATGACCTTCATCCAACATTCAAGTTGGGATTGCCATCAATTGGGTAATGCATGCTTGGCTTCTCCTCATAAAGGGGGCCTTACAAAATGTGCATACAATCATGAGGGGTAGACATTGATCATATACTAACATGGTCTTACTTGTCATTGGCTTGCCACTCTATTTGGTGGTCTTATTTGACTTTACATTTGGCTTGCCACTCTCTTTAGGTGGTCTTACTAGCCTCATCCTTTGACAAAACATTCACATGATAGAAGCTTGGAACTTACCACCACATAATGTGGATTTTTCAAAACCTTTACCTTAGCCCTTAGCATTGCAAATGGTCTTCTTTACCTCCTTCAGCTTCAGCCTTGTTGTCACACTTCTCATGAGTGACTCTACCTTCTTATCATGCTTCTTGCTGCTTGCAACCTTGGGGAATGTCTTCAAGTCCTTGTTGAGCCTTCAACATTTCATGGCAGCCCTTCTTTGGAGTCTTCTACTCCTCCTTGCTCTCTTCAAGAGTCTTCACAAGGCCATCCTTGCCTTTGCCACCTTCAGCTTTTCTCCAATCTTTAAGTGTTTGAAAACCATTTATCTTGGGCTCCTTCCTTCACTTTGGCTCCAAGCTTTGCATCCTTGCTTCATCCAAGCTTTGCACACTTTTCTTTGCCTTGTGCAAATAGGAGCTTTGCATTAACTTGATGCATCTAAACTCAACATCAAATGCTTTTAGTTAACATAACATAAGCATACATATTTGCTTTTGGAAATTTAACTCAATGAGTTTTAAACGTCCATACATGGCAGCCTTGCATTTTACCTCTTTTTGGCATCCAGACATGCATTCTCTCAGCTCATCTATGGCTGAACATGAACAACCTTTAAAGAATAATTATCATGCTAAAAAATTCACATAAGCATGTATGCAAATCACCAATCATTTGAGCATACTTTCAGCTCTTTTTGTGCCATTCATATGGCTACATAAACCTGCAAAATTTCAGCATGTATAGACTTTATAAAATAGCCTATTACTCATGCACACATTATCAATATGTGTATACATCATCCATGGCCACATGTGCATACATTCTTGCATGATGGACATCAATCATCAACTTTAAATTCAACATACATTCAGCCTACACATGGCTGTCCAAAATTGTCATACAATTTGAGCATAACTTTGACAAGCATGCATACAAAAGCATATACCGATGCATAAGCATATAATGCTACCATCAAGCTTGCATAAAAGCTTTTACCTTCAGCCATGTACATAATTAGAACTTGCACTTCATTCAATTGAGTGCAACATCTCAAACATCCATACAATGTTCATATGCAACTATATGTAGTTGCTCATGCAAGATTCTTCGCTTGAATCTTCCTCTTCTAGTATTGGATACTCATAAATCTTCATCCAAGTGATTAGCATCACATCTAGCATAACCCAATGATCAAGAATCTATAGAAGAGAGTAGGACAAGAGAGTGTATCACTTATAATAGCATAAAGCAACAAAATGTCTTACATACTCAAGCCTCATCTCCATAGCTTTCCAATGAGCATGATAGCTCCAAGCTTTGCTTTATCATCTTTGCATCCTCTTCAAGATCTCTTTGTGTATCCATGGGCTCCACTCCCAATGCTCTACAAACAAAGCTCTGATACCACAATGTGGAGAAATTTCACTCTAATACACTCCAATACACGCGGCGGAACTTAGAGAACCTCTTCTTAAATCTGCCCTGCAAGACACATGCTTACTAAAACCTGATTCAGTCACAACTCAGAGATCCAATGGCTCTCAAATCGTGTCCACACATAGTAGACATTTATAGCTTTATAACAAGCTAAAGAACCCTCCATTTGGAGTTCATTTGACCAGACAACCGACTGCACAAAGTTAGACTACCTGTCAACTCAGGTATAGCAGAAAACTGAGGTTCACACGAAATGTTTTCAGTAACTACTAGAGAATGATCTGATAAAGATATTTGAGATACAGAGAGTATGCAAGATAAGCTTTCCAGCAAGATATCATATGCATTAATTGGATAAGTACATAGAGAGATATGACCTTCACAAGGTGACTATGTATAGACAAGGTATGCAGCTGGAATACCTTTGTATCTTCTAGCATCCAAATGAGGTACCTTATGATCTCCATTGGTGAGAGAATGACCAGCATATGCTTCCACATCAGGTCATTTTCATCTCCACAAAATTTCACGTTCAAATGAGCTCCTTATGTAGAGCTATGGGCATAGGACGTTTCACCTACCCTTCATCTTCTCTCACCTCTTGACCTTTCACTTCATGGCCTTTGTCCTTCCATTGCCTTGGGTGGCTTTTGGTGCTCCATATCACTCTATATGGATAAGGTCACGACTTTTTCTAGTATTCCATATCTCTATTTGTATTTTGGCTTTTACCTAAGCCATAAATACATTTTCCCTTTTTTAATTCAACACTCTACTCTAAGGTTAAGAGTGTAGGCTTTACATTTTTAGGGCTAGCTCCATTTTGAGCTTACAACAAATACATTAATCATGAAGAGGTACATAATGAGAGGTGAGTATGTGTCAAGCCTCACAATTGGAGCTTGCACATGTACCATAATTTTCAATAGTTAGGTACATGGACCAGCCACAACAATATGAAGATTTAAAGCATCCAGAATATGTTTGCAGGTTGCAAAAGGCTTTGTATGGGCTAAAGCAAGATCCTCATGCATGGCATGCAAGGATTGTCGATTACTTAACCACCATTGGGTTTTCTTGTGTGATGCAGATCATTTACTATATGCAAGGAAGGGTCATGACGGCATCACGATTGTGGTTATTTATGTTGATTACTTGATTGTAGGTGGTGATAATGAAGAAAGCATCAGAGAGGTAAAGCAACTTCCTATGTAGGAATTTGACATGAAAGATCTTGGTGTGCTGCACTATTTCTTGGGCATTGAATTTATACATACAGAAATAGGTATATGGATGTCACAAGGGCAATATGCCTTGAATATGTTGCAAAAGTATGGTATGGCTGATTGTAAGCCAATTTTTATGCCATTATATCAGAATTTGAAGTTAGATACTACATCAGGTGAAGCATTGGAAAATGCTACTATGTATAGGAAAATTGTGGGAAGTTTGATATATCTCACAATTACAAGGCCTGATCTTAGCTACACCATTGGACTTGAAAGTCAATTTATGCAGGCTCCTAGGAAGCCACATTTGGATGCTCTGAGGTGCACTCTACATTATGTGAGTGCTACTTTAGATTATGCATTATTTTATGAAGCAGGTGTAGATTTGTAGGTTCATGGATACACCGATGCAGATTGGGTTGGTAGCATTCCAGATAGAAGATCTATAGTGGCTTTCTATTCTCACTTGGGAGTGCAGCTATTACATGGAGCAGCAAGTAGCAATCCACTGTTGTTTTGTCAACTATAGAGGCTGAGTATAGAGGTGTTGCAATGGCAGCATGTGAGGCATCATGGCTAGAGATGCTACTTGCAGATTTAGGTGTGGAAGTGCAAAAGCCTATCACTATCTATTGTGATAATCTTAGCAGTATATAGTTAGCACAGAACCTCATTTTTCATGCTAGAAGAAAGCATATCAAGGTACATTATCACTTCATCAGAGAGAAGCTATTGGTAGGTGATATTGATCTTGTTTATGTGAGAATAGATGAGCAGGTTGCTGATATTTTCACTAAAGCACTTGGAGTAGAGAAGCTGAATTTCGAAAGATGCTTGGATTAGAGGACATGACATTGAGCTTGAGGGGGAGTGTTGAGATATCAAGCTCAACATGTGATGATCTAGGATGACAGGTATCAATTTTTCGTTTCTCTGACATGTATAGTGGTCACACCGGTATATGTTAGGGATACTTCATTGAGCTGTAGTAGATTTATCTACCGAGAGTGATGGCACATTTGTTTCTTGCCAGCTCACTCATTTGTGAACATTAGGTTTTTCCTTATGTACTGGTCTTTATATATTGCACTTGTTGTATTCTTTTTTTTTAGGTCATTCTTGTACATTCCTTTTTATGTAATAGAAGAAGAAGAAGATCATTCTTCCTTGCCTCAATCTAAGTGTGTGCTTCTCTTTGAATGTGAGAGTGTGTGTGTGATCTCTCTTCCTTATCTCCTTCCTCGTGAAAGATTGGGTTGGCTCCAAGGAAGACAGAAGGAGCACCTCAGGATATCTTACCTTAGGAGGCTCAAAATTTGTCTCATGGTCATCTAAGAAGCAACACAGAGTTGCTCTCTCTTCTGTTGCTATATTTAGGTAGTGATGTGTGTGAACACTCTAGGACCATCGGGGCACTTTTTTCCCCCTTTAGGAGGTATTTTTCCCCCCGCTTGTATATATGCCTATTGCCCTAATGGGCTGCTTATCTTTGTACATTCTCTAGTAATACATTCAATATTGTGTGTTGTGCTCCAAGCTTCTTCTTCTTCATTGTGTCGCTCACGTGCTTCCGCATATGTCTAACTCCAACAATTGGTATCAGAGCAGGTCCTCGCTTCATCTAGGGCATCATCTACACCTCTCCATTTGTAGTCTCAGATTCACACGAAATTTGGTGAGCATACTCAAGGTGTGTAAGAGATCAAAACGGCTTCACTTTGTGGTGCCAAAATCATGATCTAAGCTTGTTTTGGCCTCCGAACGCACTATCGCAATGCTTGTGCAAGCTATTTTGTCTTTTTGTGCCAAAGGTATATACCTCTTTCAGTTCGCCAATATAAGCATCTCAAAGTCTGCTACAAGTTTAGCAGAACTCGTCTCGACAGTTCCATTCAACTTTTTGAGATACAATCAATTTTCTACATGAAGGTATTTTAGTCATCAACCATGGCTAAAAGCAGTGATGTATTTCGTATGTTGGTTGTTGAGGATAAGTTGGATGGTACCAACTACCTGTTATGGGCTTAAATGATGCCACATGTATTGGTTGCAAAAGGACTATGGAACATTGTGCAAGGTGTTGAAGAATGTCCTATCACACCTGCAACTGTTACAACTATAGGTACTGAAGCTGATGTAGAAGGTGTCAAAGATGATAATATATTCCTGTTCGTGTTCTAGTTTCTGTTGCACCTACTGTAGAGCAAGTTTGTTGGGATGGTAGAGATGCCCATGCATATGCATTGATAGCTTTGTCTGTCAAATGTGCCATTATTCCTCACATTCGCTCTTGCAGAATAGCTTACCGCATTGTACCAAGATAGGAATGAGGCTCGTGTTACCTACCTTCGAAAATAGTTGGAGAGTGAGCACATGAATGAAGGTGATTCTATGGATATTTTTCTAACAAAGATCAAAGACTTGAAGGAGCATTTGATTTTTGGTGATGAGGTTATACCAGATAGATCACTTGTGCAGACCGTTCTGAATGGTCTTCTTGATTCATATCAGAGTTTTGTGTCTACTCTTTGGTTGATGATGAAAGGCAATCCAAATGCCTTGCCATTTGAGGAGTTAGTCTCTGTTCTATTGCAGGAAGATCAATCTAGGAAGAAGAGGTCCATTATGTGTGTTGCAGATCAAGCTTTCCTGGCTAGTCAGAAGGGCAAAGGAAAATGGAGCTCTTCAACTAGTAAGCAAAAATCTACTAATTGTGCACAATCAAAGAGGGAAGACAAAGATAAAAAGAAATCGGAAAAGCAGAAATTGTTTTGCAAGTACTGTAAAGGAAATGATCATATCATAAAGAACTCTCCAAAACTGGTTGCTAAAGAGGCAAAGAAGAAAGAGGCTAGAATGGTTGTTGTGAAAGCATCTACCACCAAAAATAGAGTCTGCTAATCTTGTGCAAGAAGAAGAATGGGTGTTTACTACTGTTTACAGTTTTGATCCATCTTCTCATGAGTAGTGCATGTCTGTAGTAGACTCAGATTTTTGGTACTTTGACAGTGGGGCGACCAAACATATTACCTCGCAGCGCAGTTTCTTCTCTTTACTCGAGCCTGCCCCTATAGGGAATACTGTTACATGTGCCAACAACACCTCTTATCGTAATATGGGAGTTGATAAGATCATTTTGACGACTACTGATGGTAGTTCTTTCACCTTTTTAGATGCTTTGTTTGTGCCAGGGATCAAGAAAATCTGTTATCAGTTTGGCTTGGTTGTGAAGTTTGTTGATGAATGATGTACAGTTCATGATTTGTCATGGGGCGATGTGATTATTGCTTCTGGCATTTTATGTCGTGGGTTGTATAAGTTCATAAACTATGAAAGATCTGTAAATGATTTGGCATGTGCAGTACATGATTCTCAGGCTATGTCAAATCCAAAGGTTTGGCATACATGCTTTGGTCATCTGAATTTCGTTAGTTTGCTATGCCTGCAAAAATCTAAAATGGTGTCCTCTTTGCCCAAACTTGAGGCACATGGAAAACATGTTTGTGAAGGTTGTATTTTGGGCAAAATTTAGCATTCCTCCTTTCCAAAAGATGGTTCAATTCGGGCTACTCAAAATTTGTAGCTTGTACATAGTAATGTCTATGGTCCTATGCAGACACCTTCTTTTGGAAATTATCTTTACTTCGTGACTTTCATCGATGATTTTTCCAGGCATGCATGGGTATATCCATTGAAAATCTGTCAGCATGTAAAATGGGCATCCTCCATTCTGATCAAGGGGAGGAATATATATCTTCTGATTTTAATGCATTTCTGGCTGAATGTGGGATAAAACACCAGTGTAGAGTGCCATATACACCTCAACATAATGCATTTGTTGAACGAAAGAACAGGTCACTCATGGAGATGGCGAGGTGTATGGTCAAGATTCAAGCTTTACCACATAGTTTCTGGCTTGAGGCTGTCATGTGTGCAGCATATGTACTTAGCAGGTCTCCCACTAAAGCGTTGCAGTCTATCACTCCATATGAGGCTTGGCATGATCGCAAGCCATCTGTTGCTCATCTACGTATTTTTGGTTGTTTGGCATATGAATTAGTGCCTGAACAGCATCGCAAAAAATTGGATGATAAAGTAGTAATATGTATTTTTGTTGGGTATAGTTCTAAAAGTAAAGGCTATCATCTATATCATCCACAGACTAAACGCATTCTCGTTAGCCATGATGTTTTTGTGGAAGATGTTATTCAACCATTGCTTTCATGTACTAAGGAGACATCTATTAGCTCCAAAGACATGTATGATACTTTGTTGCCTCTTTTTACACATGGATAGTCTAGTGTTGGTCCTAAAGAGGCAACTTCTCAACCTTTGCAGGTTTCATGTGATGATGCAGATCATCCCATTTCTAATACAGATTTACATGATGCACTTGTTGATGAGAGAGCTGACATTGAGGAGGCAAAAACTATGCCAAAATGGTTGGTGCAAACTTTGCGTGATAGCAAATTAGATGCACCTCTTTCATATCGTACTGTATCAAGCTCTCATAGTGCCCTTTTGCATCAGATTGCTATGCTATGGCTGCATCTAGTCTCTATGATTCGAATGAGCCTGTTTCATTTGACAAAGCACAAAATTCAAAAAATTGGATGGATGCTATGCAATCTAAATATGATGCTATAGTGAAGAACAGTACTTGGTCTTTATGTGACTTGCCTCCTCGCAAGAATGCCATCGCCACTAAGTGGGTTTACAAGCTGAAGCGTAAGCCTAATGGAACAATTCACAGGTATAAGGCTAGGCTTGTTGCAAAAGGTTATGCACAAGAAAGAGGCATTGATTTTGATGAGACCTTTGCACCTACATGCCATATGACTACTGTTCGGAGCATCTGTGCAATTACAACCCATCATGGTTGGAATGTATATGAGTACAATCAACTTTAAATGCTCATACTAGCTAGCATGATTACAATTAGAAAAAATCCTTTTGGAAGAATGGTAAAAATAGGGTTCAATGTATAAAATGCAAAAGATTATAAGTAATAAGCAAAATATGCTTCTAGAATGAACTTGACACTCAACAATGTTAATATTAAAAAAATACAATAAATGAGCATAAATAAAAAAACTCTTCAATGGATATTTTTTGACATAATCCAAACGATAGCTTTTTGATGTACATCAAATCCACCTCAAGCATAGTGTAAGCTTGTTGTTCCATATATATATATATATATATATATATATATATATATATATATATATATATATATATATATATATATATATATATATATATATATATATATATATATATATATATATATATATATATATGTGTGTGTGTGTGTGTGTGTGTATGTATGCATGCATGTATGTACGTATGTATGCATGCATGTATGTATGTATGTATGTATGTATGTATGTATGTATGTATGTATGTATGTATGTATGTATGTGTGTGTGTGTATGTGTGCATGTGTGTATTGTTGGTTAATCTTTTATTATAAGTGCATTAATTCATTTTATTAGCCAATGATTCTATACTAACCCTACTAAGTATATACATATCGTGTTTGAGTGATTTGGCCTTTGACATAATGCTGGTGAAGGCACAAAAATAATCTCAGCACGTACACTACTTATTGTTTTTGTTTAGTATTGCTTTTCTACTTTTTGCATAGATGTGCAGCTAAGTTTGAGTTTGACTCAAATACATAGAGTTTTGGGGCACATATAGTTCTAGATCATCTTTTTTAACAGTAGATATGTTAGGAATTGAGCAGATAAACTAACACCATTCACAATTGTTGAAGTTGGTACCAAAAGCTATAGCATCAGAGACATATATATATATATATATATATATATATATATATATATATATATATATATATATATATATATATATATATATATATATATATATATATATATATATATATATATAGAGAGAGAGAGAGAGAGAGAGAGAGAGATAGAGAGAGAGAGCCTTTGTATGTGCACAGATCCAAACAATAGAACTATGGTTTATCCTTTCATTCATTAAATACTTCACATGGATGTAGAAGCATATGTGAATGGATGTAAGTTTTTCCAATGCACAAAATATCCACTATAAAAGGTCAAATGCCCTTGCAACCCATGCTAGTTGGTAGAGCCTTTTTCAAATGGGGAATATATCTCATTGGGCCTATTGCTACCCTAAAAAAAGGTTCTTATGCAGATTATATTATTGTTTCTACATATTATCTAACCAAATATGATAAGTCCTTATTTGAGAGCTTGTGATTTAAGGAAAAAAAGGCCCTTATCCTCCTCAAGATTTAGGCCTAATCAATTGGATTCTTTGGAACATGCACAAGAAACTGGATGAAACAAAACAATATGAATATATGCAACCAAGAAAAGAAAAAATTATTATTGTGGTGCACATATCAATGATAACGGCCTTCAATAAGGAGACTTAGTACTAGTATATATTTTAAAACAACACACAAATAAATTCAAGTATTATATAGAATTGGGGCCATCAAGTAAGCAACATTGGAAGGAGATGAATTTCCAAATTACATTTATAGATGTAGAGTCAAGAAGTACTTGGAACCACATATAGATAAGATGTTAGAAAAACTTCACATAAAAAAGAACTGAGATAAATGACAACCACGATTCAAGGAACATGCTCATGAAGAAGCAATCAAATAAAAAGAAATAGGGAGAGGAATCTCAAAAATAGAGATAAATTAACAAGATGGAACTTTTACGAGTATCCATATATGTATAGTGTGTGTAATACAGATGGTGCCTAATTGATCTAAGTTGCATATGATTAGGTGTTCTTAGATAATTCTAGGCTTGTTCTACTACAAGAGAAGGTGAAACATAAGGCTCTTAATTATACGGCTCTAAAGTTGGTTGTGATTACTCAATCTACATAGGCTCAATGGTAGGTAGTGCAGGAAATATAAGGGGAGGATCGAAGCATATTCTATGTAGATTTGGAGATACACCACTAGGCGGTTCCTCTACCACTTGAAGTTGTGAACGAGGTAGTTTGTGATGATACTTTGAATATGGCCAATCCATCAAATCTTCAAAAGTTTTAAACATTTTTTTCCTAGCTATAGGTATTAAAAATCATGTTTCCAAATTCCTCTTTAGTGGGGTGCCCTAATGTGAATAATGGTTGTGACTTCTCCTTGTTTTTGGGTTTCAATAGGGTCAAGATGAGACCTAAATCCTCATTCACCTCTATAGACGTTCTCATGCAGCCTTAAAATGAACTAGATTTCATATAGAACTTGTTTTTCTATAATTTGACACTGCTTAGGCCATGAAAGAATAGTGTTGTCATTTTCCCCTCTTTGTATTAGCCTCTTCCACTCTTCAGCTCAGTTCTAGTCACAGATCTAGGTTCTCTAGAGAAGGGTGGTCATAGAGGCATAATTTGAAGCAACGTTTCTTGAATTTAAATCTTCATGGGAGGATCTAGTTTGACTAAATTTCCCTTCTTGTATATGCCCCCAATCTCAAATAAAAAAGAATTAAAATCCCTTAACCCTAGAACAATGTCTTTGCATATGCATGTGCCAAGGGCATCATTTTATGGGAACTCACTTAGGCTTGAATTTTGTTCCACTTTATCTTGTTTTGAATAATCCTTTCCACCCTTCTTGACTCTTTTATCCCTAAGAAGTCCCTTGCTTCCATGCTCAAACCTGGAATGATGTCTCTACAACTACATAAGCCCGGGACATAGTTATTCAATTTTGAAATAAAATTTCATTTTTTTAGCTTGTTTCTCCTTGCTTGAGGCTTTTTGTATTTTTCTCAACATATCTAGCTCATATTTTGTCTTAAACCCCCTTAATTTTTTTCGAGAAAGATCTTTGGCCTAGGTCCTTCTTAGGGACATCATTCTTGAGTGTTATGACTTTTTACTTGATTTTTGACTTGTTGCCCCTTACACTTATGTTTTATGCCCCTTTTGTAGCAATTCTAGCTTAATTACCATTTATCAACTTTGGTTCTACCCTGTGATATTTCTATATACTTATGAGTTAGAGACATCCTATTAAAGGAAACCACTTGGGCTTTGATCTTTCCCTCCAACACTTTGAATGGATACTTTCCCCTCAACTTTAATTGTTAAGAAAGCACATCAACTATAATCTTTCCTCTAATGATGTCTCTACTATAAGGGACTAATGTCCTTGCCACCCTTAGTTCTGTTAGCCCCTTCGAGGTGATGTCTCTAATCAACAGGGCACCAACAAATAGTAAGCATGCATGTACTTTTGCATAAGCCTTTGAATTATATTTATTATGTGTGTTAGAGGATTTTCTCAAATTGTCTTTGTAGAAGGTGTGTGATTTTTTGGAAAATTGTCAAAAAAGGACACTTAAGTGTCCTATTTTGGTACCAAACTAGTGTTAAAAAACTACAAGATTTTAGTGGCCTTTTTCCTTTTCCACTCCACTAAAGTGCTCCTATCACAAAAGTTTAGGTGTCACCTCTTCCTTCTCTACTAGGAATTCAAGAACATGTTCTAAAGGGCACACTATTTTTTCATATTCACCTTAGGTTGCGACTATCTCTATCTTGCTTATATGCATCCCACATTTGAGTCCTAAGCTCTTGCACAATCCATTTGTCATGCAGATGCCCCCCTATGGGCTGGAATGATGGGAAAATGTTGGAAAACGATTGATGTGATGATGCAAAATTGCCACCTTAACAACAAAAGCAGATTGAATTTAAAAATATTTAACCCTAAAAAATGAATTTCTACAATTTATCTCCATCTACCTACCTAAATCTAATGAAAACAGGACTAAAATGAATGAAGTGTACTCCAAAAAAAGAAAATGATCACTTTGAACTCACTTATCTCGCAAAGTGTGATCCTCCAAGCACGATGAGTGACAAGACACATTTTGTGACAATGATATCAAAGTGTTCGATGTGGAATTGCTCGTAGGGCATACATACCAACCAATATCAATCAATCGATGGCATGAAGATCTTCACCATGCTATGAGTCATACATAGGCAAAAGAAGCCTCCACACATGCACACACATACATGCATGTAGACATACACACACACACACATGCAAGCAAGCCTCATTCATGGATGTAGCTCAGTGATGAGTAGCACCTCCTTTAATGTCAATCCGGGAAGACGTGAGGATGGTATGATGACCTCGAGCAAGTGAAGGCACAAGTGCATGAGTAAGAAGCACACTAACATGCACACACATACACACACGTGCACACAAGGTAAGACAAAGAGTGAGAAGCAATGGAGCTCTTTTGATCGCTTCCAAAAAGCTCATACAAGTTTAAATCAATTACAAGCTAGCTCAAAAATGAGCTCTCTAGCTCTATTTATAGTTTTTGACTAGGTTTTGGCCGTGTCCAGACCTAGTGTCTCGACTAGTTAAAAATTAGGTTCTAGGGCCTATTTGAAGACTCAAACAAAGTCTAAAAATTATGAAAATTGGTAGGTAGCTACTTCGAATGCTCCTCAAGCTCAAGGACTCCTTGGCTTGCACAAAATGGAGCTACAAAAGTATAAAATGGTATCTACAATGGCTTTTAGTGATGAAAATCACTATTGTTGTAGGGATTTCTTCTAACAATTTGACATACACATCTTCGAGCTCCCTACTTGCTCCTTCTCCTTGTGTGTCCACCTCTTTGATATGCTTTAGTGTCCTGAAAAAATAATGGCCTACTTGCCAGATCGTCGTTGACTACTCTGTCTGCTTGTGCCTTGTCTTCGCTCTGACTCCCTTCGTAAGCTTCCTTGCCTTGTGAGTCCTTCAGTTCCTTGACTGCCAACACCCCCCCTCTCTCGCGTCTGTCATCCCTGATAGACCCTTGTTGGGTGGGTCGTTGGATGTAGTACTCCACAATGTCTTGTGCTAAGTGATGTTCCGCAATTCTCAATCCTTTGGCCAAGTCAGTGAGTAGGGCATCCCAATCTACAGGCCCGGGAACCTCTGGATGTGGTATACGTAGCTTTTCGGAATGGAGAGCTTCTTCCACTGCAAACAATTGCAATAAATGTGATGGTATGGGAATGAATATCTCTGAATGATATTCCCAGAACCCTGTGACAAACATTTCTTCAAACGTCTGTTTGAAGCAGGCAGGTAGATACTTTATACGTGCACGCCATGCATATACGACATTAATAGATGGTGTGGTGCTCATGTCGTAGACAAGGTCCTGATTTCCTTCATTAAATCTGAGAGCTGAAAGATGGGGTTCCTTGACATTCTTGAAGGTCCTGAAGGTGACCAACATGAGCTCAAAAATTTTAAGGCACATTTGGGCCATAACATCTGGTACATTTTTGAACCGGACCCCCCAATGCCGAATCGTCGAAATCATATTTCCTATGGTAGGTTGACCTTTAGGTGATGCTAAGTAGACATAATTGAGCCATTTCTCACATCCTTTGGTTGTCAGCACAAATTTTGTGTATTCCGGCCACGACCTTCTTCGAAAGACAGGGCAGTAGCATGGGTTGTATTTGATATACAAAGGCATGCTATTCCATGTCCTTACCATCTCAGGGTAGGTTTCAAGCAGACGAATGCTCCAAGTAGGTTGATGTATATTCCCCTGCTTGGCACTTGTTGGGATGTCGTCCGGTGCAAACTGTGTTGCCGAGGTTGGTTCTTTTGCGGTGTGGTGCTTGATTTCAGCATTGTAATCCGCCATTAAGACACAGAAAGGAACATACAAATCGTCGGATGTGCCGATCCACCTATGATGGGAGAGGTTTCTAAAGTAATCCGATTTTATGACTACCTCTTCCAAACGTGACATAGATGCTATCTGAACTGCAACTCTGTCATCATGGGTTGTGGCCACTTTCTCTAACCTCTGCATCCATGCAGGAGCCTCAATCTCGATAGTGTCCATGCCCTCTTATGTTTGCTTGCCCCCTGGTGCAAGCATGGGAATGTATGGGTCTTCAAAGGTTTCCTCTACTTCAATTGGCACTAAGTCTTCAGGTTCGGGTTCTACAAGGGGAGAGGGTTGACGCTCGTATTGCATGACTTTATTTCGTAATTCGTCTAGTCTGCTCTGAGTTTTTCGACTTCTTCAGACGTGTCAACTGCGGTTGTGACTTTGCTTGGTGACTCCTGCTGGGTTGCCAGCTGCTTTAATAGGTCATCTCTTTCTCTTTCTAATGCTGCATGGGCTTCCAGGAGGTCGGCATGGGTTTTCAACACGATTCGCATATTCGTTGAGGGGATGGCCTTGAATCTATCTGGGTCAATTTCCTGTGGGGAACCCTCCATTGTTGCTTCCAAGTTTTCTTCTTTCTGTTTTTGTAGTCGTTTATTTTCCTCGAGGGTTGTAGACATGTGTTTGCATAAGAGGGCCAGGTTGCATCGAAGCTTAAGATTCTCTGTTATCTGGGAGTGTAGCAGATCATCCATTTGTTGTTTTTCTTCTGCATCTGACTGGGGTGGATTGGCTACTAACTGCTCATGTTGTTCCTGTAAAGTGACATACTGTTGTTGTGGTAGCCGCTTTTCCCTTTCTAGATCAATGAATCATACTTGAAGCTCTTCATGGGTTCAGAAGAGTCTCGTATGTTGGTTATCAAGATGCTGGTAGTGTTGTTGTAGTTGAGACATACACTGATACATATTATTAAATACATTATTAATAAGGGTGGATGCAGGAAGGGTGTTGAATGCAGAAGGGAAGGGGAAGGGGAAGGGGAAGGGGAGTGTGGATGCAGTGCTAGAAAATGGTGAAGTGGGTGGTGGGGGAATGGGAGATGGTGGGTGTATGGGGGGAGGGAGAGGTGCGGAGGTGGGTGATATGTCCATAAAATCTAAAGTGGATGCAGTAGTGGGAGTGATTGTGAACATGGGAATTGTGGGTGCGGTGATAGTGGTGAAAGTGTACAGTGGTGTGTGCAATTGTGAATACAAACTGCCACGAAGTGTGATCGGGGGAATGAGGTTTTCTGTGGCTGTGGTTAGAATTACTGTGTCAGTGGTCGTATAGACAAGAGAGGTGGAGATAGGGTGTGTGGGTTGTGTGTGTTGGAGATAGACGTCTGCGGAAGCACGCGAACAACACAAGGAAGTAGAAGAACCTTGGAGCACAAACACACAATACTGAATGTATTACTAGAGAATGTACAAAGATAAGTAGCCCATTAGGGCAATAGGTGTATATACAAGCCGGGGGAAAAAAACCTCCTAAAGAGGGAAAAAAGTGCCCCGGCAGTCCTAGAGTGTTCACACACATCACTACCTAAATATATCAACAAATCCCCCCTGGGAGTGATGCGGTGAACAAGGAGCTGGCACTCATGTATAAGGAAGTGCCAAGCTATGTGGAAATCACTCCACAAAAGGAAGTAAGCCCAAAGCTTTGCGAAAAGCTTCAAACTTCTCCCTAGGCAGAGCCTTCGTGAAAAGGTCTGCAATGTTCTCCTACGTGGGCACATATGCCAAGCTGATCTCCCCAGCAGAGAACCTCTCCCTGACATAGTGATAATGCACCTCAATGTGCTTAGTGCGAGCATGGAACACAGGGTTCCTCGCAACTGCCAATGCGCTCTGACTGTCAGTGAAGATGGTGGTGGCAGAAGACTGACCAACACCCAAATCAGCCATAAGGCGTCTGAGCCACACACACTCAACAGTCGCTGTGAAAGCTGCCCTATACTCAGCCTCACAACTGGAAGTGGCCATAGTAGGCTGCTTCTTGCTCAACCAAGATATACATGAGCTACCAAGCATGAAGCAAAAACCACTCGTGGACACACGAGTGTCATAGCAACCAGCCCAATCTGAGTCAGAAAAAGCATGCAAATCTGGCGGTAGTGATCCCCCCTTGGGATAAAACAACCCAAGTAGCCGAGTACCACTCAAGTAGCGAAAGATGCGCTTAACCGCTTTCCAATGCGTGACTCCTGGGCAATGCATAAACCTGCTCATCTGTGAGACAACAAACTGAATATCTGGCCGAGTAATGCATAAGTAAATCAAGCATCCAATAGCTTGCTGATAGAGAACAGCATCAAATGCATCTCCAGCATCATGAAGACTCAATCGTAAACCTGTCTCCATAGGAGTGGCAATAGGCTTACAGTCTTCAAGGCCAAAACGCTGCAATAATGTATCAATATATTTCGTTTGACACAAAGCCATTCCACCATCAACGTGTATAAACTGAATGCCCAAATAGTGATGCAAATGCCCCAAATCAGACATCTCAAATGAGGCATGCAAATCAGCCTTAAAATCAGCAATATGTGTCTCAATAGGACCAGTGAGCAGCATGTCATCAACATAGACAACAATGATCAGAAGCACATCATTAGCACGCTTAACATATAAGGTGCTTTCAGTTGGACTGTTCTCAAAACCATGTGCAATCAGATAGGCATGTATCTTCTCATACCAAGCACGTGGTGCTTGCTTTAAACCATATAACGCCTTCTTTAATCTGCACACCTGGTTTTCATGCCCTTTCTGCACAAAGCCACGGGGCTGAAAAACATACACTTCTTCATGCAAGTCACCATTCAGAAATGCTGTTTTAATGTCCAACTGATGTACATTCCAACCATGATGGGCTGCAAGTGCACAAATGCTACGAACAGTAGTCATACGGCATGTAGGTGCAAAGGTCTCATCAAAATCAATGCCTCTTTCCTGCGCATAACCCTTTGCAACAAGCCTAGCCTTATACCTGTCAACGGTACCATCAGGTTTACGCTTCAGCTTGTATACCCACTTAGTGCCAATGGCCTTCTTGCCAGGAGGCAAGTCACATAAGGACCATGTACCATTCTTCATTATAGCATCATATTCAGATTGCATAGCAGCCATCCAATTTTCTGAATTTTGTGCTTCATCAAAAGAAACAGGCTCATTCTCATCACAGAGACTAGATGCAGCCATAGCATAGCAATCTGATGCAAAGGAGGCACTATGAGAGCCTGAACGAGTACGATATGACAAAGGTGCATCTAATTTGCTGTCACGCAAAGTCTGCACCAGCCATTTTGGCATAGTTTTTGCCTGCTCAATATCAGCTCTCTCATCAGCAAGTGCATCATGTAAATCTGCATCAGAAATGGAATGATCTGCATCATCATATGAAACTTGCAAAGGCTGAGAAGTTGCCTCATTAGGACCAACACTAGCCTGTCCACCTGTAAAAAGAGGCATCAAAGTATCATACATGTCTTTGGAGCTAACAGATGTCTCCTTAGTACATGAAAGCAATGGCTGAATAGCATCTTCCACAAAGACAACATCACGGCTAACCAGAATGTGTTTAGTCTGTGGATGATACAGACGATATCCTTTACTTTCAAAACTGTACCCAACAAAAATACATTTTACTGCCTTATCATCCAATTTTCTGCGATGTTGTTCAGGCACTAATGCATATGCCAAACAACCAAAAACACGCAGATGAGCAACAGATGGCTTCCGGTCATGCCAAGCCTCATATGGAGTGATAGACTGCAATGCTTTAGTGGGACACCTGTTCAGTACATATGCTGCACACATGACAGCCTCAAGCCAGAAACTATGTGGTAAAGCCTGACTTTTGACCATGCACCTCGCCATCTCCATGAGTGACCTGTTCTTTCGTTCAGCAACTCCATTCTGTTGAGGTGTATACGGTACTGTACACTGGTGTTTTATCCCACGTTCAGCCAGAAATGCATTAAAATCTGAAGACATATATTCCCCCCCTCGATCAGAACGGAGGGTGCCCATTTTACATGCTGACAGATTTTCAGCTAAAACCAAAAACTGTTTGAAGCACATGAACACTTCGGACTTTGCTTTGAGTGGATATACCCATGCATGCCTGGAAAAATCATCAATGAAAGTCACGAAGTAAAGGTAATTTCCAAAAGAGGGTGTCTGCATAGGACCACAGACATCACTATGTACAAGCTGCAATTTCTGCGTACCCCGAACTGAACCATCTTTTGGAAAGGAAGAACGCTGCATTTTGCCCAAAATACAGCCTTCACAAACATGTTTTCCAGGTGCCTCAAGTTTGGGCAGAGAGGACACCATTTCAGATTTCTGCAGGCGTAACAAACTAGCAAAATTCAGATGACCAAAGCGTGCATGCCAAAGCTTTGCATCTGACATAGCCTGAGAATCATGAACTGCACATGCCGAATCATTCACAGATCTTTCATAGTCTATGAGCTTATATAGCCCACGACATAAGATGCCAGAAGCAATAATCACATCGCCATTTGAGAGATCATGGACTGTACACCTGTCATCAACAAATTTCACAACCAAGCCAATCTTGGCTAATGCAGAAACTGATAACAGATTCTTTTTGATCCCTGGCACAAATAAAGCATCTGACAAAGTGAAAGAACTACCATCAGCAGTAGTCAGAATGATCTTACCAACTCCCATAACAGGATAAGAGGAGTTATTGGCGCATGTGACAGTATTCCCTGTAGGGGCAGGCTCGAGTGAAGAGAAGAAACTGCGCTGTGAGGTAATATGTTTGGTCGCCCCACTGCCAAAGTATCAAACATCTGAGTCTACTGCAGACATGCACTGATCATGAGAAGATGGGTCAAAACTGCAGACAGTAGTAAACGCCCATTCTTCTTCCTGCACAAGATTTACAGACTCTGTTTTTGGTGTAGAGGCCTCTGCAACAACCATTCCAGCCTCTTTCTTCTTCGCCTCTTTAGCAGCCAGTTTTGGACAGTTCTTTATAATATGATCATTTCCTTTACAGTACTTGCAGAACAATTTCTGCTTTTCTGATTTCTTTTCATCTTTATCCTGGTTCTTCGATTATGCAGCATTTGCAGATTTTTGCTTATTAGTAGAAGAGCTCCATTTTCCTTTGCCCTTTTGACTAGCCAGGAAAGCTTGATCTACAACACGCATATTGGACCTGTTCTGCCTGGACTGATCTTCCTGCAACAGAACAGAGACTAATTCTTCAAATGACAAGGCATTCGGATTTCCTTTCATCATCAACCGAAGAGTAGAGGCAAAACTCTGATATGAATCAGGAAGACCATTCAGAACGGTCTGCACAAGTGAGCTATCTGGTATAACCTCATCAGCAGAAATCAATTGTTCCTTCAGGTCTTTGATCTTTGTAAGAAAACTATCCATAGAATCACCTTCATTCATGTGCTCACTCTCCAACTGTTTTCGGAGGTAAGCAACACGAGCCTCATTCCTAGCCTGGTACAAAGTGGTAAGTGTATCCCAAGCATCCTTTGCTGTTCTGCAAGAGCGAATGTGAGGAATAATGGCACGTTTGACAGACAAAGCTATCAATGCATGTGCCTGGGCATCTCTGCCATCCCAACGAATCTGCTCTGCAGTAGGTGCAACAGAAACAGCAGCACGAACAGGAATCTGCGGAATATCATCTTCGACACCATCTTCATCAGCTCCAGTACCTCCAGCACCTGTATTTGTAGTACCTGTAGTCGCAGGTGTAACAGGACGTCTTTCAACACCCTGCACAATGTTCCACAGTCCTTTTGCAACCAGTACATGTCGCATCATATAAGCCCATAATGGGTAGTTGGTACCATCCAACTTATCCTCAATAGCCAACATACGGAATACATCACTGCTTTCAGCCATGGCCGGTGACTAAAATACCTTGATGCAGAAAATTGACTGTATCTCAAAAAGTTGAACGGAACTACCCAGACGAGTTCTGCTAGACCTATAGCAAACTTCGAGACGCTTAAACTGGCGAACAGAAACTGGTATATACCTTTGGCACAAAAGGACGAAATAGCCTGCACAAGCACTGCGATAGTGTGTTCGGAGGCCGAAACACCCTGAGTATGCTCACCAAATTTTGTGCGAATCTGAGACTGCAAACGGAGGAGTGTCGACGGCGCCCTAGAAGAAGCGATACCAATTGTTGGAGATAGACGTCTGCGGAAGCATGCGAACAGCACAAGGAAATAGAAGAAGCTTGGAGCACAAACACACAATACTGAATGTATTACTAGAGAATGTACAAAGATAAGTAGCCCATTAGGGCAATAGGCGTATATACAAGCCGGGGAAAAAAACCTCCTAAAGAGGGAAAAAAGTGCCCCGGCAGTCCTAGAGTGTTCACACACATCACTACCTAAATATATCAACAGTGTGGGTTGACTGACGGTCTGTGCTTCGGTATGGGTAGTGGACTCGGAGGCGGTGACAGTAGTGGTTACACTGGTAGTGGGAGGTGAATGTGGTGGAGTTGGAGGTAGGGGTGGCAAAGGGGGTGACGGAGGTGCACTTGATGTATGGGTTTCCTCAGTATCATGAACGGTGTGTGTTGTGCCCGTGGTTGTGGATGTTCCTTGTGGTTCTGATACTAATACATTCATCTCTTTTCCTGATCGAGGCGGACGTCTGCCGTATCTTCGCTCAATTCTTTGTGATTGTGCAAGGGCAGTATGCACCATCTCAGGTACTCCTAAAGCATCAGATATCATGTCAAGTGTGGTGCGGTATTGCTCGTCTATGCCTTCCTCCTCAAGGATTTGGTTCATGAGGGCTTTTCCTGCTGCTAGGGACAGTCTATGTTGCTCTTGAACTCTGTTGATGGTATCATAGAGATTTTTTAATTCCTTCGTATAAGCCAGGGCACCCTCAAGTACTTGCAGAGCTTCTTGATCATATTCTTGCTCTTCTTCCTCAGATTGTCCACCATGTTCCTCCTCTTGTTCTTCTTCTTCTTCACCCTCCACTTCGACGACCTGTGGTTGTCTAGGATGGGGTTGGTCTGTAGCAGTTTGTTGTCCACTAGCTTGATCTGCCTCGACTTCCGCATTAACAGCCTCCATTATTCTGGCTACCTCCTCATGAGTTAGGTCTTCTAATGTGAACCCGTGAGGAAACTCTAGGTCGGTTGGTACAGGTGGAAACACCAGATCCGGTCCATCAGTGCTGTGTCTTGGTAATCTGATAGTGAAGGGTTGTACCTGCCTTGGAAGTTGTGGAGTTGTCTCAGGTGTCAGTGTCGCACCGCGGACTTGTGCACAGGGCATCTGAACTGCACCTCTCATTTTCTTTGATGGCGGCCCTGCGGTTGATAGTCTACGTTGAAATTCTTGTACCCTGGTCCAAATTAATGCCCTCTGAACTAGCACATCATAAGCCAAACATCTATACACAATCCTGGTGAGGGCACAACATCCATACAGTACAAACTTTTGTTTTTTATACCACCTTTGATGAGCCAAGTGGATTTGGTTGATAATCCAGTGGGGCATGTTGATTGTCAAATCAAAGGCGTCGGCCAAGTATAGACTAAACCATATCTTTTTGGGTGGCATTGTGAACCTCTCCTGAGCGGGGAATGCGAAATGCTGCATGACCATTCGCAAATGAATGGCAATTGTTGGTGTCATTGCTACCATGTCTTTTAATTTCGTCAGATTCTTGTTCTTCATATTGTCGGGGACCATGGACTCCTTCTCAGTGGGAATGTGCATTCCTTTCATGTCTAGAGCTTCCCTTGCCAAATTGATAGTCAACCTGAAGCGCTTCAGCTCATTGCCCCTTGTGAGAGATGGGAGGACAAAGGTGTTGTATCCCTTTTTGTCTTTGCTCGGAGTGAGGGTGCTAATCAAATACGAGCATCTTAGAAAGTCGGGCTTTGGCAATTGGAATTTGAAGTAATCGTAGAGTCCCGCCTTCTTCCATATAGGTTTTCACCCTTCATTATTTTGCAGTTTCTCAAATTCCTTGGTGAAGAAGTGATACCTGCCCTAGCACCCATTGAATTCTATCTCGGCCTCCCACATGTAAGTGCCTTCACCCAGAGATCCTGCCGCATCACTGAACCAATGTGAGTTTTTGCTGACCGGCATTGTGTGCCCCTGTGGAGGATTCTGAATCCGTATGGCGTGTAATGCCCTCAATGCCACTGGACGTTCCTTCAATTCCTCCTCAATGGGAAGACTTTCAATGTCCACGGCTTGGGGGCTGGTGCCTGCCTGGGAGCTGGTTCCTATCATATCTGCCATGTTACTTCTTGCCTCCTGACTCTGTGAGAATATAGAAACATGTGTTAACATTGTAAAGGACAAGATAGAACCATTTTTGTCCCCATTACAACATTAACATGAGGTTCGGGAGAGATTAGTAGGTTATTAAGTGCTCGATGCTTGTGCATGTAGTTAGGAATTGGCTAGACCTAGGAGCTAAGTGGAATGATGTAGTGTGAGAGTGATGTAGTTAGTAGGTGGGCATGGATTTACAACTGGGTCCGGGGGTTTATTACAAGTTTTAGGTTGCCAAATGCAGTGGATGGGTTTTGATCTTGATTTTGTGGAGACTCTGGAGAGTTTGATAGGAGTATCTACTTGAAAATGAGGCTTTTTAGGGACCCATTTGCAAGTGATTCTACTTGTGCTCAGGGAAGAATATGTGTCCGTGCGTGAAGTATAAGAATGGGCATCGGATGTTCGAGTGAGTGAAACATGTTGTACCGGGTGTGGCCTCGGTGTAGCTGTTTGAGCCCGCAAGCAAGCCTTAGGCACCCAGATTTGTCGTGATTGTGGTCTGGCCTTCATCGACTTCTTGGGTACCCAAATAGACTTTACTTTCGCAGAAGAATTTATGAAAGACTTCTTATTAGTGTTGCATTGTTGATTACTAATAAGAGGTTTTGGCCGTGGGGTTGGCATGGTCGCAACAGGGTGTTCGGCTTTCCGCACCCACAGTTGTTTCAACGGTTGAGACATTCTGCTTCGCACGTTTTTTTGCCTCCAGTATAGGTAGTACTCTGCTCCTTATGTATTTGATCTGCCTTTGGTTGTTGCATTCCTCTGGCCTTTGTAAAAGAAGGGAGTGTCGTTGTTGAGCCCATAAAAGTCATGTTGGTCAAAGTCAACTGCAGTCAAAGTCAACGGTCAAAGTCAACTGGTCAAAGTCTACAAGGTCAAAGGTCAAAGTCAATAGGTGCAAAGTCAAAGTGCAGGTGTCAAAGTGCACAGGTAGTGCACAATGAATTATCCACAAAGGGTAAATTGGAGAAAATAGGTTGCAGGTTGCAGAGGTACTTTCTCTAATTTCCCTAAGGTTCAAAGTGTGTTTTAAAGTGTTTTGGAAGGTTCAGGTGAACCCCCCTTATGTGCAAAAGTGAAGAATTAAAAGGAAATGTGAAGGCATGTGAAGCGGCAAAGTGTACGCACAGGTGAAAGTATGGCCCCCCATTAAAATTTTTGGTTTTAGACTAAAGTCACTACAGGACAAAACAGTGAGTAGTTGGCTGCCACTTGTGAGAGCCATCTTGGGACATCAAAGTGAGCACCAAGATTCACTTGCAGTTAGGAGCGTACGTGATCGGCACACTCAAATCAAGGAAGAGCCATTCTTGGACCAGTTTTTTGGAGTAAGCAAGAGAGCATAGGCTAAGTGGAGCAAGAGAGGGAAGTGCAAGAGACACCAGAGTACGTCGCACAGAAGTGGAAGTGCAAGGTGCATAGAGAGTGACCAAGGATTGTGGTGCAGAGAAGTGCTAAGCTATAGTTCCCCCAAGTATCTCAAGGTCCTTTGGCAGTGTACGCTTGCCGACAGCAGGTATTCACTCCTCCCCCTTTGTGGAAGCTTGGTGCAAGGTGTGCACAAGGAGAAGCTTGAAGCAAGTGGAGGTTTGTTGCAGAGGAGGTCGGCAACAAGAGGACATTGGGATATTGGATATTTTGTAATTGGGCACTCTGCGGGATTGTGCACAGAGGTATTGGTGTATCTTGTATTTCAAACATTGTACTTTTCTTACTGTACTCAATCGAAGGCAGAGACTTCCAAGGTGTATTTTCTCTTTTGGTCCTTCCATTTTCTCCTACAAACCCTCAAACTCCTTCTTGTCAAAGAATCCCCCAACAGTCGTCTTATCCTTGACTCCGCTGTTGAGACAATCCTCTTTTTGCATCATACAGTTTTGGAGAAGAATAGCATTGTCAACTTCATGTGCGCCCCTGGAAGGACTAGGAGTTCGTGCCTTACCTAGTTCCTTGAGTGCCTCATTTTCCAATTCAGCTGTAATTCGACTATGATTTACCCATACCTGAAGAAGTCCGCTCCTTAGGTTTAGGTTGACTGCATGATCATAGATCCAGTCTTGACCCAAGACAAGAGGCTCAGTGAGGTCCTCATCTTGGCACACTAGTACTTTGACTGTCATTACTTCGTCTTGAATGTAGAGGGGAAGTTCCACCTCGCCCATGCAAGGGGTTTCCACACCTCCCGATCCTATGAGATATGCTTCTATAGGATTGACGGTTAATTTCAACTTTTGACAGTACGAAAATTTAACAGCACTAGTGGTTGCACCTGAGTCAATCAACGCTCTTACAGTCCTTGCACCCTTTCCTTGTCCTATCTCTAAGGTTATAAAAGGACGTCGATCAATTATCCTATGAGAGCTGATACCTGAAACTTCACACATAGCCACATGATATCCTTGATTTGCATATGCATCTGTCCTAGGTTGCTCTCTACCCTGTCTCCTCAACTTCATTCTCTGGATGCGTTCCAATGCTTCTGCTTGAGCTTCTTCTCAAATTCGTCTTTCTTCTTCTTTGCGTTTCTTAGGAGTGTTGAGTCGACTTAGCATCTCTTCCATCAGAGGTTCCTGATATAACTTGACTATGCATCCGCTTATGTAGCTCGGGAGAATATCGTCTTCTAATGTGGTTAGTTGCACTGCTCCACTTGTTGAGATTCTATTAATGATCATGGGTCCGTAGCCTCTCTTCTCTAGTTTCCTCGCATGTTGTTTCAAAGTGTAGACTAGTACTAGGTGGCCTGCCTTCAAACCTTTATCCTTAACGTGGGCATCGAAGTATGCCTTCTGTCATTTCTTAGCTGCATATATCCCTACAACCGCCCTCAGTCTTGTTTCTCCTAATCGTTCAAGGTCAAATAGTCTAGAGGAGAGTTCATGAGTCCACTCCTGCTCTTGTGCTACTTTCAATGTAGGTATTAAGAAGTCCAATGGTAATACTGCATTTTGGCTAAATACCATCTGAAAGGGGGTGGCTTGGAGTACCGTTTTGTAGGCGACTCGGTATGCCCAAATAGCATGGTGTAGTTGTTTGTCCCAATCAGAGCGTTTATTGTTCACTAATTTCGTCAGTACATTGCATAAGATCTTATTTGTGCTCTCAGCCTGGCCATTAGCTTGGGGGTGATAGGGGGTAGACTTCTTATATACAACCAAGAATTCTTGGAGCAGATTTTCAATAACTTCATTCAAGAAGTGAGTGCCTCTGTCACTGACTAGCTCTATAGGTAACCCGTATCTGGTGAACACATTCTCGAATAAGAACTTATCTGTTGTTTGAGCATCGTTCTTTGTTGTGGCTTTTACCTCTACCCACTTGGTTAGATAGTTCGTGGCAACAATGATATACTCTGCATGGGAACCCTTAGCTGGGGGATTAATAGGACCTACAAAGTCTATTCCCCACTTAGAGAATGCACGTCCACCTATCATAGGTTTTAGTGGCATCTCATCTTTGCGTATAGGACACTGAGTTCACTGGCAAACATCACACTGTTTCACATAGGTATGTGCATCCATGTGAAGGGTAGGCCACCACAAGCCTGCAAATAGGATCCCTTTAATCACTCGGTCTGGTCCAAAGTGTCCTCCTGCTACACCTTGATGAGGAGTTTCCAAGATCTTGAGATATTCACTCTCACGGGCGCATAGTCTGCGGTAACCATCTTTACCACGTTTGTATAGATTATCACCAATGAGTGAGTAATCCAGGGCTTCTTGTTCTAAACTCCTTTTCCTAGCCAGAGTCATGTCTGGAGGGAACGTTTTCGTCCTCAAGAAGGATACTAGTGGTTCACTCCAATCTGGCACTATGGACACTTGATAAAGAGTGGCATGCTCCACAGGTGGTTTAGTGCAGCAGATTGGGCATTCCTTGCACAACTTTTGGACATCAGCTTCCATAGTCGGCCAATGCACTCCGAGTCTCCTTAGTGTCTGTAGGGTTCGTTGCTTTGAGTAGTGTTGCTCTAATGCACCTACATGTGCTAATTGCAACCATTAAGCGTACTCATCCTCTTCCACACAACAAGCCAAGATCCCTTGGTCTATGTGCTTGTACATACTTCCTGCCATGATGTGATACTTTTGGGCTTTTACTACCTCTCTATAATGTGTGATTATTACTGGGTGGTTAGGCCCGTACGTCAATACTAGCACTAATGGCTTAGCCCACTGCGGCACCACTTCCAAATTAAACAAGTAAGCATCAGGAAGGTCATCTGACACTCCTTGTGGGGCTTCTCCAGATGTGAGCCTAGAGAGATGGTATGCTCTCAAGTGAGTCTTCCCTTTCCTTACCACAACCTTGAAATCATATTCCATTAGCAAGAGAAACCATCTTACTAATCTTCCTATATTGCATGGCTTGTTCACGAGATATAGCAGTGCCTGATGGTCAGTAAAAAATTTAAACTTAATTGCAAGCAAGTAATGTCTAAACTTTTTAAATGCATATACCATGCCTAGTCCTTCTCTCTCCGTAGTGGTATAATTCCGTTCAGCTGCATTCAATTGTCTACTAGCATAGGCAATTGGAAGATCCATATTACCTTCACCGGTAGGCTGTGCGAGTACACACCCAATAGCATAATTGGATGCATCTACATGAACATGGAAAGGCTTATTCCAATCTGGTGTGGTCAAGATTGGTGCTGAACATAATCGCCGTTTAAGCTCATTGAAGGAATTCTCACATTCATCAGTTCACTCAAAGTTAGTCAAAAGTCCATACAGAGGCTTTGTTATGATGGCATACATGTTTATAAACCGTCGGTAATAACCACAATGCCCCATAAAAGCTTGTACTTCCTTGATATTCTTTGGCCTAGGTAACTCGGCTATGGCTCTCACTTTCTCTTCATCAGTGGATATGCCATTCTTTGACACTATGTGTCCTAGAATCTTGCCTTGCCTGACCATAAAAACACACTTTTCTGGGTTCAGGCAGACTTGATATTCTCTACATTTGTCAAAGATTTGTCTCAGTTCAGGAATATGGGTTTGTCTAATGTTGGAATGAGCACAAAGATCATCAACATAGACTTCTAAGTTCTTCCTCAGCAACTCTTTAAATACATGGCACATCAGCCTCTGGAAGGTAGCGGGTGCATTAGTAAGCCCAAATGGCATTACTCTAAAGGCAAATATGCCCCATTCAGTGGCAAAAGCCGTCTTATGCTGATCTTCTGGAGCTATGGCTACTTGATTGTAGCCCGAAAATCCATCAAGGAAGCTGTACACTTCCTTGCCTGCTACTCTTTCTAAGAGATGATCTATGATAGGAAGCGGATAGTTATCTCAAATTGTGGCTGCATTGACCTTCTTTAAGTTAATGCATACACACAGCTTTCCATTTTTCTTGGGCACCACTACGATGGGGGATACCCACTCAGTGTGCTCAATTTCATAAATGAATCCAGCTTCAACCAGTCTATCTATCTCCTCTTTGATCTTAGCAGCATAATTATCATTATATGTGTATGGCTTTTGCTTAGAAGGTTTGGCATCTGAGGTCATGGGGATAGTGTGTGAGCATATGTCAGGGTCCACACCTTTCAAATCCTTGTAACTCCAAGCGAATACATCTCTGTATTCTCTTAGCAAGGCTATCAATTCGTGCTCTTCGTCTTCCGTCAGGTCATGGCCTATGTACGTGCATCTCTCTTCTCCTTCTTCCACGGCTACCACTATTTTCTTGGTGGTTTCTTTGTTATCATAGGCCTCCCCCGATTGCGCCTCTTGTTTAGGCATTCTGATCATGACTCTCCTGTCATCTATCTCATTCTTCTTAAAATTTTCCGGGACCTCAAACAAAGATTCTTCCTCTTCTGGTGTGACTTCTCTCTTCCTTCTTTTCTTTCCTTCTTCCTTCGGGGTCACATGTGTGGCTAGCCTTACATCATTTGTAATCTCTCCATGCCTCTGGGGTTGAAGTTCTACTTCATAGAAGTATTCTTCATCTGATGCAAAAGGTGGGTCCATAATGATTGACTCTAGATCAGAGTCACTTGCATCCTCAAATGCATCAGGGCTAGGTTCACACTCTTCTAACACTGCCTCTCCCATGCTTGGCTCTATGGAGAAGACTGAAATGTCATAGCCATCTTCATCACAGTGAGGTGTCCATTGTTCTTCATTGATGGCTACATCCATTGTTGCTAGGATTTCTGCCCAGCCGTGGGGTTCAAATTCTTCGTCAGGAAAGACTACAGGTGCATAGGCTGGGTCTTGAATTGATCTATGTGTTTCTTTTGCACCTATCTCTTTGGCTTCTTCTCTCTTCTCTTCTTCTACTGCTACTTTGCACATCCATAAGTGGGTGTCTTCATGCATCCATGAGGATCCTGATCCTATGGAATGCACCGATTCTGTATCATCTTTGGCTCTATGGAGGGGATTCCATTGGATAGGAGGCACATCTCTATGAGAGTAATCTTTGAGATTGACTTTGGTCGTAACACATAAGTGTTACATGTACAAGGAATTGGTTCCCTAGTCCTGTACCACTTGCAACTGTCGCATAAAGGATCGTCCCAAGATCATTTCATAGGCATGATTTTTGCTAAAATCACATATAGCAAATGTATGCTCGAACTCAACACCACATGTGGTGAGAGTTATTCCTTCTAACAGCCCTAAGGGTCTCTCTATGTGACCATCGGCCATTTGCAATTTCATCCTCGTGGGCCTGAGTGCTGTCTTGCCCCAACGCTTCCATACGGAAGTGGTAGCAATTGCAACTCCTGCGCCTGAGTCTAGAATGGCCTTGGTGGTGTATCCTTGATGGGTGATAGGAAGATATGTGTTTCCCTCTTTGCCCTCACTCATATCGCCTATCTTGTCCAAGGGTATTTCTGGCACTGTTCTCTGGGATCCTACCTGGGAACGAGGTTTTGCTATCTCTGGTACTTGTTTGGCTACATGTTTCCATAGCTCTGGCCTTACTTTGAGTAGCTCTTCTAAGGTGAGGTTGCACTGTACTTTAGTGTTTTTCACTAACTCTGTGTTCCTAGGTATGACTGAGTCCTCATTTCGTACCATGATCGTGGGTGCTCTTATACAAGTAGACTTAGCTTCCCATGGGACTATGAAGTGGGATAATTCTTGTAGAGAGTTAGACTCAAAGTCTAATCTTTCCTGAGATTGGGTGCTCTCCTGCTCCTCATAAATGGATGGGATGTCTTGTGGGAATTGGTCGTGTGCATCATCCACAAGTTCAATGGGAGGAGGGACTTCACTTTCTTTAGCCCATTTGTCTTCTTGAATCTCTCGTAGGAATTCTGGTGTGAACCGATTCATAGAAGATGATGTGTCTGGCTCCGTAGAGTTAAGCACATAGGCTTCCTAGGCAGGAAGACCTACTCTTTCACTTGCCTTGTCCTTGTGTTGAGAGGCGGGTTCCTTTTCTGATTGTGCAATTAGCCTCTCTATTCTTTATAACAGTCCTTCAAAGTGCAGGTACGTCTTGGTTGAACTAGATATGTTAAAGAGGCGGATGGCTTCAAACATGGTTTGAGCCAACTCCACCATCTTAGCATAAATTTTAGTTCGTTCAAGCTCTAATTCTGCTCTAGGGTAGCACTTTCCATGATCAGTTACGTTTGGCCCATCTTGGATTCTGGCTTGATATGCTTTAAGCATCATGTTTAGGTCCTCGGGAGTGGGATCTGCTAGGACTGATCCTACTCTAGGGGGTGGTGGGATTAGGTGAGGCGGGTTGGAAGGTGGCGGGTCGGATGGAGTTGGGAATGGTGGAGGTGGGGTAGTGTGAGAGGGAGTTTGAGATGTGAGTTCGGTTATCCTTGCTCTTGTTTCTCTTAGGCTTTCCTCAAGTTCACTCATTTTCTTTGCCCATTGCCTTTTCATTCTTTCACGACTATCTCTCCAAGCTCTAGTCCTCTTCTTTGTCATGCTCTCCGTTTCACTAACATCTGGGCTCTTTTCTTGGCCTACGCTTTGGTTCTGTTGAAAGGCTTGGGCTCTAGTGATCACTTGCACTGGTGTAGTGGATGTCACATTTCCTATGGAGTCTACAACTAACCCTATGACATTGATAGGAGTGATTTTCGGCATATTATTAGGATTCTTTGGGCAGTCTCATAAGAGATGCTCCTTTCCACACTCCTAGCAATAGCCATGGATCGTCACTGACTGGGGTTGTGTAGGTGGAGGCAAGGGACAATCACGAATGAGATGATCTCCCTGACATCTGTAGCATGTTCCTCTAGGAAATGGGGGTCTTACTTGCCTAGGTTGGGGTCTAGAGTTGGGGTTTGCGTACATGACATTAGCATACTCTGGTTCCCAATTAGGTTCACTCAGTTCCTCACTGTAGTAGGACTCACCATGCTCAGGAGACTGCATGTAGTAAGCCTGGGGACTATCAACATGCGTAGAATCAAAGCTATGGTCACTGGGATCACTTTCTAAAATTAATGGTGTTACTGGGACTATAGCTCTATTCAGGTTTTCTTCTGCAGCTGCATACTTTACCGGAATCACATTAGTAGGAGCAGGTGGTTGTTGTGCTAACACCGGCTAGGGTCTCAGTTGGGCCTGATATTGCGGTTGGTAATTTTGCTGAGGCCTAGTATACTGTTGTGGTGGGTATTGACTCTTGTATCTGCCTTGTTGAGGCTATGGCTGAGGGTAGGTTTGCCTAAACGCTTGCTTATTGTATGGGCAGTCTTGTGCTGTGTGATTTGTGTATCTTCGTTCTATGGTGCAGTACTGGCTACTTGGATTTACTTGGGGTTGAGCCATAATGGGACATACATTCGCCATATGGTCACCACCGCAAGTATAGCACCTCTTTACTGGGGCAAACCTTGGGATTTGTTTGCTAGATACACCTAGTTTTTGAGCTACCTTCTCAGCGAGTTCCTCAATTGATGTGGATTGCGAGGAAGAGAGGCTAGAGGCACTATCTGAGTCTTTGTAGATTTTGGAAAGCTCTAGTTCTTCCCCTAGGTTATCCTCGATGTCAATGCACATGCGTACACACTCTTCTATGGTCCTAGGGTCCTTCAAGTACACATATGAACTCAATTTGGTACTTAGCAATCCATCCAAGAACAAAGCCACTTGCTTAGCTGGTGTGGGTAACTCAAGAACAGGGCATCTCTCTAGGTATTGCCTAAATCTTCTTCCGGTAAGTCTCACGGTTTCTTGAGGGGTTTGCTTGAAGCTGTGAATCAGCGAGGAAGTGTTATGGCTTATGCCACTTTTAGAGAATTCGATAATGAATGCCTCTAGAAGTTGGTCTATGCTCCTGAACTGCCTCTCGTTTAGTGGCTCAAACCATGTCAGGGCGGTGTTCCTAAGGGTTAGACCAAAGGCATTGTACTGTGTGAACAGATCTTCCACTTGTTCAGCTCTCAAGACTTGCCTAAACTCAGCCACATGATCGTATGGATCTCCAGTGCCATCGAAGTAGTTCTTCATGGACTTAACTAGCTGAGTCGGTCTCAAAGTCCTTGTGTGCTCTCTAGGTCTTGGTAGAGGGAACTCATCCGCATTTCTTTGATTCCTTGGAGCTCTAAGTACCTCAGGTTCCACTCTATTTGTTTCCATTCTCGTTCTTTCTCTACCCCCTGGGTTGGCAAAGCTTACTTCTGGCCTATCTCTACTTCTGTCTATTTGAGCTCCATGAGCTTGGGATGCTCCAGCTCTCGGGTGACCATAGGACACGTTCGATCTTGGTTGGGGGAAAACGAATTCACCCTTCCAAGTGTAAGCATGCCTCTCATGTTCTGTAACCACAAAGATCCTCTCTGAAGCGTGATCTAAGTAGGTCACTCTGCCTAGGCTATCAGGATCTTTGAACTCATAGATCATGATTGACCCTACATCATTTGGCCTATTTGATTTATACCTCCAAAAGGCTTCATCGGTCTCTTGGTTTAGGAGCAGATCTATACTCTTATTGTCCTGGGGAACCCACTCGGGATTGAGGATTCTAGTAAGAACAGATTTCCCCTTGCTCTAGGTCACCTATGTCCGTCTCAGGGATCACATTCCCGAATTCATCTGTCCTGTCTAGGTGACTAGTGACCACATATATGGTTCCTTCTTTGTCCAAGTGTGCTCCGTTTTCAAAATTGACAGCTGGTTGTTCTAGTCCAATGGATTGGTCAGGGTTTTTAATCTGGACCACGGATCTTCCTAGGCCGTCCTCATAGATGCTAGCACCTAACCGGTTGGTCCTAAGGTATTCCAACTGCGTCTTGTATGGGCCTTCCACCCTATACAAATATGGCACACCTGAACTCCCCGCAGGTCTCTCCATACCTTGAGACATCTCTGATTCACTAGTCTTAGAGCTAGGGTAATGCGAGTGGTGGCTCAACAGCTAGGCCCAAGACCTAGCAGTATGATTAACGCTAGCCTCTGAAGACCTCAGACTTTGCCTATCTCTTACTAGATGTCGTCCCGATCTAAGGTTCATATGCCTATTTAAGTAGCCCAATTTTGCCCAAAGTACAACCTCGTTGCCGATCAATTGGTGTCACTCACTTGATTCTTTTTTAGTGTGTTATCGTGTTTATGATCTTGTCTGATATCGCATCGTCAGGAATATTTGAGTTAATTTTCCGCACTTATGTTGATCATCCCACGTTAAATTCTTTTCCTTTAAAGTTATCGGTCACACACAGGTCATCCCTTGAACTTGATTTCTTAGATAGCCTTTGACTTGTCTTGTGCCTATCGTTGTCCTTACTCCTAGCACTACTCGAACTTAGCCTAAGCTAGGAATTGACAAAGGGAGTTGAGAATATTCTGACCTTACTTGTTGATCCCTTGCTTTATGATGCTCAAGAACCCGGTTCTCAAGCTTGCAAAGAAACCCTTGCTTTGGATGCTCTCAATTGCTCTCAATGGACCTGTGAAAGTCCCAAAATTAGCTCAAGACCTAAATTCAAATGACAGACAGATCACGTTCATGCATGTAATTTGGATATCAATCATGTCCCCTGTCTTTATTGCAAACAATTCTAGAGATCCCTTGGTTTTGTTCCCCCTAGGTATGGTATTTGATACACAGGATTTTTCTCAAGACACACTTGTAGGGACCTCACAATTCACTAATTATTTGATAGGTATGCCAAAAATTACCCCAAAAACTTGGTATTAAAAACCCTAGAAAATTGGCCGAAAAAGCCTATCAATCGCGATCGACAGGTCTGTCAATCGCGATTGACAGAGGTGTCCGTCGGGGCCTGTCGGTCGCGATCGACAGAGTCGATCGTGGGTCCTGTCAATTGCGATCAATGGTGTCAATCGCGATCGACACGTTTTTCGGGATTTTTGCCGTAAATTCAATCGATCGGGGCTGTGTTCGTCGTGATGGATACATGGCAACGCGAGAATTTCAGTCAATTGTCAAAATTCAGTCGGTCGTGATCGACAGTGTCAATCGCGACTGACTGAGGTGTCGATCGTGATCGATGGTGTCAATCGCGATTAACAACGTCAAACAGTCGACTCTGTTGCTCGCGATCGACAGGGTCTGTCGGTCGCGATTGACAGACGTTGTCGATCGTGGCTATCGATCACGATCGATGGTGTCAATCGCGATTGACAGAGAAACACGGAATTTTTTTACTGTTTTAGGTGATTTAGAGTGTGCTCCTTATGTGTATCCTTATGGTGTGCTTTGTTTTACCAAATGGCCGATTTTTCTATCGCTTGCGATCGACAGACGTCGGCGACACAGAGACAGTTTTGTGATTTTTCGTACCTACGCGGAGTGTTGGAGCTGATGATGCAGCAAGAACCTGCAAAAATGTTCAAGAAACATGCAAAAACAACGCACACAATATCGCTCTCTCACTCTCTCTCACAAGTGGAATGAGGGAAATGAGGTGGAGAAGGTGATATGATTAATAAACTGAAATTTTGTTTTCGCGATGATGGAGATGGAGATCGGATATGGTGAAGATGATGAAGGTGATGATGATGGTGAGGTAGGAAAGAGAAAAATAAGAAAAGTAAAGGAATTACCTACAACGCCAACGTCTCAATTCTATGTCTTACCACCGCACGCTCATCCTCAAAGCTCGATCCCAGGCAATGGCGCCAAAATTTGGTGTAGCTCAGTGATGAGTAGCACCTCCTTTAATGTCAATCCGGGAAGACGTGAGGATGGTATGATGACCTCGAGCAAGTGAAGGCACAAGTGCGTGAGTAAGAAGCACACTAACATGCACACACATACACACACGCGCACACAAGGTAAGACAAAGAGTGATAAGCAATGGAGTTCTTTTGATTGCTTCCAAAAAGCTCATACAAGTTTAAATCAATTACAAGCTAGCTCAAAAATGAGCTCTCTAGCTCTATTTATAGTTTTTGACTAGGTTTTGGCCGTGTCCAGACCTAGTGTCCGGCCTAGTTAAAAATTAGGTTCTATGGCCTATTTGAAGACTCAAACAAAGTCTAAAAATTATGAAAATTGGTAGGTAGCTACTTGGAATGCTCCTCAAGCTCAAGGACTCCTTGGCTTGCACAAAATGGAGCTACAAAAATATGAAATGGTATCTACAATGGCTTTTAGTGATGAAAATTACTACTGTTGTAGGGATTTCTTCTAACGATTTGACATACACATCTTCGAGCTCCCTACTTGCTCCTTCTCCTTGTGTGTCCACCTCTTTGATATGCTTTAGTGTCCTGAAAAAATAATGGCCTATTTGCTAGATCGTTGTTGACTACTCTGTCTGCTTGTGCCTTCTCTTCGCTCTGACTCCCTTCGTAAGCTTCCTTGCCTTGTGAGTCCTTCAGTTCCTTGACTGCCAACAATGGACAAGACACAAGAGCTCCCAAGAAACTCACACTTGATTCAAAAAAATGAACAAAAAGAAGCACGAATGGGGGTTTCTTCATTGTTATGGGTAGTTTCCCACTATAGAAACGTTACCAATGTCTCTAAGAAAGTGTGATGCCCCTTGGGCAATGGTGATGTCCTTCATCCATATGAGGACAATTGGTGATGGCGGATGTCTCAATTTCTACTACCACATGGAAAAGAAATAAAAAATGTTTGATGTTTGGGCCACACAAATGAATAACAGTGATGTAGTTAGGGATTCTTGATTTCTAAAATTGAAACTTGCTCAATCGTGATGTTTCTATGTGAAAATGAGATATCACAATCCCCCAAATTTGGGAAGTCCTAATGTCTTCTATGAATTTTGTTTTTGTACATAATTTGTGATTTTTTATCGAAAGTCTTATCCCCTACCCATTTCATATTTCTTTTTGGTGTATTCAACTATGAAAAAGCCAAAACTTTGCATGTATACAAGAAATCATGATGTCTTACCTGCTCATAATACACACAATGGTCAAAGTGATGAAAAAAATATATGAGATGAAACTAATCCTTGTTCTCTTCAATTTCATGCAAGGTTTTTGCTTTAGGGTCCTCTAATCATGTAAACATTCACTATGAAGTTGATGTACTCACACATTCTTTTGAAGCCGATGTGTAGAAGAATCTCTCATTGAAAATGAGCTTCATTGACTTCTACATATGGGATTTTTCCTATTCACATTAGAATTTGGCCTCACCTTTTAATATGACTACCTAGGGACTTCACAAGGAAAATTCCTAAGTATTGTAAGAGGCTCAAGATTCCGCCTTTACAAAAAAGAGGAAATTCAACAAAAATATAATATTATAAGTGGATTTTGAGCCTCTCAAGTATACTAAAAATGTGTTTTCGTTATTCATGAAAATTTTTAAAATTGGCCATCATGAGGCTACTTCAATTCCTTGATATGCATTTGAGCTCCTTTTATTTGTATCATCTACTTCACACTTCTTTCCTTTATTTTTCCACCTCAAAAATGTCATTTTTGAGGTTTGTGTTGAAAATTGCTACTTCTATTGGCCATCATGAGGCTACTTCAATTGCTTGATATGCATTTGAGCTCCTTTTATTTGTATCATCTACTTCACACTTCTTTCCTTTATTTTTCCACCTCAAAAATGTCATTTTTGAAGTTTGTGTTGAAAATTTGATGATAACACCTATTTCGGAGCTGTAAAGTATCTTGGAACTTCCTTGTACATGGCTCTTGGCTTTTCTGTACATCGTGAGTTATAAGAGATTTTTCATGTATTTTTTATTTAGATATATCGAAAAAACCCAAGGACACTAAGACATTGTTTTCCTTCTCAATGACGTTTTGTATTTTCCTATATTCTTTGAGCCTTGTTTTATAGCACACACGCTTAGATTAATCTACCTCATGTATGGATGTATGGTTGTTCTAATAAGATTTGGAGCTATATATTGTTAAATAAAGCAAAACATATTTCTTATTAATTATTATTATTATTATTTGTTAACGTGAGTCCTAAGAGATTTTTTAACGTATGTTGATGTTGATATCACTCGAGATTGTTCTTAGAAAAGTGCTTTTTTTCATGATTTGTGGAGTTGGAAAAGAAAAAGATTTAATGTGTTTTTCTCATAAAAGGACTCAAACGTGAAAATAGAACTACTTGCTTTTGGACTAATCTTCTCAATCTATTTTGAAGGACTTTTAGGTTTTACATTTCTTTTTCATAAATATTTATCATTTATTTGATAGATTGTGAGGAATAATATGCTTGAGGCATTTTCCAAGGCCCTAACAGTATGTAGTATATTCCATAGATAGCATTTTTTTTTCGAATTGAAGATGATTCAGTAGTTCCCAAAGAAACAAAAGTAAATATTTACTACAAAAAATATCATGTGTTAGACGTTTATGCCATGTTTTAGGCCTAAAGAGCAATGAAAATTTGCACCTACTTGATTCAATTGGATGGCACTTACTTGATTCTAAATAAAAGCTTATCCACAACTTTAAATGAAATTAAATTTATATAAATGCGAACCTGTAGAAAAAACACCCTATTTAAATTGTCAATCCAGGAAGTATACAAACACCCTATCTCCTTTCTTATCCATTATTTTCAAGGTTTATCAAAAAAAGATTATTATATTCATTAATCCAAACCATCTAAGCAAAAGAATTCAAGAACTTACCATTTTTTTTCTAAATCTTCTTTTGATCCTAATGTTCGAGTTTAGGTCTACAAAAGCACATGAACAACACTATGCACATGCTTAGCCTCTTTTTAAGGCTATGCACTAGTCAAGATAAGATTACTAGAGGAAAATGTCCGACTCATCTTAGTCCATGAGGGTCTCTGGCCGATTTCCAATCGGTGGAGCTTCGTCGCTTCAAACCCCACCTTCAACATTCAAGAGAATCAAGACATATTCACAATTATTTTAGTTTTGTGTTTAGGATTGTTTAATCATTCACTTTAGAGCCTCTTCAGCAAGCAATCATCAAGTAAGGTGTTTATTTTAAGTTCTTTGTTTTTAGTTTACACACATCACTTAAAAGGAAAGTTGTTTTCATCTACACTTAGGATTTAAGCACTTTCATATTTGCATTAAAAAAGAATTTAAAACCTTTCTTTTTTATTTAGGAAAGATAATTTTTACTTAAAGCATTTAAAATATTTGCATTTTAGATTTTAGGAGAAGTTATTTTTTTTACATCATTATTAAAAAGAAAAACATTTTAAGTTTTGAAAAAGAAAGACTGTTTGCTTTATTTTCATTGCATAAAATATTTACTGCAAAAAATATCATGTGTTAGACGTTTATGCCATGTTTTAGGCCTAAAGAGCAATGAAAATTTGCACCTACTTGATTCAATTGGATGGCACTTACTTGATTCTAAATAAAAGCTTATCCACAACTTTAAATGAAATTAAATTTATATAAATGCGAACCTGTAGAAAAAACACCCTATTTAAATTGTCAATCCAGGAAGTATACAAACACCCTATCTCCTTTCTTATCCATTATTTTCAAGGTTTATCAAACAAAGATTATTATATTCATTAATCCAAACCATCTAAGCAAAAGAATTCAAGAACTTACCATTTTTTTTCTAAATCTTCTTTTGATCCTAATGTTCGAGTTTAGGTCTACAAAAGCACATGAACAACACTATGCACATGCTTAGCCTCTTTTTAAGGCTATGCACTAGTCAAGATAAGATTACTAGAGGAAAATGTCCGACTCATCTTAGTCCATGAGGGTCTCTGGCCGATTTCCAATCGGTGGAGCTTCGTCGCTTCAAACCCCACCTTCAACATTCAAGAGAATCAAGACATATTCACAATTATTTTAGTTTTGTGTTTAGGATTGTTTAATCATTCACTTTAGAGCCTCTTCAGCAAGCAATCATCAAGTAAGGTGTTTATTTTAAGTTCTTTGTTTTTAGTTTACACACATCACTTAAAAGGAAAGTTGTTTTCATCTACACTTAGGATTTAAGCACTTTCATATTTGCATTAAAAAAGAATTTAAAACCTTTCTTTTTTATTTAGGAAAGATAATTTTTACTTAAAGCATTTAAAATATTTGCATTTTAGATTTTAGGAGAAGTTATTTTTTTTACATCATTATTAAAAAGAAAAACATTTTAAGTTTTGAAAAAGAAAGACTGTTTGCTTTATTTTCATTGCATAAAATATTTACTGCAAAAAATATCATGTGTTAGACGTTTATGCCATGTTTTAGGCCTAAAGAGCAATGAAAATTTGCACCTACTTGATTCAATTGGATGGCACTTACTTGATTCTAAATAAAAGCTTATCCACAACTTTAAATGAAATTAAATTTATATAAATGCGAACCTGTAGAAAAAACACCCTATTTAAATTGTCAATCCAGGAAGTATACAAACACCCTATCTCCTTTCTTATCCATTATTTTCAAGGTTTATCAAAAAAAGATTATTATATTCATTAATCCAAACCATCTAAGCAAAAGAATTCAAGAACTTACCATTTTTTTTCTAAATCTTCTTTTGATCCTAATGTTCGAGTTTAGGTCTACAAAAGCACATGAACAACACTATGCACATGCTTAGCCTCTTTTTAAGGCTATGCACTAGTCAAGATAAGATTACTAGAGGAAAATGTCCGACTCATCTTAGTCCATGAGGGTCTCTGGCCGATTTCCAATCGGTGGAGCTTCGTCGCTTCAAACCCCACCTTCAACATTCAAGAGAATCAAGACATATTCACAATTATTTTAGTTTTGTGTTTAGGATTGTTTAATCATTCACTTTAGAGCCTCTTCAGCAAGCAATCATCAAGTAAGGTGTTTATTTTAAGTTCTTTGTTTTTAGTTTACACACATCACTTAAAAGGAAAGTTGTTTTCATCTACACTTAGGATTTAAGCACTTTCATATTTGCATTAAAAAAGAATTTAAAACCTTTCTTTTTTATTTAGGAAAGATAATTTTTACTTAAAGCATTTAAAATATTTGCATTTTAGATTTTAGGAGAAGTTATTTTTTTTACATCATTATTAAAAAGAAAAACATTTTAAGTTTTGAAAAAGAAAGACTGTTTGCTTTATTTTCATTGCATAAAATATTTACTGCAAAAAATATCATGTGTTAGACGTTTATGCCATGTTTTAGGCCTAAAGAGCAATGAAAATTTGCACCTACTTGATTCAATTGGATGGCACTTACTTGATTCTAAATAAAAGCTTATCCACAACTTTAAATGAAATTAAATTTATATAAATGCGAACCTGTAGAAAAAACACCCTATTTAAATTGTCAATCCAGGAAGTATACAAACACCCTATCTCCTTTCTTATCCATTATTTTCAAGGTTTATCAAACAAAGATTATTATATTCATTAATCCAAACCATCTAAGCAAAAGAATTCAAGAACTTACCATTTTTTTTCTAAATCTTCTTTTGATCCTAATGTTCGAGTTTAGGTCTACAAAAGCACATGAACAACACTATGCACATGCTTAGCCTCTTTTTAAGGCTATGCACTAGTCAAGATAAGATTACTAGAGGAAAATGTCCGACTCATCTTAGTCCATGAGGGTCTCTGGCCCTCGGAGCTCATGCTTCTATGACTATCCTTATAGATTAGAGCCATCTCTATAGCTTGTGCGAAGGAGTGAAACCTCTCCTTTCTTGCTAAAGGTTGGATTTTTTCTATAAGTACCAAGATGAACTTGTGAACTTGGAGAAACTCTCGAATAGAGTCAAGTACTTTAAGAAGTACCTCCTTATGCTTTCCTACAGAGTCCTCACGTGTTTGGTTTTTTTGATTGATGAGAAAGCACGTATCTAGTGCCTTGGACCTCTCGTCTGGTGGCATGAAACTATTTTAAAACAAGACATTAAACTATCCCCAAGTAGTGGGCTCTTTCTTGTCCTATTAGATTTTAAACCACCACCTATGGGCAATATCCATTAGGTTATAGGTAGTCTATTGAATCATATGCCTATTGTCCACAATATGGCATAATCAAAAACTCTTCTCCCACTTACTGAGCCACTACTCAATAGCATGAGCACTTCGTGCACTACTGGAATCATGATATCATGGTGGCTTAAGATCCTTAACTTTCTATCTCGCTCCTCTCTCTAAGACACTCTTGCTAGGAAATTTTAGAATCTGATGCTCACCTCGAGAATCTAACTTCATTCTTGGAAGGTCACTCTCTGGTATGGCTTCATCCTTCTTAGAGCTATGTGTGTGCTCCAAGATGCTCTGAAGCATACTCTCTAACTAAAAGATCCTAGTACTCATGGTTTCTATGGTATCTCTAGAGTGTTCAACAAAGTGTGGTTCATCCCTAAGAGGTCAAGATGGTCTTGAGTACATAACATTCTCTACTTTTTATGCATCAATCATTTGTGCAGTAGGGCGAAAAATGGCTGAAAAGGGGATGTTTGCTAATGAGGGATTAAGGAAATTGAAAAATAGAGTCTTTCCATGTCTAGGAGAATGTAACATTGTTATCTCCTTTAACCCTATGAAGAAATTCCTTTTTTAAGATAATATGCTCTAAAAGCACAGCTAAAGTGATGATGATTCTTGTATTTGGTGTACAATTTTTTGGTTTGATGCAAAAACATATATTTTTGCACACGACACAATGCATATTTTTACATTTCCAAGAAGGAATTGATTTTTTAAGATACGAAATATTTTAAGGTTCACAAAATTCCATGATCAGTCGGCGACAAGGTTTACATCAAATCAAAAGTTTCCATGTGTACAAAGCCTTTTTATCTATAAATACTGGAAAAGTTTGTGAATGTCAGTTCCTCGCTTTGATCATTCTTCTTCTTCTCAATTCCAATGGCTTCTCCTTCTCGTTGTCCTTCCAATCGTGTAACCTCATGAGGTTTACAATAGAAGAGAGGATTCTTTTTGGAAACCTCTTTCTATGAAGGTAAATGAATGGATAACTATGCTTCCTAGCGGCAAAGGTGCCCATAAAGTCAAGCATGCTAAAAGAGATGACACAAGAAACCATTGGAGGGGATGTATTCTTAGTTTAAAATTGAAGAGATGTGTTTGGTTTGCAAGAGTACAACATGTGTACAATGCTAAGGATCTTGTTCTAGAAAATCATATGCAATTCCCTTCGTACTGTAAGTGACGTTTTACACTGTTTTTCTATCATTTCCGTCGTTTTTGTATAACAACATATATGTTTTTCTATTGTAGATATTTTTCCTTCCAATATTGTGGAGTGGCACCCTATTGAATGTTTAACAGGAACATTCAAAGTTCTTCATAAGGAATATGCAGAACTTATGTGTTCACAAAAATCTGTTCAAATTTTCAATAGCATAGAGTTATTTGTCCATTTTGCAGATTATCAGGTGCCATCAGGAGGATCTCTTATGGAAATCTTGTACATCTGCCTGGTCCTTGCATCTCTTCATTAGATTCGGATGCTCCTGATCATTCAACAATTTCAAGTTTTCTATGCAAAATGAAATTCGACATCCAAAAGGCAATGTCAACAAGCTGAATTTTGAGAAGGATAAAGATTCAATGGTTTTCTCCTATTCATGTTTTTTAGCATGCTTTTAAAACATGTTATTATAGAAAATAAAAACAATGTGGTTGAATAGGAGAGCCTCTATTTCAGAGATTGATGATGTTTTAGGTAGGGAATGGGATAGCAAGGAAGTTCAAAAGCTAGGTGACATCATTTTATGTAAAGTTAGTCCAAATCTCTTTCAATCTCATATCAAATATCTCAAAAATCTCTAGTTTTAGGATATGAGTATAGAAGGTGGAAAAAAAAGATTGGACTCTGGATAGCCTTGGACTTAGAGGAAAGCTGTCCAAAATTTGACTTAGAAGTACTAATTTAATTTCAACCCTAGAAAAATAATTGTCGCTCCAAATTGGAAACTCAGAAATGTAAGGGAGCTCCTAGAATACCTGGATGAGGTATCATCATAGTTGAGATTCTCAATTGATGATGCAATGTTTAACATTAGATCACAGAAAAAATTATCTTGCATGACTTGCCTGCCACCCATGGTGATCGAATTCCAACCCTTAAGATTGTAACAAGTCTAAAAAAAAGTTGATTGAATAGAGACCAAGATGTTCTTACATAATATATCTCCCTCTGTTAGAAGCTTTTTTTCATACTTCCATTGATTTTTCTTTGTAGGATGGTGACTAAGAATGTGCCTGATTACATCACTTCAATTTTATCTTTTTATGGACTATATTCATCTTGGCAATTTTTTGTTTAATTTCAACATTCTGATGAGGTTTCTATTGTGAAATGATTATACAGGAACTTGCACGAGTAAATTCTAGGTGACCCAAGAATATAAACCAAGACATTCTTACATAATATATCTCCCCTTTTTAGAACCTTTTTTTCATACTTCCATTGATTTTTCTTTGCAAGATGGTAACTAAGAATGTGACTGATTACATCACTTCAATTATGCCTTTTTATGGACTGTATTCATATTGGCATTTTTTGGTTTAATTTCAACATTTTGATGAGGTTTCAATTGTGCAATGATTATACAGGAACTTGCATATGCATAAATTCTAGATGAACAATACTTTTACTTTTCAATAACTAGTTTCAATTAAAGCATTTGAGTCTATCCAAGGTGCACATTAGAAATTCTCCATGCTTGTCTGGCCTCAAGGTATGCATGAGAAAGTCTCCATGGTGCACATAACTAGGAATATTAAAGAGGGTGGAGGACCTGGTGCGAATTCCAATTCAAGTGATATTCAAAATATGTAGAGCATGAAGTTTAGTCATATTATAGTGTAAATGAGATTAGAGAAGACGATCGATTCAAGCGACTATCGGAGCTTGTCAGATCATCCTAATCGCTTGAATCGGTCATGTATTACAAACTACCGAAACATGCTTCAAAACCTGAATTTTGCATTAAGCTTTGACTGATGAGCAATGCCACTTTCCATCTCAACTCATCTAATGCATAGTTGCCTTAAGAGGATGCTATGACAAAATGGAAAATATTGGATGACACGATCAATACAAGCGATATGGGCCATACGAAATTCTCTGATTGCCTGTATCGCTTGTATTAGTCCTGTCATAAAGACTTCTCTATCCTCTTCACATTTAACTTTTCAACAAGAATAAAGCAAAAGAACACACAAAATACGACCATTTCAAGCAGTTAGGACAATCCAACATGTCCGATTGCCCTAATCGCTTGAATTGGTCCTCTACCAAATTTTGGATGTTCCTCTTCACAGACACAAATTTTTCTTGAACCATGCAATGAAGTCACTTTTGCTTAGTTCACAAGAGGATCAATTCAACATTATATCACTCAAGGCATATAAATACAGTTACAATGACCATCTTCCAGATGAAGACTAGCATAATTACATACAATTTGAACATAAAAAAATCTTCCAACATATGTTGGTTACACATGAGATTACAATCTTATATTCAGAAAATATATTGTTTCACCCTTCTTTTCTGTCCTTTTTGGAGCCCTCACCTCTATGCTACTTGTCGCCCTTTTTGGAGCCCTCACCTCTACTCTTATTCTTTGGCCCATGCGTCAATGGGGAGTGAATAGGAAACCCTTTCTTCTTTTCTTCAGACTTCGTTTTATATGGTGGTGGTGGTGGGTTTGGATCATAAGGGCAGACTGCATATTTCATAGTGGCATTTATTGATCTCTCCCTGATCAAGATGACCCATGCATCTGGATAGTCTCACAAGTTTAAATGAGGACTTTAAAACCTTCTTTTCAAGAACCTTATTGTATTTTCAATCACTCTCTAGCCACATGAGGTGTTGTCTTTCTATAATGGCACATGTATTTGAATTTATTCAAATCTTTTTTCTTCATTCAATTTAGGAATTCTTGGAAAGTTCTAAACAATATGCATTTTGAGAAGCTTAGAAGCATTGCAAGGTAAACTTAAAATACAAATGGATGGCAAGGCTTTAAAATAGAACACAACAAAATGTATGGAAAGGCTTACACTTTGCAGTTTCCATGTTGTGATTGGAGAGAATTCTTGAAAAGTGCTTGATATTCATTGAAGACAATGATAATAAGACTCTAGTGGCCTTTGTCAATGAGTGGCATGTAAAAATAACTTCTCTATTAAAAAAAATGTTACTTATTTCAAAATGAAGATGAATACTTACTTTTCAATATAGGGGTAGATAATATATTCTACCTCCTCTGTAAAATTCTTTAGAAAGAATTTCACATCTCCATGCTTGTACAAAAAGCACTAAGTCACAAGAGGATGTATGATGAAAAAGATTCTTGAAACAGCTTCCTCACATTGTTGCAGAAGGACCCTAGAATTCAAGATATATAAATTCAGTATAAGAAATACCAAATTAAGGAAAACATGAGCATTTTATGGTTTGTAGATAATACGTGAGTGCAATATTGACTACACTATCAGATATTTCAACATTGAACTCTCTGAGCATTTTGTTGTCTTCTGGTCTTATATCAAGCAAGTATTCATCCTGCCAATCTCCTTTTTTAAGGTGGACGTCTTCAATTACAACTAATGACTTAGGTGCTCGTGTTGGAGGTATATTGAGAATATCAAATAACGTTTGATCATGGTGATCAATAGGCACAATAGATTTGTCAAACTCATATCTAAGCCCTAATACAATAACATAATCTTTTGCCATCAATGTCACCTTGTGACAATGAGTTGCACACAAGTAAGCATCATTCATGAAGTCGATTTCAAAGTCTTTCGTAGCTCCTTGCAAGCATAGAAGAGCTTGAGTTTGCTATTTCACGTTTGGGAAGGACGTGGTCTTCATCATGGAACAGAGATTGGTTGAAATTTGCTTGACAACTCTCATGAAAGGAAGTCTAGCAATCAGGAGTCCCTTTCTTATCTCCCTCAAACACTTAACATGGTAATGGACCCTTTTTTTTTGAAGACTTCTCTAACGCATTAAGGCCTCGATTACTTGTCTAGGGAGAAGGTCCCTTCTCATCTTGATTCTGGCCATTTTTCTCTTGACCCTGAGGGTACAACTTCCTTGTTGTCGTCTTTCTCCTAGCCATAACCTACATAAAAAAAGAGTTTAAAATCTTGAAAGAAATTTAAAAAGCAAAAAAATTAACGTAAAAAAGCTTTAACAAAGCACTCTACAACATTCAAGAAACACGACGGATCCAAGCAATTAGGGTCATCCAAAAATCCCCGGATGTCCCTAATCGCTTGCATTGGTCATCCTTATATTCTTCATGAATTATCATTCCATTCTGTTTCCCATACAACCAATAATGCAAAACAGCTAAAGCTATGCCTTATAGAAGATTTTTACAAAGCACTAATTATAAATGAGAAACACGACCGATTCAAGCAATTAGGGTCATCTGAACATCCCTGCATGCCCCTATTTGCTTGAATCGGTTGTTTTGTAAAATGATTGATCATGACAATTGATCCAGATGATTAGGGGCATCCAAAACTTCTTGATGCCCCTAATCACTTGGATCGATCATGTACAAACTTCTGTGATCCATCATACCTCACACAAAATGTGTTGTCTATGGAAAGTTTTGAAAAGCAGGTAAAAACCTTGAAGGCAACGGCAAGTCGGCGCTAGCAAGGAGTTCACAAAAAAATGAAAAAAAGTGAATAGAGGAGCTTAAATAGGTCTCTGTAATGAGTTGACTATTGATGACACATGGCACCCTGTGATTGGTCCACATCATCTAGCCATTATGAATCCCAACATACAATGTCACATGGTATCATTTGAGTGGGCCACATCATCTAGACGTTGTGATTCCCAATATTGGTTTGCCACGTGGTGCTTGCTTATTGGTCCACATCATGTGATTGTTACCAAGTCCTCCTCCACTATAAATATCAGTTCCCTTCACCATTTTACATTTTCAACCTTCATAGAATTTCTCTCTTCATCACCCTGCATAGTTATGCTTCATACCCGATACGACCGATACAAGCAATTACATGTGTTTGACTGGCCTTTGACTAGCTTACTTCGCTTGCATCGGTCATGTTCTCCACTAGGACACACTAGAATAAGTAGAGCTGAGATGGAGGAAAAGAATGAGATCCTAAGTGTGTCTCCATCTGAGAAACTACTAGATTTCATGGTTCAAGAGGGTTTAACAGTGGATTATTTTCTAGATGCAATGAGGATATTCAATCCCAAGATAGATTTTGAAGTACTTTTGGAGAAAACATAAAGCTTTCTAAGGGATGAGTAGGAGAGCTTCCTGGGTGTGGTCAATGGAAAGGAGTTTACTATCTCTGGAAAAGCCTATATCCATCCACACATCTTTGGAAAGAATCCATTGGATAGGAAAAAAATCACTAGAAAGTGAAAAAGGATATCCCCTTTGCCAGGAAAGCTAGATTTATGCCCAGAGCATGAAAGGGACTCTCTTTGCTCCCCTTGAACATTGCCTTCTTAATATGGCTTGATCACATGTCAAATGACAAGGAGGAAGAATGTGTTCATGTTGAAGAGAAAGAGCCATTTCTTGAGTGACACTTGAGGGAAGCTGAAAAAAGTATGAAAGGTGTCATGGAGATTGTTGAAGAGATCAAACTCCAAGTAGAAGAAAAGGAGGTCAAGAATTTCGATGTGGCTACTTTTAAAGCAGAGACTGCTATAAGGGAGCCAACTGAAGATATGAAAGTTTTTGAGAAGTCCCTTCTTCACCCAAATCTACCATTTTATTTCATCTTTGGAAAGGAACTTATTCCACCCTATTACATTCAGGAAATCTTCAACCTAAGGGAAGACTACTGCCTTGCTGCTATTACTGAGTCAGAGGAAGTTCCAATGAGATTTATCAATGAGAAGGGAGAAAGAAAAGAAGAATTTCTACGTCTAGATTTAGCATTGTCAAATCAAGAATTCAAAGATTCATCAGATTCTCTTTCAAGCTTCTTTGAAAGAGGTGTTAGAGAAGCCAACACTTGCTGATGAGGACTTTGATCAGCATCAAAAGGATCTTGGTATATACTCATTTGGGTGCATGTATTCATTTTTGGATGTTGTTGAGGACAAAGAACCATATCTATTGATTCAAAAGAGCTCATTGAGGAGGAAGATGAGGTCAAGGTATATAAAACATAGTTTCATGTGATGTGTCAGAGGTGACCGATTCAAGCGATCAAGGTCATCGGAGAATAATTGATGAGGCTTATCGCTTGAATCGTTCGTGTCTATGAATTGCATGCAATATTCATAATTTACATATTTTTTTATGTATTACTAGTTTATCAACATTAATTAGGGGGAGAAATGATATGTAACCAATTCAAGCGATTAGGCCCATTGGATATTTTTCGATGGACATAATTGCTTGAATCGATCATGTCTAAGATTTTCATGCAACATTCATATTTAACATTTTACTATGTGTGCTAGAACTCTTATGAACATTTATAATCTATTTCCATGAAGTTAAGGGTGAGGAAATGATATGCGATCGATGCAACCGATTAGGCCCATCAGTTTCAATGGGCCTAATCACTTGAATCGGTGGTGTCTAAGACTTGCATGCAACATTGATAATTAACATCTTACTGTGTGGATAAATACTATTTTCAACATTAATTATATGTTTCTATAAAGTTTAGGGTGAGAAATCGAACATGACTGATGCAAGTGATTAGGCCCATCTGATATTCTCTAATGACCCTAATCGCTTGAATCGATCGTGTCTCATGCTTTGTTTCTGCTTGTGTTTCCAGTTATTTCTATGAATTTAAAAGTTTCCTTGGACTTCTTCTGACCTAGGTTTTTGATTTTTTCCACAATTATCTATATTGGATGAAGAAAAATACCTTGGCAGGGGGAAGGGAACAAGGAAAATCATAGACGAGAAAGGAAAGACAAAGGTGGACATTCATTCAGTGATCCACTATCTTCCAAATTGACTCCATAATTATTTTGTGTTATTCATAAGCACTATAGTGAAGATCGAGATTTTGCACTATTCTCCTTGAGGACTCTTTCAAGATACATGGGTTTTACTTCAATACCCTTTAATGCATACAAAGTTTTACTACTTGAAAGAACATCTGCATTTAGAATTTTTGTATATGCCCCAGTTTTCAATGCTTCAAGGGCAGGTTACTTCCCTTGTTAGTCAAGCTACGCAATGGCTGCAGGGGTGTGAGATGTTAAATGTATTGATGATTACAGCAGAAAAGAGTACCTTAGATACAGAGGAGATTTTCGAGAGCCAAGCTCATTCAAAAGACTCAAGAAGGATTAAATATATTTCTTTTCAAAGCTTATTAATCATGAAATGTACATAGATACACATATTTATTGCCCAAAGGGATACAAGACATTGCAAATATGAAGGATGTAACCTTTTTATGTGTAATTGATCCATGTCCTAATATTAATCCTTATTGATCCATGATTTGTTTTTCTCTAGTGAAAGTCCTATTTATTTGATGATAATATTTTGCATGAGCTCTTTTGTAATTATCTTCTCAAGAATCAATCAAAAGCCTCTTTGAAGGCAGATTTTCCAAATTCAAGCTCATTTAGAGATGTACATACATAGACATATTTCTTTTCAAAGCTTGTTACATCATGAAATGTACATACATAGACATCTTTATTTCTCAAAGAAATAAAAGACATTGCAAATATTAAGGCTTCCTTTGGAATGTAATCGTTTTCATTTTGTGATATTGATCCAAGATGTTTTTCTCTTGTGATAGTCTTATTATTTTGATGAAAATATTTGGCATTAGCTTCTTTGTAATTGTCTTCTAAAGAACCAACCAAAAAGCTCTTTGAAGGCATTACTTTTTGTTACTCCTCCTTTCCTTGTGCACCAAAAGAATCCTGATCTTGCTTGATAATGAGATTTTCCATGCCTTTGGTGTTCCATATGGCAAGTTTTTCCTTTTTTACAAAGAATGCACCATGCACAAGAAGAATATGTTGTAAGAACAGAAGAGTTTCACTAGATGTTTATTTATTTTAAAGAAAAATAAATTGAGTAAATTATTTTTGAAACTCACCAAGCAGAATGTTATGTCTTTGGCAATCCATGCATGTATGATGGTTTCTATAAGCTCTGTGGTCGCCTTTATGAAATCTGTCACATAGCTATTTGATGTTACCTGCTACCTCATGCTCTTTAAAATATTATCTATTTTGACCCACACCTCCATTCTCTTTTTCGATATTTCTAGTTTGCTTTTTACATTAGTCGTGAACGCACAAAATTTTTTCTAGCAATTCCACATGGCATTTAGTTGTTTGTCATCATGGTTGCTAAAGAATCTTCTTGCTTTTGCACCTCCCATTGAGACATCCTGTAGTACATTACTTGTATCTTGTGAAAGCTTTGGATCTTTTATTAGATGAACATCACTACCATGAAATCCCATTTCTGAAAGTAGAGATTCACATTTTTTTATGCACTCGTCTGCAAGAGTTGTAGGCTTGATAGAATATGCATAATCCAAGTGGAGACAAACCAACTTTTCAATGATTCTTAACTCTGTATGTAGTGTACATATGTGTACATATGTCAATGCTATATGAAGTATGGGATCCCAAATCATGGTAGAAGATGAGTAGTTATGAAGAACAAAATTTTATGTGGAAGGAGCCTCCTTAGCGTACAAGCAAGGGTACTTAGAATTTGCTCCCCCACTTATACCAAACATGCATTTGAGGGTCTTTAGGTCTCCACTCAAATGCCACTCAATTTTAAAGTTTTCGTAGTCTTTGACATTAAAAAATTCTCCTGCATGATGCCTCTGAACAACATTTGGAATGTTTGTCTGTGAGAATAACCATTTAAGTGTTTTATGGCTCTTAGATGGAACTTGAGCACAACCAACCCACCATAACTCCATTTCTGATTTTACTTTGAGAGATGGAGTATCCAATTTCCCAAGGCTATAGTCCAAAGCTTTGTTCATCAGTGCAATACTTATGCTCTCCATCTTTTGATGTTTTTTAAGTTCAGCTTCATCAAGTTTGATTACAAATTTCAACAGACTAGAACATTCATGTTCTTTTATATTATAGAACTGAACCATGTATGTTTGAAGTCTTATTATATCTATCCATATATTTTTAAATGCATTGTAAGTGAAATGTAACTGCTGTTTTCCTAGTTCGTAAGGCATGTTACCATGAATATGTTTATATTCACCAAATACTGATGTGATCTTCTTATTCAAACAGAGCCAAAACTTTCCTACATGATGGGGTCTAGGCAATCCAAAGCTTTTAACTTTATTAAATTTTAAAAATCCACACCAAACTTTTGAAATTGCTCTATAACCTTTCCTACTCACTCCAACGCCATCAGAAATCTCTTGAATTTGAGATGGTTCTAGCAACAAATTCATGTATGTCATGAGTTTTTGGAAAACAAAGCAGTTCAAGCATGTATTTTCTTTCAATTTCAATAGTCTTAAAACATCATTTTGAATCATAATTTCATTACAAAAATGTAAGTGCTCAAAACTTCTCAACATATTGAAATCTAGCACATTTGTCACATGATCTCTTACAATTTTCATTCTTTTCTTTTTTTGGTCTAGAAAAGGTCTTACTCATTTTGACCGCATTCTCAAACCTAGAAAAGGTCTTACTCAAGTTTTCCTCTTGTTCATGGACTTATATAATGTGTGCTTATGACTTGATGAGCACAAAGCTATATGAGGAAAATTTGAATTTTGATGAATGCTGATGAGCACAGACTTTGACGCATAAGATATCACACAAACTTTTCATGATTATCACATGAGTTTCTCTCTCTTCAAAATTTGAATAAGATACGTTTTAAATGCGCTTACACGGAATTTTTTCAAATGATTTGATAACTTTAATCTAGATTAAGCACAACTAATTGAAATCCTTATACAGCCCTTTTTTGGCCTTTTTTGCCTAATGGCATGCAAAAGTTTTAGAAATTTTGATAGCATTTTGATAGGACATTGAAAATAAGAAAAATCTACCAGGTGCTCTACATGCATGCTAGCGGCCACACAATATACAACAAAATAAACAAAGGACACTACATGCCCTTGATTAAAGATCAATGTGCTTGTTGATATATTTTAGTCGTGATGTGTGTGAACACACTAGGACCATTGAGGCACTTTTTCCCCTCTTTAAGAGCTTTTCCCCCTGCTTTGTATATATGCCTATAACCCTAAAGGATTACTTATATTTCTACATTCTCTTGGTAATACACTTAGTATTGTGTGTTGTGCTCCAAGCTTCATCTTCTTCCTTGTGCTATTGGCACGCTTCCATAGAGCTCTAACTCCAACAATTTGTATCAGAGGAGGTTGTTGCTTCATCTAGGGCATTGTTGACACCCCTCTGATCATACTCTCTTGATTGCATGAAAATTGGTGCGCATACTCAAGCTGATTAAGAGTTCCAAATAGCTCCTCTGTGTGGTGCTAAAATCCGGATCTGAGCTTTCTTTTGGCCTCTAAATGCAGTATCATAGTGCCTATGCAAGCAATTTTTTCTTTTTATGTCAAACATATATAAGGTTTTCTTCGCTAGTACAAGTGCCTCGAACTTTGCTACATGTTTAGTAGAACTCAATATGTTAATTATGTTTAACTTTTTGAGATACAATCATTTTTTTCATGAGGGTATTTTAGTCAATGGCCTGGGTGAAAGTAGTGATGTATTCCATATGTTGGCTGTTGGGGATAAGTTGGATGGTACCAATGACCCATTATGGGCATATATGATGCATCATGTATTGGTCGCAAAAGGACTGTGGAATATGGTGCAAGGTGTTGAAGAATGTCCTACTTCACCTGCAAATGCAACAACTGAAGGTGTTGTAGATGGTGTTGAAGATGATGATCTTGAGGTTCCTATTCGTGTTGTACTTCTTGCTATACCTACTATAGAGAAACTTCATCGAGATGGCAAAGATCCTCAGGCACATGCATAGATAGCCTTGTCTATCAAACATGCCATCATTCCTCACATTCGCTCCTGCAAAATAGCAAAGAATGCTTGGGATACACCTACCACTTTATACCAAACAAGAAATGAGGCTCGTATTGCCTATCTTAGAAAACATTTTGAATGTGAGCACATGAATGAAGGAGATTCCATGGATAGTTTTTGACAAAGATCAAAGACTTGAAGGAGCACTTGATTTCTACACATGAAGTCTTGTTAGACAGTTCACTTGTGCAGATTGTTCAGAATGGTCTTCTAGATTCATATCAGAGTTTGATTCTACTCTTCAATTGATGATGAAATGCAATCCAACTACATTAACATTTGAAGAGTTAGTCTCTATTTTATTGCACGAAGATCAATCTAGGTAGAATAGGTCTATTATGCATATCGTAGATCAATCATTCCTAGATAGTCAGAAGGGCAAAGGTAAATGGAGCTCATCTACTAGTAAGAAAAAAATTGTTAATTCTGCACAATCAAAGAAGGATGAAAAAAGACGAGACAAAAATAGAAAAGCAAACGTGGTTTCACAAATACTCTAAAGGAAATGATCATGCCATAAAGAGTTTTCCAAAATTGGCTACAAAAGACACAAGGAAGGAAGAGGTTGGAATGGTTGTTGTAGAGGCTCTACATCCAAAATAGAGTTTGCTAATCTTGTGCAGAATGAAGAATACTCATTTACCAATGTTTGCAATTATGGTCCATCTTCTCATGAATAGTGTATGTCTATAGTAGACTCGGATGTTTGGTACTTTGATAATGGGGCAACCAAACATATTACCTTGGAGCATAGTTTCTTCACTTCACTTCAAATTGCCCCTATATGAAATATTATCACATGCGCCAACAACTCCTCTTATCCTATCACAGGAGTTGGTAAGATCATTTCAACTACTAATAATGGTCTTTTACAATGTCAAATGCATTAAGGATCAAGAAAAATATGTTATCAGTTTTAGCATTAGTCAAGATTGGCATGGTTGTGAAATTTGTTAACAATCGATGTGTAGTTCATGATCTGTCAAACGGCGATGCCATTATTGCTTCTGGCATTTTATGTCGTGGGTTGTATAAGCTCATAGATTATGCAAAATTTGTGAATGATTTAGCATGTGCAATTCAAGATTCTCATGCTATGTTAGATGCAAAGGTTTTGCATGCTAGCTTTGGTCATCTAAATTCTGCTAGCTTGCTATGCATGTAGAATTTGAAATGGTGTCCTCTATGCCCAAACTTTAGGCACCTAGTAAACTTGTCTGTGAAGGCTCTATTTTGCAAAAAATTCTCAGTTCCTCTTTCCCAAAAGATGGTTCAGTACAAGCTACTCAAAAACTATAGCTTGTCCATAGTGATGTTTGTGGTGTTGGAGATAGACGTCTGCGGAAGCATGTGAACAACACAAGGAAGGAGAAGAAGCTTGGAGCACAACACACATTACTGAATGTATTACTAGAGAATGTACAAAGATAAGTAGCCCATTAGGGCAAACGACATATATACATGCCAGAGGAAAAACCTCCTAAAGAGGGAAAAAAGTTCCTCGACGGTCCTAGTGTGTTCACACACATCACTACCTAAATATATCAACAAATCCCCCTTTAAAGTGATGCGGTGAACAAGGAGCTGGCACTCATGTATAAGGAAGTGCCAAGCTATGTGGAAATCACTCCACAAAAGGAAGTAAGCCCGAAGCTTTGTGGAAAGCTTCAAACTTCTCCCTAGGCAGAGCCTTCGTGAAAAGTGTTCTCTTGCGTGGGCACATATGCCAAGCTAATCTCCCCAGTAGAGAACCTCTCCCTGACATAGTGATAATGCACCTCAATGTGCTTAGTGTGATCATGGAACACAGGGTTCCTTGCAATCGGTGGTAGAAGATTGAACAACACCCAAATCAGCGATAAGGCGTCTAAGCCACACACACTCAACAGTCACTGTGAAAGCTTCCCTATACTCAGCCTCACAATTGGAAGTGGCCACACTATGCTGCTTCTTGCCCACCCAAGATATACATGAGCTACTAAGCATGAAGCAAAAGCCACTAGTGGACACACGCGTGTCATAGCAACCAGCCCAATCAGAGTCAGAAAAAGCATGCAAATCTGGCGGTAGTGATCCCCCCTTGGGATAAAATAACCCAAGTAGTTGATTACCACTCAAGTAGCAAAAAGTGTGCATAACTACCTGCTAATGCTTGACTCCTTGGCAATGCATAAATCTGCTCATCTGTGAGACAGCAAACTCAATATCTGGCCAAGTAATACATAAGTAAATTAAGCATCCATCAACGTGCAATTAGAGAAGAGCATCAAATGCGTCTCCAGCATCATGAAGACTCATGTTGCAATAATGTATCAATATATTTCGTTTGACACAAAGCCATTCCACCATCAACTTAAATAAATTGAATGCCCAAATAGTGATGCAAATGCCCCAAATCAGACATCTCAATTGAGGCATGCAAATCAGCCTTAAAATCAGCAATATGCTTCTCATGAGGACCAGTGAGCAGCATGTCATCAAGATAGACAACAATGATCAGAAGCATATCATTAGCACACTTAACATATAAGGTGCTCTCAGTTGGACTGTTCTCAAAACCATGTGCAATCAGATAGGCATGTATCTTCATACCAAGCACGTGGTGCTTGCTTTAAACCATATAATGCCTTCTTTAACCTTCACACCTAGTTTTCATGCCTTTACTGCACATAGCCACCGGGCTGAAAAACATACACTTCTTCATGCAATTCACCATTCAGAAATGTTGTTTTAATTTCCAACTAATGTACATTCCAACCATGATGAGCTGCAAGTGCACAGATGCTACGAACAGTAGTCATTCGACAAGTAGGTGCAAAGGTCTCATGAAAATCAATGCCTCTTTCCTGCACATAACCCTTTGCAACAAGTCTAGCCTCATACCTGTCAACTGTACCATCAAGCTTATGCTTTAGCTTCTGTACCCACTTAGTCCCAATGGCCTTCTTGTTAGGAGGCAAGTCACATAAAGACCAAGTACAATTCTTCATTATAGCATCATATTCAGATTGCATAGTAGCCATCCAATTTTCTAAATTTGTGCTTCATCAAACAAAACAGGCTCATTCTCATCACAGAGACTAGATGCAGCCATAGCATAGCAATCTGATGCAAAAGAGGCACTATGAGAGCTTGAACGAGCACGATATGACAAAGGTGCATCTAAATTGCTATCACCCAAAGTTTGCACCAGCCATTTTGGCATAGTTTTTGCCTACTCAGTATCAGCTCTCTCATCAACTAGTGCATCATGTAAATCTGCATCAGAAATGGAATGATCTGCATCATCACATGAAACCTGCAAAGGCTAAGAAGTTGCCTCATTGGGGCCAGCACTAGACTGTCCACCCGTAAAAAGAGGTAGCAAAGTGTCATACATGTCTTTAGAGCTAACAAATGTCTCCTTAGTACATGAAAGCAATGGCTGAATAGCATCTTCCACAAAAACAACATCACGGCTAACCAGAATGCATTTAGTCTATGGATGATACAAGTGATAGCCTTTACTTTCAGAACTGTACCCCACAAAAATACATTTTACTATTTTATCATCTAATTTTCTGGGATGTTGTTCAGGCACTAATGCACATGCCAAACAACCAAAAACACGCAGATGAGCAACAAATGGCTTGCGATCATGCCAAGCCTCATATGAAGTGATAGACTGCAGTGCTTTAGTGGGACACCTATTCAGTATATATGCTGCAACATGACAACCTCAAGACAGAAACTATGTGGTGAAGCCTAACTCTCGACCATACACCACGCCATCTCCATGAGTGACCTGTTCTTTCATTCAACAACTCCATTCTGTTGAGGTGTATACGGCACTGTACGCTCGTCTTTTATCCCACATTAGCCAGAAATGCATTAAAATCAGAAGACATATATTCCCCCCTCGATCGAAACTAAGAGTGCCCATTTTACATGCTGATAGATTTTCAGCCAAAACAAAAAACTATTTGAAGCACATGAACACTTCGGACTTTGCCTTCAATGGATATACCCATGCATGCCTCGAAAAATCATCAATGAAAGTCATGAAGTAAAGATAATTTCCAAAAGAAGGTGTCTGCATAGGACCACAAACATCACTATGTACAAGCTGCAATTTTTGAGTAGCCCGAATTGAACCATCTTCTGGAACTGAGGAACGCTGCATTTTGCCAAAAATACAGTCTTCACAAACATGTTTTCCAGGTGCCTCAAGTTTGGGCAAAGAGGACACCATTTCAGATTTCTGCAGGCATAGCAAAGTAGCAAAATTCAGATGACTAAAGCGTGCATGCCAAAGCTTTGCATCTGACATAGCCTAAGAATCATGTACTGCACATGTCGAATCATTCACAAATCTTTCATAGTCTATGAGCTTATACAACCCACGACATAAAATGCTAGAAGCAATAATCACATCGTCATTTGACAGATCATGAACGGTACACTTGTCATCAAAAAACTTCACAACCAAGCCAATCTTGGCTAATGCAAAAACTGATAACAGGTTCTTCTAGATCCCTGGCACAAATAAAGCATGTGACAAAGTGAAAGAACTACCATCAGCAATAGTCAAATTGATCTTACCAACTCCCATAACAGGATAAGAGGAGTTGTTGGTGCATGTAACAATATTCCCTATAGGGGCAGTCTCGAGTGAAGAGAATAAACTGTACTGCAAGGTAATATGTTTGGTCGCCCCATTGTCAAAGTACCAAACATCTGAGTGTACTACAGATATGCACTGCTCATGAGAAGATGGGTCAAAACTGCAGACATCAGTAAACGTCCATTCTTCTTCGTGCACAAGATTAGCTGACTCTGTTTTTGGTGTAGAGGCCTCTGCAACAATCATTCCAGCCTCTTTCTTCTTTGCCTCTTTAGCAGCCAGTTTTGGACAATTCTTTATGATATGGTCATTCCCTTTACAATACTTTCAAATCAATTTCTGCTTTTTTTATTTCTTCTCATCTTTATCTTCCTTCTTCAAATGTGCAACATTTGCAGATTTCTACTTACTAGTTGAAGAGCTCCATTTTCCTTTGCCTTTCTGACTAGCCAAGATAACTTGATCTACAACACGCATAATGGACCTATTCTACCTAGAATGATCTTCCTGCAACAGAATAGAGACTAACTCCTCAAATGACAAGGCATTTGGATTGCCTTTCATCATTAACCGAAGAGTAGAAGCAAAACTCTGATATGAATCAGGAAGACCATTCAGAACGGTCTGCACAATTGAGCTATCTGGTATAACCTCATAAGCACAAATCAATTGTTCCTTCAAGTCTTTGATCTTTGTCAGAAAAATATCCATAGAATCACCTTCATTCATGTGCTCACTCTCCAACTGTTTTTAGAGGTAAGCAACACGAGCCTCATTCCTAGCTTGGTACAATGTGGTAAGTGTATCCCAAGCATCCTTAGCTATTTTGCAAGAGTAAATGTGAGGAATAATGGCATGTTTGACAGACAACACTATCAATGCATGTGCGTGGGCATCTCTGCCATCCCAACAAATTTGCTATGTAGTAGGTGCAACAAAAACCATAGCACGAACAAGAATATGCAGAATATCATCATCTTTGACACCTTCTGCATCAGCTTCTGTACCTATAGTTGTAACAATTGCAGGTGTGATAGGATGTTTTTCAACACCTTGCACAATGTTCCACATTCCTTTTGCAACCAATACATGTCGCATCATGTAAGCCCATAACGGGTAGTTGGTACCATCCAAATTATCCTCAATAGCCAACATATGGAATACATCACTGCTTTCAGCCATGATCGGTGACTAAAATACCTTGATGCAGAAAATTGACTGTATCTCAAAAAGTTGAACGGACCTACCCAGATGAATTCTACTAGAGGTGTAGCAAAACTTTGAGATGCTTATACTGGAGAACAAAAACAGGATATACCTTTGGCACAAAAAGATGAAATAGCTTGTACAAGCATTGTGATAGTGCATTCGGAGGCCGAAACAAGCGCCGACCTGGTCTGATACCGACCTGGTCTGATACCAATTTTTGGAGATAGACATCTGAGGAAGCACGGGAACAACACAAGGAAAGAGAAGAAGCTTGGAGCACAACACACAATACTGAATGTATTACTAGAGAATGTACAAAGATAAGTAGTCCATTAGGGGAAAAGCCATATATAAAAGCCGGGGAAAAAAACCTCCTAAAGAGGGAAAAAAGTGCTCGGGCGGTCCTAGTGTGTTCACACACATCACTACCTAAATATATCAACATGTGGTCCTATGCAGACACCTCCTTTTGGGAACTATATGTACTTCATGACTTTCGTTGATGATTTTTCCAAGCATGCATGGGTATATCCATTGAAAGAAAAGTCCGAAGTGTTTATGTGCTTCAAACAACTTTTGGTTTTGGCTAAAAATATGTCCGCATGTAAAATGGGCATCCTCCATTCTGATTGGAAGGGTGGGTATATTTCTTCTGATTTTAATGCATTTTGGTTGAAACTTGTTGTCATGATTTCCAAACTAAACTTGAGGCAATAGTATTAATGAGGAAATTTGGATTTTGCAAATGATCTTAGCAAGACAAATAGATTGGTGATTTCTATCCTTTACAAGTCCCTTCCATTGTGTACTCATGTCTAGTATGATGATTTCAAATTGTTCATGATCGATGATCACTTCTTCGGATGTTGTATTTGTACTTGAAAGGGGTGTTAATAAACATGATTATGTCTAATTGTGAGAGTATAAGCAAATGCATATGTGATGTTATGCATGGGCTTGATGTGGTTAAATGTGCATAGGCATGTGCGTATGTGCATTCAAGTGTGCTGGAACATGAACTTGGATGTGCATATGCATATGAGTGCATTTACATAAGTATACATTTTATGAGTGAGAACATGTGTTGTGTGTTCATGCGTGCAGGTTGTGAAATGATATATTTTTAAAATATGCATAATGTGTCTATCCATGTATGGTATGTACGGATATGTTCATGTCAATGCATTCTAGTTTGTGTAAATGCATATATATATATATATATATATATATATATATATATATATATATATATATATATATATATATATATATATATATATATATATATATATATATATATATATATTGAAAGCCACTACGTGGAGGATTTTTATAATGGTGAGAGCATGAGGAAATTAGAAGATTCAGAATGAAAAATGCTCTTTGGGAGGATTCCATGGGGCATCAATTTTTCACGATTTGTCTCATCAAAAGTTTTCACGATCATGATCTATACATTTGTCATAAAAGAAATTTCACAACCAAGCCAATCTTGGCTAAAGCTAAAACTAATAACCAATTCTTCTTGATCCTTGGCACAAATAAAGCATCTAACAATGTAAAAGAGCTACCTATAGCATTAGTCAGAATGATCTTACTAACTCCCATGATAGTATAAGAGGAGTTGTTGATGCATGTGACAATATTCCTTGTAGGGGCAGGCTTGAGTGACGTGAAGAAATTGCATTGTAAAGTAATATGTTTGGTTACACCACTATCAAAATACAAAACATCTGAGTCTATTGCAGACATACACTGTTCATGAGAAGATGGGTCATAATTGCAAACAATAGTAAATGCCCATTCTTGATTTTGCACAAGACTAGGAAACTCTATTTTGGTTGTAGAGGCCTTTACAACAACCATTCCAACCTCCTTATTCCTTGCCTCTTTAACAACCAGTTTTAGATAGCTCTTTATGAAATGATCATTTCCTTTACAGTATTTGTAAAACAATTTTTGCTTTTCTATTTTCTTCCTCATCTATATCATCCTTCTTTGATTATGCAGAATAGATGATTTTTGCTTACTACTAGAGGAGGTCCATTTACCTTTGCCCTTATAACTAGCTAGGAAGGGTACCAAGAATATGTTAGATATGCTCAATACTCCACCCTCATGTGACCACAAATGATCCATGGTGCTCTAAGTTGTAAGGCCCCCATTATGAGGAGAAGCCATTATGAGAGCCCGGACATTTGTGGAACCCTAACTTCCAAGTTAGATGAGGTCTATGTGTGACCGTTGATGGTTATAGATGATCTTTGTGAGCCTAGCCGTCAGGTTAGGTAGGGCATAAACTTCCAGGCCATTGGGTTATCATTTAAGGTGAAAATAAAGGCCCTGTGGCGTCGCGCGGTTTCCCCATAGAACCTTAATGGGGGGAGTGTAGAGGGGGGCTTGCCCCCTTCTGCGGGGTCCGGGGGGCCTATCCCCCCGGCCCGTAGGGCCGAGACGGTAGGACTTCTGGTCGTGGAGATACTGTCGGATCATATATTCTACCGACTAATTTGTATCTCCCGACTACGTTTATCTATACCGAACCGCCTTGTAAAAGCTATATAAGCACAGCCCAGGTTGAGCTTTACAATAGCATTGCGCACTAGTAAGCCCTTCATCTAGAGTCTGTCTAGATCGCCATCTAAGCTCCACAGTGGGAGCGCACGGGTGGACAGCACCATCATTGTAACTGCATTATGCTTTGCAATCTGAGAATTTGAGTTCTCTACCTCTCAGTCTGCATCTATCTTTGTCTGCGTTTTTTCTCTCAACTATGTCTACAGGTCTATTCCGTTGTGCTGTTATTTTCTTTCAGAATATCCATTGAGAATTAATAAGTACATATTTAAATTGATGATGTCAATGAGACAAGTGTTGCAGCTGCTAACCCTGCAGATATGATGCATGCTTTCCATAACCTCGATAGTGTTGTGAGTGTGGGACAAGAAGAAATTTATGGATACCTCTACCTCTGAAATTACCTCTTTGATTTCTTCCTACCTCTATGATCGTAGTTTTGATTATAATTTCCATTGTTGTGATTATTGTGCCAACATTCATTTGCCAAGTGACTTGTTTTACCACAAATTCAACAAGCTCTACTATTTTCATTATTCTTTCCACCTTCCCCTACCTCTCTTATTTCCTTTACCTCTAATAAAGTTAGCTTGATTCGTGATGCCTTTTTCTTTATCTGATTGTTGCTTGCCCTTAGCATTCTTCTTCTTGTCCTCTGAATACATGATTTGACCTACACTTTTCTCATTCTCACCTTTAATATCATGTTCAAATGTTAGCATGTGTCCTAATAATTCATTTAGATCTGGAGTGAAATGATCTAATGATAATTCAGTGGATAGTATGAAAGGTTTCCACCTTTGCCACCTCTTAACCGTGTAAGAATTCACCTTACCAATTTATACTCTTCAATATCTTCACCAACTGCTCCTAAGCTATTTGCAATATCCTTCATCTTTGTTACATAATCAAAAATTCATTGTGAAGATTTCTTTTTGAAAGCTATAAATTATGCCCATAGTGAGGCCTTCGTGGACTTAGTTGTATTTTAGAAATGTTCCTCGACGGCATTCCATATATTAGTTGCACTCTCTAGCCCTCTGATATGTGGAAAGAGATAGTCATTGATTGCCATGTAGATAATGCTCCTTGCTTGAGCATCTTTCTTCATCCAAGTCTTTAAATTTTCAAGCTCTTCCCTTGTTGGAAGACTAGAATCTTTAAGCTCTAGATTTTCTTCTTCTCCTCTGATGTATCCCATCAGACCTTTGCCCATAAGATGAGCTTCCATTCTCATAGACCATGCTAGATAGTTTTCTCTATCAAGCTTCTCTATCTGGATGTTTTCTCCCATCCTTCTATTGCCTGTGTTTAAGAAATAAGTCTTGAATGATTAGATACTATACCTTTTGAGTTAATTCCTGACTTCTTCTCATCCTTTTGAATATCCTTTGTATCACTCTAAAGTTTCTTTGCAACACTTTCGTCTTCCAATCCTTTCTTTAACTCCAATTTGAAAATCTACAGTAGTCGAGACTTTTTTCTTCAGTCTTTTGGCTTGATCTTCCTCTCTGGCTCTGATATCACTGATGGAGACCTTCAAAACCCCAATGTCAAATCTACATTGACTTAAGAACACCTCTATGTTAATTGTAAATAATACTTTACATCAATTACTTCAAATCTTTTCGAGTTCAAGATTGAAGTGAACTTCTATTCTTCTTCAATAGTCTGCCTCAAGATTCAACTTCATAACCTACAAATGTCATAGATTTTAATGCTCAAAATTACATACGAATTTTTACATGATCCATATGCAACTTTGAAATACAATAAACCTTTGATTAGGCTGATTAAAACTTTGATTAATCACGAATATCAAAAGTATGTCTCAAGCTGATGTTCAGAAATGGCGACTTTGACATAGGTGACTTCAACCTCTGATTTCTCTCAAAATAAAACCCATTTTTCAAAATTCTTTTGGACATATCTTCCTTATCTTTCAACTTAGATTTTTAATGGTTAAATGCAAAAAACTTTGCATGTTATCACTGAGATCTGAGCAAAACATTAATCAATGAGATGTGCCATTTTTGAGTTTGCACTTCAAAGAGTTGATATATGAATCTTCCTATGGAGCATACACACACTATGAAAGGAGTTTGGACATGAAAATTAAACCATAGCTTGGTTAGCTCTTGAATTTAATCTATGTACAAGGATTTGCGATCCATGTGATCACCTGAGAGAAATGTGAATTAGACTGAGCTCTAATCCTACAGATTTCACTCGACACTTTTACCTCTCTAGAGAAATGTGAATTAGCTCTAATCCTATAGATTTCACTCGACACTTCTACCTTTCTATGATAATGAACTCTCTTAATTTTGATAGTCATAATTGACTTATATAGCTATGAATTCATAAGTGGATCATAACAGATACATTGTTATTCACTTGTTTTATTAGTAATCTAACTATAATACACTAATTAGGATCCTCTTGAAGTGAATATATGCTCAGTCATGCCTCATGCTTTCTATCCATTGCTTACTTTATTCTTCTTGATCTTTATCTACACTAAACTTCTCTTTATCTTTGTCCATAATCTTGCTTAACTTCATTAATCTTCATAAGCACCTATTTGTGATTCATCTGCACCAACATTGTTGAGGATATGTGTGGACATCTCTGGCTAATCCAAGCCACCAAAATGTTCTTCTAACAAGTTGAATTGTCTTGTCAACACCAAGATGCCCTGCACAAGGAACATCATGGTTACGATGCATGACTTTTTTTCTCATATCCTAGGAATTTGGTATGCAAACATTTCCTTTTTGTTTAACTATTCCATTCTCCTTAGAGAAATTGGAATACATACTTGACTTGTTTGCTTTACTAGGGGAAGAAACAGCTACAGTTGTCTCATCTCCTATAACAGAGTCATCACTGATGGTTTTAATAATCTGTAGTAAATGTGGATCTTCCACTTGTACCTCCTTTATATCTTGAAGCAATAAGCTTTCTAGAACTATAAACCTCATTTGGTACACTAAGTGATAAGGCATCAGCTACTATATTCTCTTTGCCCCTTCTATACAAGATTTCAATGTGAAATTCTTTCATGAGCTTAGCCCAATGAGCATGCACCACTACATACAACTCCTGTTCATGCACTACCCCAGTTGAGTTGTGCACTACTCAACTTCTTGCTTTCAAAATCTATTAGCCTTCCATTTTGGCTCACAATTATCCCTATGGCTATGCCACTAGCATCCTCTCCAACTCAAATGGCTTCTGTAGATCTATCACTTTGAGTATAGGAGCCTCTGAAAGAGCTTGTTTCAAAATATCAAAACTTTCTTGTTTCTCTTGCTTCCTTGAAAATGATACTTTGCCTTGAAGCAAGTTCATCATAGGCACTATTATTGACGAATAAGGAGAGGTGAATTTTGAATAAAAACCAAAAAGTCCTAGAAATGATCGTAACTGCCCCTCATCCTGAGGACTAGGTTGAGCTAGAATAATTGAGACCTTCTTGGGATCCATCTAAACCCCATCAGCTGATACCGCATGCTCTTAATACTCTATCTATAGAAGGAACAACTATGTCCTTTTTGGATTTACAAACAATTGATTTTCTTTTAATTCATTTAATACTAATCTCAAATGACTTTCATGCTCATGTATAGACCTACTTACACTAATAAGTCATCAGAAAAATCGACAACACACTTTCCAATGAATGTTCATAAAATATCATTCATTAACATCACGAAAGTAGTAGGTGCATTAGTCAATCCAAATGGCATAACTAAATACTCATAATGCCCAAAACAGGTCCTAAAAGTTGTTTTATATACATCTTGTTCCTTTAATCTAATATGATGGTCTCCACTTTTCAAATCTATCTTACTATATACAACCGCTCCACCTAGAGGATCTAAAAGATCATCTATCTTGGGAATGGGATATAAGAGCTTGCTGGTAATCTTATTGAGTGCTCTGTATTTGATGCACATCCTATAAGATCCACCTTTATCTTTCACAAGAAAAACTAGTGCTACAAAGGGTGAATAGCTCGGTCTTATCAACCCTTTCTACAAGCACTCATCCACGACCTTGCGGACTTCATTCTCCTCCTTAAAAATCAATTGAAATTATGTTTGAGCAGTAGGACTCACTCTTGGTACCAATTCTGATTATATGTTCAATGTTCCTGCAAGGAGGTAAACCTGAAGTTAATTCTTTCAAACATAACTCTTGGAATTCTGCTCTTATTTTATCTGAAATTACTTGAGCATTCCAACTAGATTTTCCATGACTTCATGAATCCATCACTACACACGATGAATACTAAAAATAAAGAAAGAAAGTATACTTAAAATTGATCTTGAGCAACTTGGTAGCAGCTACCAATCGTGTCTCTTGGAGATCTAGCTCTCCATGAATTTGTAGTCCCATCCCCTCATGCTCAAACAAATAAACATGCAAAACAAAGTCTATGGCTTGTCCTTTTCTAGCATGCCACTCTTTACTTAGGACTACATCAAAAAGTACCAGACCAACTGTTGACCTAAGTATCAACTTAGGGACTTGCGGAGAAAGAGACTATACCTCAATCCCCTCACAAGTGCATATAGTGGGGATACACGCTTTTAATTATCAATCCAAAGAGTATACAAACCTAGCCGAGTGTATGAGGACATGCAATCATGTAATGATCAATGCAAATGAACTACTCAAAGAATGTAATGAGGCAAAGACTTATCCAAACAAGCTCCAACTGTTGGTCAAGGCGAAACGATACTTGGTGCAGTAGCCGTCAGTATTTTGGACTTTTCTCCCAGCTCCGAACTCCAAATATAGCGAATAGCATATGCGTTTCGAAGCTCTCGAGAAGACGCATCCAATGGCAGTGGTTTCACTCAATTCTGACGCTCCTACTTCAAGTTATGAGCGAAATACTGAGTCGCGGGAATACTTTCCTACACTTCCGCACTTCCTACACGAGTCGTACACACCTTTCCTACAGCAAAGAAACACTTTCATGGACAGACAACACTCACAAGCACTCTTTCCAAGCAATCCGCATGCATACAAGCTCACGAAGAAGAAGATAAGGAGGGAAGAAGACACAAAGTCGAATTTCTGTGCTCTCTCTTCTCACAATGGCAAAAAGTTCTCTACAAAGAGTCACATTTGACTTATATACTAGTGCCCTAAAAATGGTCCTTTCACACAAGTGACCGGCACTTTATTCACTAAGAGACTAATTTCCTACTATTGTACATGGGTATTCTCTACTTTTCTGTGGGGATGCATCCAGAGGACTCCTCCAGTGCCTTTACAAGGGGAAATATATTACAAGAATGAATATGATACAAAAATATGTAGTCCAAATCGGAAAAATTTTGGGGCTCATCTTTTTCTCTGCTTTGTGCGCTCTTTAGCTCTGCAACACTCTCCCCCTCTTCATCTCTGTCGTCCCTTGACAGACTTTGCTTCGCGCACGCGTCCAGTGGTCCGTGTTGCCTGATTCTTGATCTTGCATTACGTTTTAGAGGCGCTCTGATTTATCCTGGTTGCACACATTGGACCTGGTTGCATTACTCCAAGCCGATTGATTCGGTTTGCCACGCACGCCATTAGTGCACATATGCGGATGTAGCTCGTAAGCCTTGATCTGAATCCTCCCCACATATGTGATACTTGTTGGCCCTGATTCCTTCTTCCAGCTGCATGCTTTTCCTTGGTGTGTGCGCCCCTGCGGGGCTCTGTGCAGAGATGGGTAATGTGCCCCTGCGGGGCTTCCTGCAGAGATGTATCTTCAAATCTTGCTTTTTAGTGAAGCTGTTTCTTTCGTTGTTTTCTTCTTTTCTTCTTTTTACTTGTCTCCCCCTCGACACTGCCCCCCTCCTGGACTCTGTCGTCCCCGACAGGCTTTGATAAGCGACGGGCATATGTTCGATATACTGTTTGCTCTTTATCATTCAGCAGATTAGCTTCACGTATCATCAATTGTTTCCACTGTTCTGCCTTCACGCCATCATGTGGTGGCTGTCTGTGATCTGCGAAGAAGCTTAATTCATATGCTACTAATCTAGCGTTCAGGTTGGCTGCATCTTCAAAAAGATCTCTGAATCTATTTCAAAGAATCTTGTAAAAAACGCTTCTTCAAATGTCTGCATATATGGACTTGGCAAAAACATCAGTCTGGAATAATATGCCATTATAGTTGGTCTGCTTGGCATCACTGATAGATCAAAAATAAGTATGTCGGTGCCCTGATTAATTCCAATAAAATTCAAAAATGTGTATGCTGCGTGTTTGAAAACTTTTAGCACAGTGAGCAGCATACTAAGTATTTTATTTGTCATTTTGACAGCTAAATCTGGTACTGTCGCATAATTGTGTAGCCAAAATTCTATTGTCTTTACCATATAATCTTCCGTTGGCAAGTAATTATGCGGCGGGCTAGGTAACATAGGATAGTTTAGCCACTGTTTATGAATAGTGCCACTGCGTTGCAAATCCAAAAATTCCCTGGTATCCCTTCTGCGTGGTATTGGACAAAATGAAGGGTTCACCTGTAATAGATATGGTGCTGCTTGCCAATGCACCCGTAATGTTGGATGTTTCTCCAAAAATTTCCTTCTCCACACTGGTTGTGCAGCTTCAAACTCTTCTTGGGAGTAAGTGAATGTGTCGTGTTTGAAATTCAGCTGCTCATCTGGACTCTTCTGGGTAATTCTCTTTATATAGCGTCTTGTTTTCTCTTTCAAAAGTCCGTATGGAACGTTGAAAGGCTTCATGATCTTTTCTAAGTCTTTACCTTTGATCTTAGCTTTCTTCATGACCTTGATTACTTCATTTTCAAAATTTTCCGTCAATCGGGACACCACTAGTGCCCGTTCCTTCTGACTTATTTCTGCAGTGTATGGCATTGGATGTTCGTCATGTATGTCGGCCAACTGCTCATGTATTGGAGAATGATAGATCGGGTGAGATAGAGGGCTTACCTCCACCTCGTCAGTAGGATTTTCCTTAGTCGGCAGTACTGGTGTCCCGATCGGTGCTTTTTCTTTTATTTGCGTCTTCAATTGTGCTATGCACTTATCTTTCTCTTTGACTTCTTGCATGGCTGCCCTGAGTGTTTCTTTAGCCGCTAGCAATTCATTTCCTACTTCAGCGACATTATCCATGTTTTCGCTGTAACTCTATACCAGTTTGGCATTTACCTTTTGTAATTGACTTTTTAGTTCGTTGGTTTCATTTGTGTATTTGCTTTTCCATTCTTCTGTCAGGGCTCGTTCTTGCTTTAGCAAATCTTCATAATGTGCGATCTGATCCCTCAATTCTTTTTCTTTGATTTCTGAGGATTCCTGTTGCTCGATTGGTTGATCATACAATAATGACTTCATTAACTCTTTATTCCTGCCTCGTAATGTGTCATTTTCTTCCATGTATAACTTGAGTTGTGTCTCGAGCAAACTACTTCTAGTTCTCATTCTTTCTTTTTCAGCTTCGCTTGCATCGTGTAATTTCTGTAATGTCGCGAGCTGCGTTTGCAGTTGATGATGTTGAGTGCTTAATGATTCATATTGCGTTTTTGTTTCCAGTAGCTCAGTGCTTTTGGTTGCTATCTCTTTTTGTACCTGAATTATTTGTGCAGACAACTGTTCACTCATAATTTGAAACTGATTCTTTTCCCTCATGACTTTGTCATAGTCTGCATCCGTGTCCATCATTTGTTGTTGGGTATCCATGGCCGTCTGAATCATCTGCTTGACTACCGGCTTCAATTGATTGACATCCACATTAAGCCATGTTTTTGGAATGCTTGGTGCTTCACCAGTTGTGACATCTTTTCCTTGGGCGACATGCAATGTAGTGTCATGGGGCTGCCTAATCTGAAGTTGGATCCTTGGCTCAGCCACCATGTTGGCTTGATTTTCTTGAGGTGTATCATCTGGCACCTCGATCACAATTTTTTCTTGGTTTTGTAGTAGCTCCGAATCCACATTCACTGGAGTTTGTGGTTCCTCTTTGATAGGAATTCTTACATGTGTACTGGTTAGTGGAGCTTCGTTGATGCTAATCTTGGTAGTGTCATTCAATTGAATGACGTGTTCAGGTTCGTTAGCATCATTTACCTTCTGTATCTTTTCTTCGTGGTTGTCTGGTGTCACTTCCACTTGATTCATTTATGATCCTTCTTCTTCATAAGTTTCTGTCCTGATATCAGTATCTAGAGTGTCTTTCTCCGGACTGGATTCCGTATTTGTACTAGAATCATCGATGCCCAATTCTTTGTATCTTCCCGGTGTTTTTAGGGTCTTCTCTTGATGCTTTGGTGCTGCTTGACTGGCCTGTCTATAATGATGACCTTGGACGTTGAGATTCACTTGTCCTTGCATATATTGATGTGTTTCTTCAAGGGCAGCAGATAAATCTCTTTTTGTAATTGGCATTTGTACTACGGGGATTGTGGGTAACACATGTGTGCGTTTGGATTGGGGTGTAGCCTGAGCTTCCTCCTCTCGTAGACGCTTTGTACCTCTCATTTTTGGTTAAGAACTGGTCCCTGCCTCTTCAATACCTGTAGCAATTTTCTTCTTTTTGGGAACTGTGGCGGATTTCACGTATTTAGCCAGCCCTTCTGAGGTTTGCATCTCCCTTAAACAATTCTTCATATCCAAAGCTTCATATATCAGCAATGTTAAAGCTGAACTGCCATTCAAAAATTTCTTCTGGCCCCATTTCTTTTGGGCTTCAAACAATCGTTCTTGTACATACCCTGTCAGGTTCACTTTGTTGCCTATCTGTCGCATGGCATGGGAGAGTAACTGAACTACTATCTTCTGAGGTGCAGTGTACCTGTGCATGCTTGGAAAACAGAAATGCTGATGCACCAACCTGACTGCATCTTCGATGTCTATCCTGTTGATTTCTAGGAATGATCTTTTCTTTGGGTCGTGGCATTCATCCTTAATGTTAGTAATGCCCTCCTGACTCCATCCAAAAGCTTTATTGATCAATTCATGTGTGAATTGAATCGTCTTCCATGTGCCTACTTTATCCAATACCTGTGCTTCTGGAATCGATATCTTTGTTGCAGCAGGTTGCATAGTATTCATTACTTGAGTGCACCGCTGAAAGTCTGGCACATAAATAGGCAATTTCAGAAATGCTTCTATTCCTGCCTGGGTCCATACGTCCTCGATATGTGGTAATCCTTGTACTATCGTTTTGAAATCCTGAGACATGATAGGGAAACAGTGATCCCTGTCCATAATCTTTATTGTTGCCATGAAGAGAAGTTCTGACACTGGTTGGTCATCCCGAAACCAATGGCCTCTTACTCTTGTGATCGACTCCAATGGAAAAAGTTGGACTTCTTCCTCTTGAGTGGCTTCAGAATTTGTTGATGACATCTGCACTCAATATAGAGTGTGAATTAGTGGCCATATATTATCAGAAATGTTCCTTTATTTGTCTTAAGCTTGACATTGCTCCGAGTGAATGGTGTCGTCCCTTTCCCGTGTGTGTGAGAAAGGTAATACCTGGATTGTTTTTTATGTATTTTTATATTTTTTTTTTGCTGAAAAGAAAACATAACTATTAGTCCATAGCCGAAGCGGTTAGTAATTTTTTTGGAGTATTCTCTTAAGATATGTACAAGTGCTCTCCTATTTCCAAAGGGAAAATGTGCGTGACTATCTTGGACTAGAAGAAGACTGTGCCAAATGCTTGGCCTTGTAATGTGGCCCTATCATGCATACTTTGGGTCCTGATAACTCCTCATGTGTGCAATTGGATTTTGTAGCTCTATGCATACAAGTTGCAGGATCCTTCGGCACCCAAATCTGCTTCATTTGGTGGGGATGTATTTCCTTCGGAACCTTCTTGATAAATGTGGTTCTTCCCTTATAGTGCGTTTGCTCTATCTGCTTTTGGAATTTCGGTCTTCCTTGTGTTGCAGCTGCAGACTCCTTCTTTTTCCAATAGGTCTTCTTTCTTGGCTGGTGTGCCTGTTGACCATGTTGATGGTGATTGCCCTTCTGAGGATGCTCATTGTTTTGGTTGGTCGTCCTTGAATTACATGACTTTGGGATCCATATTTGTGTTCGATCCGGTTGTGCAGTTATCAGTTTCTTTGGGATCCATATGCTAGTGAGTCGAGGTTGACCGTGGTGCTCAAAATTCTTTGTCTTCTTATTCGACTTGACACGCTGATGTCGAAGACTTTTCTGTTGTTGAAAATATGCCTTCTTTTGATCCTTCCTTATCCAAGCTAGTGAAGAATGTGGAATAGGGTATATTTTTATGGTGACAGGTTTTGAATTACTCTGATGCATAGTCTCTTTGATGCCAAGTGTTTCAGTTAGGTCGATGTCAGTTTGAGCGATACTCTCAAGATTTGCTAGACCAGAACAAGGTGTGCAAGCAGAATTCAATGTGTCTGCACATATAGTACTAGATGAAGGTGTATCTATAGTGCTAGAGATCATGCATTCAGGGCTTTGTTCATTAGATTGAACTGTTTGCTCCATGCTCACAGGTTTTAATGGTCGCTCATCTAGCAGACTGAATACTTCACGATGTCCTATTCTGGCAGAGATGTATCCTAAAGCCAATTGAATGGTTACCTCATATTCATAGATCCAATCTTGACCTAACACAACATCTTCAAGCAGATCCTGATCCTGACATACTAAGAGTCTCTGCTCCATAGTGTTGTTCCCCATATGTAAAGGTAAGGTTATCTCACCTATACATTGAGTAATTTTTCCTCCTATTCCTATCAACTGTGCCATTGATGGGCGTAACTCCTCTTTAAGTCTCTGAGACAAAGAAAATCTAATGCAGCTTATGGCTGCTCCTGTGTCTATGAGAGCATCCACTAAGTGGTACTCTTTTCGTCCTGCTCCCAGATTCAAGTATGGTTGTCTTCTTTGTTGCCCTGAGTTCTCAGTGGCTCTAAAATTAGCCATCGGGATGAGTTCTTCTCCGTGACGATATCTTTCATCTCGCTCTCTCATCCACTCTTTTCGTTTCTTTATCCTTTCCAATGCTTCTTGTCTCGCCTCTTCTCGTATTCTCTCCTCTTCTATGCGTCTATTTTTACCTTTGAGTAATCGTGACATAATTTCGTCAGTTAATGGTTCTAGGTATTTCTTTACTCTACACCCGCTGATGTAGTTTGGTAACACATCTCCATCTAGAGTTGCTAAGCTGATGGCTCCACCTGTAGATATTCGATTGATGATTAATGGGCCATATCCTCTCTTTTGCAATTTCTTAGCATGTTGTTTCAAAGTGTATACCAAAGCTAAATCTCCTTCCTTCAATTGTTTGTCCTTGATATGCGCATCGAAATAGGCTTTTTGTCGTCTTTTAGCAGCATAAATACCCGCTACTGCTTGTAACCTAGTTTCATGAAGTTTTTCTATTTGGTCCAATTGTGCTGATAATTCATGTCCGGTCCACTCGTAAGTAGTTGCTACTCTTAGGGTGGGAATTAAGAAATCAATTGGCAAAATAGCATCTTGTCCATATACTAAGTTAAAAGGAGTAGTGCCTATAGCGGTTTTATAGGCTACTCGGAATGCCCATAAAGCATGGTGTAACTGCTTATCCCAATCTGATCTACCGTTGTTAACGATTTTGGTGAGGACAGTACACAAGATTTTATTTGAACTTTCTGCTTGTCCATTTGCTTGTGGGTGATAAGGGGCAGATTTCTTATGAATTACTAAGAATTCATTCAACAAGGCTTCTATCACTTCATTAACAAAGTGCATACCTCTATCACTCACAATCTCTATAGGTAGTCCAAATCTAGTGAAGACGTTCTCAAAGAGAAACTTGGCTGTAGTTCTCGCGTCATTTTTCTTTGTTGCTTTTGCTTCAACCCATTTGGTCAGGTAATCTGTGGCTACAATTATGTATTCGGCATGTGACCCTTTTGCTGGTGGGCTAATAGGTCCTATGAAGTCTATTCCCCACTTCGTGAAAGCTCTAGCACTCATCATGGGTCTAAGTGGCATCTCATCTCTTCTAATATTTCGTTCGTTGACAAGTATCACACCGCTGCACATAGGTTATGGCGTCTTGATGTAGAGTTGGCCACCACATTCCAGCAAAGAGGATCATTTTTGCTCTTTTATTTGCAGAGAAGTGTCCTCCTGCAGCTCCTGTATGGGCCATCTCTAAGACAGAGAGATATTCATTTTCATGAATGCACATTCTTAATTGGTTATCTTTCCGGCGTTTAAAGAGTTGTTTTCCTATGATGGCATAATCCTTACTCTGTTCTTCAAGAGCACGCTTCCTTGCTAAGGTAGCTCCATCAGGGTACTCTCGAGTTTTCAAGAACTTTACTAGAGGCATGCTCCACCTTAGTGCTATTGTAGAATAGCATAATGTAGAGTTCTCGTCTGGGGTTTGTTCTTGACAGGTTTGACAGGTTGACACATAGTTATGTGCATCTCGTTGCATGGTTGGCCAATATATGCCAAATCTCTTGAGTGTTTGCCACGTTCCATTTGCATTCAAATGAGTGTTCCATTGGTTTATGTGGGCTTTCTGAAGCCACATTTCTTGTTCCTCTTCTTCTACGCATCTCATCAGCAATCCGCTTGAATCCTGGTGATACAAACTTCCTGCAATGATGTGAAGGTTTTTGGTCCTCCAGAGATCTTGCGTTTGGTTTGGTGTGATCCCATCTTTAGGTCCATGAGTAAGTATCGGGATCAATTTTTCTGCCCACTGGGGACATACTTCCAGGTTAAAAAGGTAAGTATCTGGCAGGTCATCAGGTACTCCTATGGGTGGTTCTCCATGGGTCATTCGAGATAAGTGGTCCGCTCTTATGTGGGTGTTTCCCTTCTTGACTATTACCTCAAAATCAAATTCCATTAGCAATAAAAACCATCGTACTAGTCGTCCTGTATTACAAGGCTTGTTGACTAAGTACAATAGGGCTTGATGATCAATGAAGAATTTGAATTTGTTTGCCAGTAAGTAATGTCTGAATTTCTTGACTGCGTATACCATCCCTAGGCCTTCTCTCTCCGTAGTAGTATAATTGCGTTCTGCTTGATTTAACTGTCTACTGGCATAGGCTATCGGGTGGTCTAATTTTCCTGTGTCAGCTGGTTGAGCTAAGATGCAACCAATGGCAAACTTGGAAGCATCAACATGGATGTGAAACGGTTTATTCCAGTTGGGGACTCGAAGGATGGGTGCTGAACTCAATCGATTCTTTAACTCATTAAAAGCTTTTTCACATTCTTCGGTCCAATTAAATAGAGTCAATAATGCATAAAGAGGTCTAGCAATTATGTCGTACATATGTATGAATCTTCGATAGTAACCACAATGTCCCATAAATGCTTGAACTTCTTTAGCAGTTTTAGGTCTTGGTAAATCCAAAATTACTTTAATTTTGTCTTCGTCCGTTGAAATTCCATTCTTAGAAACAATATGTCCTAAGATTTTCCCTTGTCGCACCATGAAGACACATTTTTCAGGATTGAGGCATACTCGATATTGTCGACATTTGGCAAAAATCTTCTCAAGTTCAGGGATGTGCTCTGATCGTATAGCTGAATATGTACACAGATCATCCACGTACACCTCCATGCTTTTTCTCAGAAATTCTTTGAACACATGACACATCAATCTTTGGAAAGTAGCTGGGGCATTCGTTAAACCAAAAGGCATGACTCTAAAGGTGTATACTCCCCATTCAGTTGCAAATGCAGTCTTATGTTGGTCCTCAGGAGCAATGGCTACCTGATTATATCCTGAAAAGCCATCCAAAAAACTATAAACTTCCTTCCCTGCTACCCTTTCCAAGAGATGATCAGTGATTGGTAAGGGATAGCTATCCCTTATGGTTGCGGCGTTCACTTTTTTCAAATTGATGCACACTCTTAACTTCCCATTTTTCTTTGGTACAACCACCAAGGCTGACACCCATTCCGTCTGCTCAATTTTGTAGATGAATCCAGCATCTAATAACTTATCTATTTCCTCTTTTATCTTAGCTGAATACACATCATTATAAGTATATGGTCTCTGTTTTGAAGGTTTGGCTTCGGATGTCATGGGGATTCTATGCGCACATATAGATGGATCTACTCCCTTTAAGTCCTTATAAGTCCAAGCAAAGACATCCCGGTATTCTCTTATGAGACGAATTAACTCTTGTTCTTCTTCTAATGAGACATCCTGTCCTATGAAGGTACATCGTTCCTCTCCTCCTTCCATAGTTACAACTATTTTTTTGGTTTGCTCCTTATTATCATATGCTATTCCAGGTTGTGCTTCTCTTTTAGGCATTTGAATAGCAATTTTCCTCTCTTCCACTTCATATTTTTTAAAATGAGCTGGTACCTCAAATTGGTCTTGGGGTTTGTTTTCTTCATCTTCTAATTCCCTTTCAACTTCTAATTCCTCTTTTTGTGTGAGTTCCTTATGCGTTTCATTGGCTGTGATATCTATGTTGGTGGTACTAATCCCTAGATCCATGGGTTCAGGTTCCATTTCAATGCTCTCGTAGTCCTCCTTCCAGTCTTTCTCGATCACTTCTCCTTCTTCTGCCTCCTGAAGGACTACCATATACAGACTAACATCATAACCTTCCTCATCGATACATTCGTTCATGGTCACTACTTCTTCGTTTACACAGACATCGAGGGTAGCTAAGATTTCCATCCAACCGTGAGGTTCGAATTCTTCATCCGGAAATACTTGTGGCATATAGGCTGGATCTTGTACAGACCTCACTACTCCTTGTTTCTGTTGCCATCCTTTTCTTCTCTCCTCTTCCTTCTTTGCAGCTTGACATATCCATAGATGAGTGTCCTCGTTCATCCAGGATTGATCACTAGAACCTGCACTATGAACAGATTGATCATCTTCCTCTTTATGGATTTGATTCCATTGCAAAGGTGGCACATCTTGATAAGTGTATGTATGTAGGTTTATCCTAGTGGTTGTTCCTGCGTGTTGTAGGTAAACTGCATCTTTTCCCCAATCTTGTACGACCTTTAGCTGTCTCATGAATGGCCTTCCCAAAATCATTTCATAATTGCCTGGCCTTTCGAAGTGACAAATTGCTAAAGTATGTTCAAATTCCACTCCACACGTGGTGAAGACTACTCGTTCCAACAATCCTAAGGGTCTTTCCGTAGTCCATCTGCCATTTGAATTTTCATGCGTGTTGGTCTTAATGCTGGTTTTCCCCATTTCTCCCAAATTTCTTTGGTAGCAATGCCAACACCAGCTCCTGAATCTAGTATGGCTTTGGTAGTGTAACCCCTATAGGTGATTGGCAGGCATGTATTTCCTTCATCTCCTTCGCTAAAGTCTCCTACCTTATCCACTGGAATTCTCACTGTTTTCACTTCGTCAGCTACCTCTTTCTTTTCCTCCTTGACTTCCCATTGATTGATCAACTTCTCTTTTAAGTGTGGTTTTACCTTTAACAGTTCCTCGAATGTTAGGGTACATGGGATTTTCACCTCTCTAAGACGTTGTATGATTTCAGATGTTTGGACTGATGGGTTCATTTCCCGTCTCCTTATTGATGGAATGCGATACAATTCTGAGTTGTGCTCGTACTCCCCGGTGTAGTTGGGTAGTTCCTTTACACTTTCTTCTTCCTTGTCACTTGCATCCATCGGAAAAATTTCTTCTGAATTTAGTTCAGGTATTGAACCCTCCATTTCATTTTCTGCTTCTAATTCTTCAAAGGGCGGTTCCATTCCTTCTACCTTTTTCCATTTGTCCTCTTGCACTCGTGCCCATAAATCCTTAGTCCAATCTCCTTCTACTTCAGGGACTATGGATCCTTCCTTTCTCTCAATACCAAGTTCATCGTTCTGAGGTCTCTTTACTTCAGGCCTTTCCTGAGTGTTTAGGCACTCTTGGAATTCTCCTTCGGAAATTTGGTTATTTGGTAGAGGCGATGCAGGTTTTTCTAAGGTTTGTTGCGCAATCTCTATCAACTTCTTGCATATTTCTAACCTTTCTTTCTCTAAGTCGCCTCTCGGATATTCTCTCTCATGTTGCTCTATGGTAGGTCCTGCTTTTATTCGTGCCTTATATGCCTGAATCCACATGGCCAATTCTTCAGGCATTGGATCTGCTAATACTGATCCTACCTCCTCCCTTTTCCTCTCATTTTTATTTTCTTCTTCCACTTGCGGTTCCTTCGTTGGTTTCTGTTTACTCTTTTCGTTTTCCTTCTTTTGTAATAACTTTTTTTCTTTTATCCTATCTCTCCGGTTCTTCCATCTTTGTGACCTTTTACTGGCGATACTTTTCTCTGGTTCTTCGGAGTCTTCTACCCTGTGAGGGATGGGTATATTCCCCTCTTTGTCACTTTGATTACTCTCGTCCGTTTTATCAGGGTTCTCTCTAGCCTTGGCTCTTGTTATGGCCTTCAAAGGTACAGTGTACTCTTTGTCGCTCCCTGATGATTCAATCACTTCTATCACATTAATTTGCACATTAGATGTGACTTTGTTGGGGTTCTTAGGACAATCTCTGAAAAGATGTTCCTTACCACAATCGCTACAGTAGCCTTCCCAAATTCGTTGTGGTGGTGGTGGGTTTGGTAATGTACATTCTCTAATATAGTGGTCACCTCCACATCTGTAGCATGGTCCTCTGGGTATAGGCTGTCTATTCATTGGTCGAGGTGGCATGGTTGCTCTAGGAGCTGTGTACATTAAAGGCACATAATCCTGCTCGTGTCCGTATGAACTATCCGGTATTTCCATGCCATAAGCATATGGGTCATACTGTTGCCCATATTCTGTTATCGTGCTTTCATAACCAGGGTATGTTCCTTGACTAGGTTCGTAAAATGAGTCATATGGGTCACTACTAGTCAAAGGTGTGACTGGCACTATAGCCCTTTCTAGATTTTCTTCTGGTTGTGCAATCTTGACTGGGACAACGTTCTGAGGGTGGGGCGGTTGTTGTCCTAGTACAGGCTGTGGTTGCGTACATCCTTGATATGCGTATGGTCGTGGTATGGGTGCCTGCAGCTGATAAGAAGGATATCTAAAGGCTTCACCTCCCAGCTGATTCTACGGGTATCCATATGGTCTCACATAAGGCTGGGTGGGTCTGGTTTGCCTATTGTAAGGGCAGTTCTCGGTGCTATGGTTTGTATATCTCTGCTCTATACTGCAGTATTGTAGCGGTCCGGGAACAGAGGGTCTATGAGGAGCATAGGCAGGTGGTGGGACTACTCCCCTAGTACACAAATGAGAAGGATGATCTCCTCCGCACTGCATACATCTTCTAAGCATAGGCATTCTCATGGGATTAGTGGGATAATTCCTCTGTCCTTGAACGTTCAGTTTTTTTGCTACTAAATCTGCTATTTCTTCCACATTGTTTTTGGAGTTTGATGTGCTACTGGCTGATTCTTCACTTTTCAAACTACCTGGAGGTATTTTCAAGTCTTCTGCAAGGTTATCTTCTAGGTCTATACATTCCTTCATACACTCTTGCAAGGTTTGAACTCTCTTTACATACACTAATGACCTCAAGGTTCCGTTCAACAGTCCTTCCAAGAACAATGATACCATTTTGTTTTGCGTCGGTCTCTCTTCCACAGGGCATCTATCCACATACTGCTTGAATCTCCTTGCTGCCAATCTCACTGACTCGGTAGGGACTTGTTTGAAGCTGTGGATTAATGATGAAGAATTATTTTTAATTCCTGATTTGGTAAATTCTTCAATCATTTCTTGATAAACCTGCTCCATGTTCTGAAAGGTATTCGGGTCCAATGGCTGAAACCAGGCCAAAGCTGTGTCTGACAAGGTAAGGCCAAAGGACTCATACTGAATCAGAAAGTCATCTACCTGCTCGGCTCTAACTACTTGTTTAAATTCTGCTATGTGGTTGTAAGGTTCACTAGAGCCATCATAGTGATTTCTCATGCACTTGGCAACTTGGATCGGCCTTAGTCGTCTTCCTGCTTCCGGTTGTCTAGGCATTACTGGGAAAATGGGTCTTCCTATTGGTATGCCTGGTCCTCTTACTACCTGCGGTCTGACTGGAGCATGAACTCCATGTCTTGGGTCAATAGCTGGTTGTGGCCGGTAGTTAGGATTAATGGCAGGCATTGCAAATTGCACATGTGGTCTGATTGGGATCTGGGTTTGTTGTGTTTGTTGTGTTTGTCCCGACTGTTGATATGAATCATTCTGCGATGTTCCAAGTGGATTTCTTGAAGTGGTGGCTTGGTCCCTAGGGGGGAACACTGGGATGTTCTGATATTTCAACTCAGCTCTCTCTAATTCTGTTATTGGCCAATATCTTCTGTGATTTTTATCCAAATATGTGATGATGGTGGGGAACTCAGGATCCTGTAACTCATAGATGGTAACTGGATTAGGAGCGGCTTCCCATATAGAGGAATGGGCTCTGAGCAGGTGCTCCATCCCGTTGATTAAATATACATCTATTAGAGTATCATCCTGGGGAATTAGGTCTCCTCCCCAAATTTTAGTAATTGTAGATCTCCCTCTAGGTGTAGTTACTTGCTCTTCATTTCCATCTCTATTTAAGCTTGAAGCATTATTTTCTTCACCACGCTCATTAATGATTTCCGGGTGTTCTGTGACCATGTATTGAATATCTTGTTTGTCCATGTACAGTCCTCCTACGTACTTGACTGCTGGTCTAGGTACTATGTAGGCTTCTGATGCTTTCTGTAACCTGGCCACAGATCTGTTTAAGCCATCCAAATAAATGGGAATCTCATTGTGGTTGGTGTTCACATACTCCAAGGATGTTTTGTATTCTCCCTCCATGATTGACATCGTGCCAATCATGGGTACAGTGTTTTGCATATCCTCTGAAGCCATGGGAATTTCTCCTTCTGACTCACTGGAGGTCTCAGAATAGTGTGAACGGCCACGTGGTTCGGCTACACTCCCTACAGAAGAGATTACACTTCTTCGGCTTCCTAGGGTTCTTCCGGATCTTAAGTTCATCCACCTCTAAGCTCTGATCAGTCTTTGTTAACCTTTTAGCCTTTGGCACCCTTCACTCTGAGTTAGAAATATAGGACGAATTTTGGCTAAAAATTGACTGGAATTCACTTGTCAAGTCACGATACTTAGCCTCCAAAATCCACGATCTCTGGCTACAGACGATACTTAGAACTAGCGATACTCACCCTCCGACGATACACGATACCTGACCCTCACGATCTCTGGCAAACGATCGCTGACGAAACGATCGCTGGCAAACGATCTTTGACCAAACGATACTTGATGGACACGATACACGATATCTGAGTGAAAACGATATACGATACTTGAGTCAAAACGATACTCGATCGCTGGCAAGTATCGCGATCTCTGAGACGCGATACACGATACTTGGACCAAAACGATACTTAACCGACACGATACCTGCACCTAACGATAAACGATATCTCGTATGAAACGATACACGATATTTGCTCCCAGACGATGCTCGATACTTGATCACAGACGATACCCGATCTTTGATCCAAACGATCGACGATCTATGGAATCAAACGATATACGATATCTCACTAAGACGATACTTCAGAAACGATCTCTAATCGGAACGATACCGACCTCTGATCAATATCGCGATCTTTGAACCAAGCGATACACGATTTCTGATCCAAACGATACACGACCAACGATATCTGACCGAAACGATACCGATCTTAGGGAAATATCGCGATACTCGACCACAGGAGTCCGCGATACTTGACAAGTATCGCGATACTCGACCGCGGGAGCAAAAACGATACTTGACCCTTTTTTCAAATTTTTGCAAGATTTTTTCAAGGTTTGATTCAATACATTTGTTCTACTAGTCCTTCTACCCACTCCTCACTCTCTGTATCAATTAAATCACCTCCTTTCACCTCTGTAAGCCCCAAACGATACCTGACGCAGATCGTTTTTCTTTCCTAAGTCAATTTGCTGAGAAATTTTGATCAAATGGGTGGGTTAGCTTACCTTGGTAGCTTCTATAATCTCTTTGTTACTTCCCCTAGCTCTGTGCAACCCCAGTTTGCCCTTTTGCTCACCCACGATCGCTGGCGCTATACTCACGATACTCGACACTGCTCTCCACGATACTTGCTCAGAAACAAGTGATTTTCAAATGGCAAATTTTTGGTTTTTATACTTGGCTTTTCCTACCTACTGAAAATGAAACAAAAAGACGAGAAGTGAAAGCCACTCTAATCTACTCCCTTACTCTTCCTAATCTCCTCCTACCACTCACTTCCCTAAACTAACAACTCACTACACACACTCCAAGAATGAGAAGTAGCAAGTGCGACTGAAAATGACTTACCAAAGAAGAGAAGATTTCCGCTCCTCCACTTACTTCAATGCAAAAAGCTACTTACCATCACACGAATGCCTCGGTTTGATTCGTCACTCCCCGGCAACGGCGCCAAAAAGTGTGTTGACCTAAGTATCAACTTAGGGACTTGCGGAGAAAGAGACTATACCTCAATCCCCTCACAAGTGCATATAGTGGGGATACACGCTTTTAATTATCAATCCAAAGAGTATACAAACCTAGCCGAGTGTATGAGGACATGCAATCATGTAATGATCAATGCAAATGAACTACTCAAAGAATGTAATGAGGCAAAGACTTATCCAAACAAGCTCCAACTGTTGGTCAAGGTGAAACGATACTTGGTGCAGCAGCCGTCAGTATTTTGGACTTTTCTCCCAGCTCCGAACTCCAAATATAGCGAATAGCATATGCGTTTTGAAGCTCTCGAGAAGACGCATCCAATGGCAGTGGTTTCACTCAACTCCGACGCTCCTACTTCAAGTTATGAGCGAAATACTGAGTCGCGGGAATACTTTCCTACACTTCCGCACTTCCTACACTTCGTACACACCTTTCCTACAGCAAAGAAACACTTTCATGGACAGACAACACTCACAAGCACTCTTTCCAAGCAATCCGCATGCATACAAGCTCACGAAGAAGAAGATAAGGAGGGAAGAAGACACAAAGTCGAATTTTTGTGCTCTCTCTTCTCACAATGGCAAAAAGTTCTCTACAAAGAGTCACATTTGACTTATATACTAGTGCCCTAAAAATGGTCCTTTCACACAAGTGACCGACACTTTATTCACTAAGAGACTAATTTCCTACTATTGTACATGGGTATTCTCTACTTTTCTGTGGGGATGCATCTAGAGGACTCCTCTAGTGCCTTTACAAGGGGAAATATATTACAAGAATGAATATGATACAAAAATATGTAGTCCAAATTGGAAAAATTTTGGGGCCCGTCTTTTTCTCTGCTTTGTGCGCTCTTTAGCTCTGCAACACCAACTATTTCAAAATCCAATATGTTCTCATAGGATTGGATCTGAATGGGTAAACCTACCACTCATCAGTCCCATGTCTAAGTTCCCTTCCCGTTGGCTAACTCTACTGTATAGGCATACTCTAACCACACAGTCTCTAAGTGTAGCCTCTTGAATAGTAAAAAACTAATAACATTGTGTAGACAACCCTAATGTCCTATCATGAGTCAACTTCCTCTTGCCTTTGGCTATTTCTAGGAGGCTCTAGATTCTTTGCAAATTTCTTCCAATCAGTGTAGAGATATGAGACGAGAAGCAAGGTATGTGATCATGTTGGTACTTTCTTTTGGGTAAAGTCATTCAACATGGGTGTATGCTATCAAGAGTTTGAGTGGGGCTAGAGTACCTTGATAGGATGTCCTGGCACAACTCCTCTCATGACAATGAGCTTTGTGTCTCGGAACTCATATCCTTTTTGTGCCACTAGCAAAACCACAACATCTGCCACATTAGGAATCTTCTTCCTGTTTGTCATGGCCACTATTGGAGTTGATATTTGTGATGGGGAATCACCAAAATCCTCATCTCCATCACTCCTTGCCTATGTAGGATCGATGCATATGGTAGCTGCTATTTTCTTCTTCATAGGATAGTCCTTGAAGAGGTGTTGTCCTAGACATCCATAGCACAATCCTTCCTTCACTGCCTTCTCTTTTTGGTGAGGAGTAAGGATAGACTTATTTCATGCCCTCTTATCCAAAGCAGACACTTTTCTTTTTCATCTTGAAACAATCTTGATAATGTGCATTTGCTTAGCCCGTTTCTGAGGTTTTGCAATGATCAAGCTAGGAGTGGATGTGGAAAAGGTTCAACTCATCTTAGTCCATGAGGGCCTCTGACCCTAGGAGCCTATGACCCTATGGCCATCCTCATAAACTAGACCTATCTCCATGGCATGTGCCAAGGAGTGAAACCTCTCCTTCCTCACTAAAGGTTGGATAGTTTCTCTACATCCCAAGATGAACTTTTGGACCTAGAGAAACTATGGGATAGAGTTAAGTGTTGATGTAAATCACAAGCCTACACATTTGGCTTGGAAGATATCATGAAGACTCTACATGCATGAAGAATCATAGGAGCATATGCTAGTGATTACTTACCACTTTACCTCATTGTAAAAGTCAATTTGACTTAGAATCTTTTGTAATCACCTACCCAAATGATTTGTGGAAAAGTTAGTTCACTTGATTGAGAGAATGTCTCCAAGTTTTTAGAAGCTTGATTAGAAGGAGCCAAGAATTTGAATTTGAATTCAAATTCTTACACATTCCATATAAAAGGTGAACTTGAAAAGTTGCGGTGTGAGACATTACTCCCGAGCTTCATTCTACTTTCATTGAGTGTGTGTGAGCACTACATCATAGTCTACACCTCTCTACACCATTAGGCCATGCTTTTCATGCCAATGGGATTGTACACAAGTGTTAATTTATAGATACATGTACATCATTCATCTCTGTGCTCACTGATTGTCTACTCCAAAGTCTGTCAACTTGTCAAGGGCATATCTCAGCCAATACTCCACCAAATTCAGTGATTCAAAGCTTTTTGATTTCTTCTCAAAGTCATCTACATGCTGACAAAGTTTGAAGTGATTTCATTCAGCAAATTCAGAGAAATCGTCATCAAGGTGCTCACTGGTCTATCTCTGCTACAGTCCTGAAAAGTCGAGGGTATACCAAATCTTGCTAAATTAATTTCTCTTAGCATAGTTCATTATTTTACATCATTCCACTTGCAAATGTTAGCTTACTAAACTAATTGAATACCCCTAGAAGGAATTTTATTAATTGCTACTATGTTGGTCACACTGAGCAAAACATTGAGCAGGTATCAAGACCAAAATAGAAAGTTTTCTTGACTTTGTGACTTCCAAAGTTATCTGTTTTGATTCAATCATTACTGTTAAACGATAATACTTCAATCCAACTTTCGGAAGAGTATTATCAGGTCCTCGGGTTCTTGGGAGTGGTAGGGGTCTGTTAGACAGAGGCCCTGTACTATTTTCCCAATCCTTTACACAATCGTAAGTATTCCCTTACGTCTTAACACAGTGAGTGAGTTTGAATACTGACTACTCTTCGGCACGGTGAGTGTTAGAATGTTCGGACTGAATATGCTATGGTAATAACGCAGTGGTCCTGCCGTAACTTACAACTACTAGAATACGCTCTTCTCACTAATTAAATACTTCTCTATAAGACGATTCCATGTGACAGATAAGCACACCGAACAAAATACACAGACAACTCCGATCGAGATTACGTCAAACTTTCCGTATAATGGCTCGAGTCATAGATTTCTACCGCAATTAATGACTTACTAATACTTCTGTCCACACACAGATCCTTATCGAATACTCAGTGATCGCAGATTATTGTATAGAACCTGGTCACTTAACCGAAAAGATACTAAACTTTGTTCTTACACAGTTTCACGCAGGACAACAAACACACAATCTCACAACCGAGAGATACAGAATCGTATATAACTGATCATCAAATAGACTCACAACACAAGACTACCGACTGGAAATCGGTTCAACCAAAAGAATAGCAGAATAATTAAATATGAATAGAATGGAACAGAACTCAATGTACTCATCAATATCTCATACATAGTCTTAAAATATGATGCTCGCAATCTCCCAAATTGATTCACTATAACAGACAACAGAATAAATGCAATACTCGCAATCTCCAAATACTTTAGCTCGCGATGTGATCAACCCTACTCACTACAGTGCTCAACAGAACAGAGACTCCTTCTGAAAAAATTGCCGATCTCTCACCGCTTCCCTTTATGTGCTTTTAAATAGAAGTCTGCTACCGCGAATCCACTTTTTTCGGCACCTGTCCGGGTTCATCCGTCCTGGTTCAGCGCCTGCTCAATTAATTTCCACCTTCTAGGGGAGACATTGACTATTCCATTAACTAACACTGGCACGCACGGTGGACTCGAACCCGCAAGTGTAGTACTGTTGGTAATATCCTTTTGCCTGGGCTATCCCACTGTTTTCTTTCTTTACATGCATCCAGAAAGGCTCTGGCTAAACGTTCATAATGCCAATATCCTGCTGGTGATTCAGCAAATATCCTTCAATCCCGAATGTGTCACCGTACGTGATAGGTCGTCTCTTTCTCCAGAACTTCCTCAAACTCGTATAGCTGGTCTAGTTGCCTTTTCATGAACTCCCGCTTTCTTATATGCTGGACCCACCCTCTTGATCATATGCTTTTAAGTGCTTCGTCTATGGAATCAAAGTACCCTCTATGCTGTTGAATCCTCTTCTTCTTGAAAGTTTGTGCATGTTTTTACCAACTTGGATATGTCTGTGCCATGCTTGTTGAAAATATCCATGTCTTCTGCAGAAGCCATGTACCCATACAGTATCCTATCACCATCTGGCTGAAATATCCTTTTACAGTGTCTGTCGGTCCATGCCAGGATTTGACTCCCCAATCCTTTCTGATCGCACTTGTTCTAGTGGCGGAACAAGTATAGCTAGCCATCTCCTACGAAAAAGTGTCCAGCGATTTTGAATATGGCTATCCAACTGTTGTCTTAATAAATCTATGTCCACATTTGTCATCAATGTGGCATTTAGTTCTACACCCTGATCTTTTAATATCTGTTTTTCGAACTCCTGCAATACTTGTATTCTTGACTGCAAAAGTTCATTTTTGGCTTGCAGGTGAGCATTCAGGGTAGAAAAACTGGACATCTCGGTTTGAATTTGTGTTTGGATAGCTTGCTGCCATTGATTAAAGTCTTGGACATACTTTTTTACGGTGATCAATTCGGTCGTAATACGCTGGTTGTTTTGCTGTAACACCTGTATTAACGCATCTTTGTCATCCAATTCTTTTCTCATCTGTGTCATTACTGAGTTGGACTTAGTCATCGTTGCTAATAACAACTCGTTTCGGTGCTGAATCGCTTGTTCTTGTTGCCGTAAATATTGGGAAACTTCTTGGAGTTGGTTCTGCATTCTTGTAACAAAATCGGGTTGGGGGTCATCCGGTGCTTGCTCTGGATTGGTAGTTGGCACGTTGTCTGCCATTCGTCTTCTAATGGATAGCCGAAATGGCGTCCCCACTGTCTGATTCTATGTGCTGTTACCTGTGTGGAGTAAAGATGCAGACGAGGTGGAGGGTTGGGCTTCTTCCTGAGGCTCTGTGTGGTGTTCGGTTTCCTTTTGTATTGCTTCACCTGAATGCTGATCGACCTCCTGTTGTACTTCTTCGTCTTATCTGACTGAACCTGCAATCTTACTTTCAGAAGAACTGATTCTGATTCGTTTACTTCTGAATAACTGATTAATCTCTTCTTCATCTTCTTCGTCTTCATCTAAAGGTTGCGCTGATTCTTCAATCTGTAGTACTGGTCCTCTTGGTGGTGGTTGTGCTTGCATTATAGTTGGAAACAGAAATGACAGAATGTGTGGCAGTCGAGACCTCGGGGTTTTGCCTTTGTTAACTTGCTTCATAATTGAGACGCACTCCTTATGAATACGTTGAAAGAAAAACGACGCAAAGTTAACAGGTTCTCGGGCAGCTATATCGATGGCAGAATAAAATGGTCGAGAGATACCATAGGTACGTTTCTGAAAATTGAGTATAGCAACTAGGAATTGTAATGCAGTTCTTTCGGGTTCTGGTCGGCAGAGAATGGCGTATCCATTAGATGAATAACGAGGGAACAATTCTGCCATTCGGGTTACCGAAATCATGGGGAGATTCTCGCGGCCTTGTGGAGTCAAATGGTATACTTCAGCAAAAGCTTGGAATGTGATCACAGTTCTAGAAGGTAAGGAGAGGAAAACCCATTGTTTTTCGGTGGGAGATACTCGAGCGATAGCAGAAATGATCTGTGCAAAGAATGGGTGAGCTTCTACTGAGTGCCAGGGCAGCTCGGCGAAACTACCCAACCCTCGTACATGCAGGTAATTTCCTACTTCAGCAAGGATACCATCAGCAAAAGCTGTATAGTTTGCTAGGGATTCCATTACACACAGATACAAGACGCAAAACACAAGTATTCAGAAAATACAGCCGTGATCGCAAGATACTATATTACCTATCCGGCGAGTTTAAGTGAGTTATATAAGAATTTTATGCAGAGAATATTTTAAACGGTACTAATTACACAAAACGGGCAGTAATGTCTACATCTGGTGTGCATGCATGCAAAGAGAGAAAAAGGAGCGGGCGGCTTGACATAAATAGATATTAAAGTACGGCGGTTACACTTATTTTATTGATTACACCAAATTAAAACAAAAAGGAACTAAAAGACAAAAAGAAAATTAAGAAATTACGGTACGCTGTGTACCCTTGTTATTGCCGTGGTGACGTTACTTGATACGGCCGTGGCTTAGAACCGTTTATCGCTTGTGGAAGTGGTTGTCCAGTCAATGTAGTCAATCGAAAAGTAGCCGGACCAACTTGTTCTGAAATCTTGAATGGACCGAACCAACGTAACTTGAATTCTCTTGCTGATCTATTGGACTTCGCATTGTAAAAAAGAACAAGTTGTCCTACCGAAAATACTGGAGTCTTTAAATTACGGTCATGTGTCCTAGCCTGTCTTAGTTGGATTTCTTTCATAGTTAAGAAACTGAGCCATCGGTGCTCATCTAATTCTCTAAGTGTTTCCAACCGAAATACCAATGACTCTTCGGGAAAAAGCTTCTGAGACATTGCTACTCTTAAACTTGGTATTACAATTTCCATCGGAGCTATTGCTTCTAGTCCATAGGCTAATTTGAATGGTGTCAAACCGGTGGTTACCTTATATGTAGTGCGATAGGCCCATAAGACTGCAGGTAGCAACTGATCCCATCTTTCCGGTGTTTCTCTAGTCAATTTCTGAAGCATATTCAGCAAAGATTTGTTGGTACTTTCTGCCAATCCATTTGCACGAGGATAATATGGTGAGCTGAATTTATGACTGATCTGGAATGACTGTGTTAATGCTTTCATCAAATTGTTCATAAAATGGGTGCCCTGATCTGAAACAAGCTCTAGTGGCAATCCAAATCTTGGAAAGACATCTGATAATAGACATTTCGCTACTTCAACTGCTGTAGCCGATCGTAAAGGCCATGCTTCTGCCCACCTGGTTGCGTAATCTATGCAAGTCAATATATACCTGTTATTACTGAATACCGCGGGAGGTGTGATTGGACCAATGAAATCAAGACCCCATTTCTGAAATGGTTCTAAAGGAAGTTCTGGATGAAGTGGAAAGTAATGGCGTTGTAGTGGTTGTCCAGTTCTTTGACAATTATCACAAGTTTTGATAAATTCCAATACATCTCTGTACATAGTTGGCCACCAAAGTCCACTTTGCAGAATTTTTCGGTGAGTAAGATCTGCTGCAAAATGTCCTCCTGTTGGACTTGAGTGAGCTAAATTGATGACTGAATTTACTTCGTGTGTAGGAACACACCGTAGTAAGGTTCCTGTATGATCTGTATAATAAAGTTCTCCAGCAACTAACCGGAATCTTCGACTAAAACATGCAATTTTTCGGCGTGTAGCTGTAGGGACTTCAGAAGGTAGACATCCATTCGAAAGGAAGGTCAATAACTGATCATAATACGTAGTTGGTATTGGTTGGTTTGACAATTCCTCAGTAATTGGTTCTGAAGTATAGATGGCTGGCGTTGTATCATTTATACCAACCGGAGGTTCACCTGAATCTAAGCGTGACAAAAAGTCTGCTAAGGCATGTGAACTACCTGGCCGATGAATGACATCATAGTCGAATTCCTGCAATAGTAGAACCCATCGTGCTAGGCGGCCACCTATATGTTGCTGTCGAACCAAGTAAACAAGTGCAGCATGATCGACATGAAATGTAAATTTTCGGCCCAACAAATAATGTCTGAATTTTTTTACCGAATACACTAGTCCTAAGCATTCCCTCTCAGTTACCGAGTAGTTCTTCTCTGCAGGTGCTAATCGTCTGCTAGCATAGTATACTGGTCTAAACCATTTATCTGTTTGTTGCATCAGTACACTTCCTATTGCTATATCAGATGCATCGACAAATACGTGAAATGGGTTATCCCAATCTGGTGGCTGTAAAATGGGAACCTGTGTTAATAACTGTTTCAGTCGATCAAAGGCTATCTGACATTCCTGAGTCCATTCGAATTGCCTTGGAGTCTTGGAAATTAATTTGTTCAGTGGTATTGCCACATGAGCAAGCCACCGTAAATGCCTTCCATGCCATCTCACTTGACCCATAAATCGCATTACTTCCTTAGGTGTATTAGGCGCCGGAGCTTCTAATACTGCTGAAATTTTATCAGGATCGACTTGAATACCCTGTGCCGATATGATATGACCAAGTAACTTACCACATGAAACCGCAAACACAGATTTGTTTGGGTTTAAACACAATCTATATTCTCTACATCTCTGAAAGCAACATCGTAAATGTACTAGATGTGCAATCATCTTACCGAAAATTGAAAAATCGTCAAGGTATACTTGCATAAATGAGGTGAGATAAGGAGAAAATATCTCCTGCATACATCTTTGAAATGTGCTTGGCGCATTCCTCAATCCAAACCACATTACTGTACAAGCAAAGACACCCTAATTTGTAATAAATGCAGTTTTTGGTATATCTTCTTCAGCCATTCTTACTTGATTATATCCACTGTATCCATCTAGGAATGAATACATCTCATGACCTGCTACTTTGTCAAGCATAGTATCCAAAAAAGGAATCGGAAAAGGATCCGGTACTGTTGCAGCACTTAATTTCCGATAATCTACGCAAATTCTCAATTGCTTGTTTTTCTTTGGTACAATTACAATCGGTGAAATCCATTCCGCATGTTCTATTGGTACTATGAATCCCACTTTTAATAACCTATCAAGTTCAGCCTTTACCTGTGATGCATAATGTGGGTTCATCCGGTAGCTGGTTTGCCTTATCGGTTTCGCTTCTGGTTTTAGCATAACTCTGTGTTGATAAATACGAGGATCCAAGCCCTTCATGTCTTTGTAATCCCATGCAAAGACGTCAGTAAATTCTTGGAGTAACTTGATTAAATCTGCTTGAAAGGCTTCAGGTAAGTTTTGCTTTATCTTTACAGGACGAGGGTGGTCTTCATCTCCAAGATTATAAGTAATTAACTGGTCTTCTGGAACATAAAATTGTTGATATTTCTCTGTATTAGCTGATGGTTCGAGGAGTTGCTGTAGTTCATTACCTTGAATCGAAATGGTATCTTCCTCCTTAATTTCTTCGGCAATGGGTATTACTGTACATACTGAAGCATTCCAGGTATCTACCACAGACTGTAGATCAATAGTTCCTAATGTCATCAAATCAACATTATTCTTCAGAAATTCTTCTTCTTCGTCATCAGACAACCCATCTAACATATGGACTGGTTCGGCAAAATATGGTCGAGCATGTAACTCACAGGGTTGTATCGCATCTAACTTTACAACACATTTGCGATTTTTATCTTTGAACGTAAGTTCCTGGGCTGACCAGTCTTGAATTACCTTGGCTTGTTTCAACCAAGGACGGCCGAAAAGAAGATTGTAATCTAGGGTGGATTCTGGCAATTCTAGAACAACAAAAGTCATCTTGAATGTTGTGTCTTGGACAGTTATGGGTATATCTCGGACGAGTCCTACTGGATGAACTCTAGATTGATCAGCCATCCTAACAAAGAATTGAACTGGTTCTATCTTAGTCCATCCTAACTTCTTACAAAGTGACGCAGTGGCAATATTCACACCAGACCCCCCATCAATTAAAACTTGTGGAATTTGATGTTTATGAAACCATACCGTAATCAGAGGAACTGAGTGATCTACCGTAGAGTCTGGCTCTGGTTGTACTGTTGCGGTAGCCGGAATGCAAGCAGATTTTGTAGTAGACTGTTGTTGAAATTGTTGGCGTATTCCTGGTACTAATGCCAGTAATTGCCCGAAAGGCAGTGTGATGGATGCTTTTGACAATATATCCCAAGCTGGTTGCAATTGATTTGCATCTTCCTTAACTGTTGAAGATGAAGCTTGGTCTGAAGATGGTAATTCTACTGCAGATGATGTACCTGCTTCTGTATTGTCAGTACGAGCTTGTGTTGTATCCGGGGACTGGATTACTGGAGTAGGTTCTGGAAAAACAGGTGGTTCTACGGTAGTCCACTGGCTAGCCTTATGATACATTCTGTGTTGTTCACGTATCCCTGGTTCAAATAATTCTGTTGCTGGTTGCAATTGTTTACCAGAACGAGTTTGAACTGCTGCTGCCTGCGTCTCTACAGGTGTGATTGTTACCACATTGGCCATTGGGTTTTGACGTTCCTTCTTCCTTTGATCATTCCGCTGCATCTCTACAGAATCTTCTAATATGGCCCAATTGTCCACAGAAATGACATCGAGGTGGTGGTAAATTATGATTTTCCGGTGGTGGTCCATTCTGCCAGCGCGGTGTATTGTAGTTGTTGTTCCTCTGTCCTCGATAATGTCGATACCCTTGTTGTTGATTGTGTCTCAAATGTGGGGGTACATACTGATTGGATGACTGCCCTTGTTCCTGAATAATTGCATTAACTGTTGCTGCTCCTTGTCTTCTAGCATTGTATGCACAATTCTCAGTGGTATGTCCCACAATGTTACAGATGGCGCAATAGGTCTGATTTAATGCACACTGGGCACTAGTATGTCCTGAATTCTTGCAGGTGGTGCAATATACTTGCCTAGTTATATCTTCAGCCACATGTTTGTTTGCTTTAATCCATTCCAAATCCTCTGAAAATCCACCAACTTTGTTTTCCAGCTGAAGTGTCATTGCGATCACTGCATCGAGGGTCATGGCCCCTACACATCTTATAATCATGATTTGCCTAAGTTGAGGAAGTAAGCCATTGATAAACCACTGTGTAATAACATCGTCTGATAAATTAGCATGAGCCTGGGGTAACTGTCTTAAATGAGTTCTGAAAAGGGTAGCATACTCTTGTACAGTTTGATTTGGTTTCTGTCTATTGTTCTGTAAATACTCAAAGATCTCTGCAGGATTCTTTTTCAGCCTGAATCGCGGCAAAAAAGCATCTCGTACTGCTTCATAAGTACCGAAATGATTAATATCATATTCAGTAAGCCATCTTGCTGCTTCATTCACAAGTGTAGATTGAAAAACAATTGCTTTGTATGCCGGATCCGGTGGATGGTTGAGGACAGCGTAACTGATTTCGAAGGTGCGTACGTGAGCATCTGGATCATCTCCTGGAAACCCACTAAACTTTGTGTATGTTACTCCCGTTGGAGCCAATCTGGGTTGACCTAACTGTCGTTGCGGTTGTTCATTCATCGTAAATGTATTATACACTCCTTCTGTATTTCTGGTTTGAGTTTCTGAACTGCCAAATTTGTTTCACCAAATGGCACACTTTCCGGTGCAATTAGCTTACTTACTATATTGCGAATTTCTGTTTCAAATAGTCTTCCTTCCTCCTTGATATCCAGAGTAGGAGGACTTGCTTCCAAACGTTGTGGTTGAACTGAAGATTCAGCCGAAACCGTTGAATCGTCACCGGAAAACTGTGTTTTTCTTACCGAAATTCCACCGAAAGGATTCGAAATTGTGACTGGATACAGTGTAGATTCGCCTGTGTTAATTTCCTTCCCCAAAGTGTTTCTAATCGTATCTGAATCTATTCCGAAAAATTTTAGACTAGATTCCAACTACGTCTTGGTAGGTTCCCAAATTGCTGTATTTTCGACAGTCTGTACCGTAGTAATACCAGGCAATTCTAGAGATGTACTACGTTCTACCGTAATCTCACCGGAATCAGTGTTATCGTTCGTCACTTTTTCGACAACTAGGTCAGGTCTAATTGCACTAGTACCTCCCAAAGTTGTTCTTAATACCCCTAACTGATGGTTCTTGGGATACTTTTCACCTGATCGAGTAATCGGCATGTAGCATTTCCATGCTAATCATATAGTATTACGAACAAAACAGTCTTGCAACAATATGATTCTGTTGCTACTGTTCTTCCAACAAAATTTAGCTTGAACAAAATACCCGGCAATCTTAATGCCACATCCCCAGCAGGATCGCCAATGTTAAACGATAATACTTCAATCCAACTTTCGGAAGAGTATTATCGGGTCCTCGGGTTCTTGGGAGTGGTAGGGGTCTGTTAGACAGAGGCCCTGTACTATTTTCCCAATCCTTTACACAATCGTAAGTATTCCCTTACGTCTTAACACAGTGAGTGAGTTTGAATACTGACTACTCTTCGGCACGGTGAGTGTTAGAATGTTCGGACTGAATATGCTATGGTAATAACGCAGTGGTCCTGCCGTAACTTACAACTACTAGAATACGCTCTTCTCACTAATTAAATACTTCTCTATAAGACGATTCCATGTGACAGATAAGCACACCGAACAAAATACATAGACAACTCGGATCGAGATTACGTCAAACTTTCCGTATAATGGCTCGAGTCACAGATTTCTACCGCAATTAATGACTTACTAATACTTCTGTCCACACACAGATCCTTATCGAATACTCAGTGATCGCAGATTATTGTATAGAACCTGGTCACTTAACCGAAAAGATACTAAACTTTGTTCTTACACAGTTTCACGCAGGACAACAAACACACAATCTCACAACCGAGAGATACAGAATCGTATATAATTGATCATCAAATAGACTCACAACACAAGACTACCGACTGGAAATCGGTTCAACCAAAAGAATAGCAGAATAATTAAATATGAATAGAATGGAACAGAACTCAATGTACTCATCAATATCTCATACATAGTCTTAAAATATGATGCTCGCAATCTCCCAAATTGATTCACTATAACAGACAACAGAATAAATGCAATACACGCAATCTCCAAATACTTTAGCTCGCGATGTGATCAACCCTACTCACTACAGTGCTCAACAGAACAGAGACTCCTTCTGAAAAAATTGCCGATCTCTCACCGCTTCCCTTTATGTGCTTTTAAATAGAAGTCTGCTACCGCGAATCCACTTTTTTCGGCACCTGTCCGGGTTCATCCGTCCTGGTTCAGCGCCTGCTCAATTAATTTCCACCTTCTAGGGGAGACATTGACTATTCCATTAACTAACAATTACACACTTCATTTCAAAAGGACATAGGCCATTTCTTGGTGTCATTGGAAAGCTAAGGGAGTCTACTAATCAAGTCTGAAGCTAAAGAGGGCTGGTACAAAGCAGGTTTTAGCAGTACCTACTCAATCTCTTGGATCATCCATCCATCTTTCCCAAGAGTGGTATCGGAGCAAATAAGGTAAAATGGGAGATGGTTTTCCTTCATTTATTGACAAATTGGACAGGAACAACTATCAAGCTTGGTCTCTAAGGATGAAGACCTACTTACAAAGAAGGAGTCTCTATGGATACATCTCATGAGATGAGGAATTGCCCTTATTCAAAGCAAGAGGTTTGCCAACCAAGGAGGAACAAGAAAAACTCATCACATGGTGTGCAAGGGATGCACTGGCAAGGTCTTATCTACTCAACTCTATATCTGACTTTCTTTTACCTCATATCAGAAATTGTAAGACTTCCCAAGAGACTTGGGAAACCTTGTCATCATATTTTTCCTCCAATACAAGGGCTAGGAAAAATCAATTGTGGATTGAATTCACAACACTAAGAAAGCAACCTAAGCAAGTTATTTCAGAATTTGTGACCAAGATCAAAGATGTTGCAGATCAGTTAGCAAGCATAGGATAAGAGATTGAAGAAGAACAAATTGTAAGGCAGGTAATCAATGGGATCAAGGCTGATGACAAGTGGGAAAGCTTCACCATTGCAATGGATCTCTACATGGACATGCACACTCCAGACCTTACAACTCTCATGGGTCAACTAATCACACATGAAGCAAAGCTTACCAAGATTGGAGATACTACCAAAGGTAACAACTCTTCTGCCCTATACACTAATAAGAAATCTAAGGATAAAGGCAAGAGTAAGAAGGTGGAAGATGAATGCTCTTACCTCTCAAGCCAACTATGTAGGGAGAGGTAGATCTTCAAGAAGTAGGGGCAGAGGAAGTAAGCAAGGTAGGGGGAGACCCTATAACACATCACCATGTAACATTTGTGGTTTGTCAAATCACACCACAGATAAGTGTTACAGGAATTACAAAATCAGAGAGGAAGAGGCTACCAAAGAGGTGGATACTCTCAGTCTAGAGGAAGGTTCAACCATCACCAAGGCCACAACAACAATTATAACAACAACTACAACAACAATTACAATGGCAACTACCAAGGAGGATTCAGAAACAAAAAGGACTACAACAACTACACAGAGGAGCAGGATGACTCTCTCTTGATTATGAACATGACTTCAAAGTCAGGTACAAATGATGGTCACTTATTTTATATTGATTCAGGGTGTTCAAATCATGTGGCTGGTAATGTGGCACTACTCTCTGATCTTGAGGAACCAAAAGGTAAACACCAAGTCCAAACAGGTGATGATACAAAGCATTCTGTAGTTAAAGTTGGAAATGTGAAAACTTGTGATGGTAATCAGAATTTGTTGAGCAGAGTACTTTATGTACCTACAATTACAAAGAACTTAATGAGCGTTGGTCAGATTGTAGAGAAAGGGTTGCAGGTTAGATTCAATCAGTATGGAGCATTTGTGGAGGACCCAAAACATGGATTCAAAAGGATAGCTAAAGGAGAAAAATCAGGTAGACTTTTCACTTTTGAGTTGGAAGATACAAAGAACATTGCATTATACAGTTATAAAGATCAAACACTTTCAGAGCTTGAGATTTGGCACAAGAGATTAGGGCACATAGGAGAAAGGACCTTGAAGCAAATGTGCAGGGACCAATGTGTGCTTGGGATACCTAATGTATCCAAACAACATATGATTTACAAGTGTGGTGCTTGTCAATTTGGTAAGTCTCACAGGTTACCCTTCTCCAAGAAAGGATATATGCATGAAGACTATCTAGAGCTTGTGCACACAGATGTATGGGGACCTAGCAAAGACCCCTCAGTCTCAGGTTCAAGGTACTATGTGCCTTTTATTGATGACTATAGCAGATGGACTGTATTATACTTTATGAAGCACAAGGATGAGGTATTTAATTGTTTTAAGAAATATCTTGCATTAGTTGAAAATCAGACAGGAAGGAATTTGAAGAGGCTAAGGTCAGATGGAGGAGGTGAGTACTTCTCCAATGAATTTGAGGACTTCTTGCAGGACAGAGGCATCAAAAGGGAAATAACCACAAGGTACTCTCCTGAACAGAATGGGGTAGCTGAAACAAGAAATAGGTTAATTGTTGAGACAGCTAGATCTATGCTTAATGAGAAGAAATTACCTAACTATCTATGGGCAGAGAGTGTTTTAGTACTGCCACCTATCTCATAAACAGGTTACCATCAAAATCACTTGATGGTATGACACCTTGTGAAGCTTGGAATGGTAAGAGACCATCATTAGATCATTGCAAAATTTTTGGATGTGTAGCATATGTACACATTCCTTCACAGGTAAGAGGAAAGCTAGATCCAAAGGCTGAAAAATGTATTTTGATTGGATATGATTTAAATAAAAAAGGTTACATGTTTTTTAACCCTACGAATAAGGGATTTATGGTAAGCAGAGATGTGATCTTTGATGAGAATGATTATTGGTATGAGAATGAATGCAGGAAGGTCAAACTACCCTATGATTTGGAAGAAGAATTTCCAAAACTTACAAAGGAGGAACCTACTCAGGATGGAGAGTCAAGTTCAGATGATGAAGATACAATCAACCTTGAAGAGTTCAAGGCATGGAAGTCCAAAGGCAAAATGAAGATGAAGAAGCTTGAGGACATACCAGAATCTTCAACTCAATCAATCAGAAGGTCTCGAAGAGAAAGCAAAAAACCTATCAGATATGGGTATGATACATCTCTTGTTACTAAACATTCAATTTATCTTGCAAAGGATTTGTCAAATGAAGAACCAGGTTCATATGAAGAAGCAATCACCAAGTCAGAATGGAAAGAAGCTATGGATGAGGAGATTGAAGCACTCAAGGAGAGTGATACATGGGAGTTAGTACCCAAGAAGGACTCCATGAAGGTAATAGGATCCAGATGGATCTATAAATTGAAAAGAAATTATGATGGCACAATTAACGGGTACAAGGCCAGATTGGTAGCCAAGGGTTTTGCACAAACCCAAGCCATTGACTATGAAGAGACATTTTCTCCTGTGGCCAAGATGCCAACAATCAGAGTGTTGGTTAGTGTGGATGCATCAAAGAATTGGAACATGTACCAATTGGATGTCAAGAATGCTTTCTTGAATGGATGGATTTCAGAAGAAGTTTATATGTCACAGCCTCCTGGCTATGAAAACCCTAAGAAGGTAACTTATGTTTGCAAATTAAAGAAGGCTTTATATGGATTGAAGCAGGCACCTAGGGCATGGAATTACAGGCTAACTACATACCTCCAAGACCAAGGTTTTGTCATGAGTAAGGCTGACACTTCTCTGTTCATTAAGAGAAGTAATTCAGAGGTAATCTATCTTTGTGTTTATGTTGATGACATCATCATTACAAGAAATGATGTCAATGGAATCAGAAGCATCAAAAGCCAGATGATGAAGGAATTCAAGATCAATGATCTTGGATTATTGAAGTATTTTTTGGGACTTGAATTAGTTTACACTAATTCAGGAATATACATTACTCAAAAGAAGTATGTACAAGATATGTTGAAGAAATTTCAATTGTAGGATGCTAAAGCAGCAAGCACTCCAATGGAGGTGAACCTAAAGCTAAGTGCCCATGAAGGTGATGAAGTCCAAGACATTACAAGTTATCAAAGTATGATGCAGATTGGGCAGGATGCAAGGATGATAGGAGAAGCACTTCTGGATACATTTCTTTTGCAGGTGACAAACCAATTTCATGGTCTGCAAAGAAGCAACCAACTGTTGCATTGTCTTCTACAGAAGCAGAGTATAGAGGGCTAGCTAATGCCACTCAAGAAGCAATTTGGACTAAGCTTGTGTATACGGAATTGGGCTTATATACTAGGCCTCCAATTATCTTTGGAGATAATACAAGTTCTCTTCACCTTGCAGCTAATCCTATCTATCATGCCAGGACCAAACACATAGAAGTTCATTATCATTATGTGAGGGAGAAGTTGCTAAGCAAGGACATTCAGCTAACCTATGTGTCAACCAATATGCAATGTGCAGATTTGCTGACTAAAGCTTTGGATGGGACCAAACTTTGCAGGTTCAAATCTATGATTGGATTGCAGGATGTACTTGAAGATTGAAGATAAAGACTTAAGCCAAAATGTTTGGCTTGAGGGGGAGCTGTTGGTGTAAATCACAAGCCTACACATTTGGCTTGGAAGATATCATGAAGACTCTACATGCATGAAGAATCATAGGAACATATGCTAGTGATTACTTACCACTTTACCTCATTGTAAAAGTCAATTTGACTTAGAATCTTTTGTAATCACCTACCCAAATGATTCGTGGAAAAGTTAGTTCACTTGATTGAGAGAATATCTCCAAGTTTTTAGAATCTTGATTAGAAGGAGCCAAGAATTTGAATTTGAATTCAAATTCTTACACATTCCATATAAAAGGTGAACTTGAAAAGTTGCGGTGTGAGACATTACTCCCAAGCTTCATTCTACTGTCATTGAGTGTGTGTGAGCACTACATCATATTCTACACCTCTCTACACCATTAGGCAATGCTTTTCATGCCAATGGGATTGTACACAAGTGTTAATTTATAGATACATTTACATCATTCATCTTTGTGCTCACTGATTGTCTACTCCAAAGTCTGTCAACTTGTCAAGGGCATATCTCAGCCAATACTCCACCAAATTCAGTGATTCAAAGCTTGTTGGATTCAGCTCAAAGTCATCTACATGCTGAGAGAGTCTGAAGTGATTTCATTCAGCCGATTCAGAGAAATCGTTGTCGAGGTGCTCATTGGTCTATCTCTGCTACAGTCCTAAAAAGTCGGGGGTATACCAAATCTTGCTAAATTAATTTCTCTTAGCATAGTTCATTATTTTACATCATTCCACTTGCAAATGTTAGCTTACTAAGCTAATTGAGTACCCCTAGAAGGAATTTTATTAATTGCTACTGTGCTGGCCACACTGAGCAAAACATTGAGCAAGTGTCAAGACCAAAATAGAAAGTTTTCTTGACTTTGTGACTTCCAAAGTTATCTGTTTTGATTCAATCATTACACACTTCATTTCCAAAGGACATAGGCCATTTCTTGGTGTCATTGGAAAGCTAAGGGAGTCTACTAATCAAGTCTAAAGCTAAAGAGGGCTGGTACAAAGCAGGTTTTAGCAGTACCTACTCAATCTCTTGGATCATCCATCCATCTTTCCCAACATTAAGTACTTTGAGAAGTACCTCTTTATACTTATTTGAGCACTCATGAAAAGTTTGGTTTTTCTTACTGATGAAAACCAAGTGTCTAGTGCTCCAGACCTCTCATTAGGTGGTACAAAGTTATTATAGAACAAGACTTTAAATTGCTCGCAAGACATGGGCTCTTTATTAACTTGCTCTATATTGTGCCACCACCTATGCATGACATCCATGAGATTATAAGTGGTCTACGAAATTTTATGCCTATCTTCCACGATATGGCATAAACAGAAGCACTCCTCCCACTTGTTGAGCCACTGCTCAACACCATCAACAATCCTACTATGGCTTAAGGTCTTTAAGTTTCCATCAGGCCTCTCTAACTAGTAAGGTCTCTCTAGAAATCTCTTGAGTTTGATGCTCACCTAGAGAATTTAACTCCATCCCTCACAAGTCGGTCTCAAGCACAACTTCCTCTTACTTGGGGCCACACATGTGCTCCAAGATGTCATGAAGTGCACTCTCGAAGTGTGTTATACTAGCACTCATGGTCTCTATAGGATCTGAGGTATGCTTAGCCATGAGTGTATCACTCCTAAGTAGTGAAGAGGGTCTAGATTCCATACTAGGATAAACTAAATGTATCTTTTTATGTTTTATGGTTTTATGTTTTTTTTAATTTTATGTCATTATGTACACCTAATATAACAAAGTGGCAATGAAAATGAACTAATCACAAGCCTTTGCATAAATTAATCATAGAAAAAGAGACTTTTCGTATGATTTTCTTACTTTTAACACATATGTATGCTAAATATAAAAATTTTCGACATAAAAATGAAAATAAAAAAAAAACTAAGTTTACTACATGCACTTTCTGAACCAAATGGTACTGGAAGGCACAATATATACACAATGAAACCAAAGGCCACTACATGCCCTTGTAGAAAATCTGATCCTTGCGGCATGGTATAATCAATGAGAATGATGAGAGTTCTTATAACTTCTTGGCAATACCTATAAGATCAAACACCAACATACTACTGTCATGCAAAAATGCAAATTTGAACAAGCCTCTAGTCAATCATATACTATATGCAAATTTGAACAAGCCTCTAGTCAATCATATACTACATATTCTATGCATTTTGCTTATTATAAGTGCACAAACAATGCATGAAAAGAGCAAGAATGCATATAAATTGACAAGAAAACTTATCACAAATCGCAATCAAACGCCGCAACTGGATCAGACGGCTGAGATGAACGCCGAATCGCGAACAGACCCGAATGCAAATTGGGTACAATCTCCCCCCACATGCTCTGATGGACACTCTACCAGAGCATGCGTATTTATAGTAAATTCATATTACGTCCTGAATAGAAGATACATGAGGGCCGCGCTCCGAAAAGCGTGTTTTTGCTTTATTTACAAGTTCGTGATTTTCTATTTTTACAAAAACGTCGCTTTCTAAAGCGATCCATTATTTTTTACAAAAATAACTAAAAATAACCATTTTCTAAAAATATTCTTCTAAATATCTTCAAGTCCATGCGCGTTCACACCCTCATGGATCTTCACCTGCTAAATCAAAACAAAAAACACATTAAAATCCTCAAGGCATTACACCTTCATTCCAAATATCCCATAAAGTATAACAAAGACCCCACTAATAAAACCATTGGGTGCTCTACCAGCAAAGAAGACAACCAAGAAGGTTTTACCACGAGTAAAGAGGAAGGCTTCACTACCAGCAATGAAGACAACCCAGATAGCGAAAGCTCCTCTCTTGGTCCTACCCTCCCGGTATGCTTTCCAAGATTACCGCAACAAAATTCAAAGCTTAAAGGAAAACAACCTTCCAGCATGCCTTGGAAGAACCCCTCAAGAGTAGGATCCTAAGTCAAGAAGTAGGGAGGAAAAAAGAAGAACACAAGAAGAAAAAATATCGGGTCCCTCCCCTTAAAGAGGGCAACCATCATTAATGAAATTCACATCTCTAAACGTTAGGGGTCTGTCTGACCCGTCAAGAGCTTCGATTCTTGGCCAGTGGTTCAAAGACAAGTGCTTCACCCATGACTTTATTTGCTTACAAGAGATTAAAATCGACGGAGAGGATCTACAGAAACGGCTTAAATGCATTTCTCCGAACCACCTTTGGTTCTCCACTTCTCACCCTAGAGGGACGGGGGGTGCTTCTATCGGCATTAGTCACTCCTTGTCTGGCAATGTGACCTCGACTTTTGAAGGTCAGAATCATCATTGGATTGCTGCCTCTTTCGGGTTCCCTTTCTAGTTCACTGTGGTCTCAATTTATGCCCCTAATGGTGAAGCAGGTAGAATGGATACTTGGGCTTCCCTCGACTCCCTTTCACACAATGTTCTGATTTGTGGGGACTTCAACATGGTTGAGTTTCCTGAGGACCGATGGAATAACAAAGGAAAAATTATTGACAGTCAGGAGAAAGAGATATGGGATAAAATCAAGCTCCATCTCGACCTGGTCGAGGTGAAAGACAGGAAGGGGTTCTCCTGGTCAAATCTCTAGTCGGGGGACTCTTTGAGGAAAGCAAGACTTGATAGATGCTACATCGATCAGAACACCATCCTTCAGTGGGGTATTCCTTCGATTTCACAACACATGGACCTGACTATCTCAGACCACTATCCGATTACTCTGTCTTTCAAACCGATTCCCATGTTCCAAAAAGCTCCTTGGTTTCATGCTTGTTAGACATCGTTTTCCCTCCCCTCTGTCCACCAAGAAATTTCTGAGGTGTGGACGGAAGCCTTTGCTTACTGCAATGAACCGGTTAAGTGTTGGAGAAGCGCGGTAGAAAGGACTCGAAAAATTCTAATTAGGACTGAAAAGGCTATAAGAGAAATCCAAAAAAAAAGAAGAGAAACGGTGTACCGGAGGCTCTCACGGCTTGAAGAAGAGGTGAACAAAGGTAAGTTACATTGCCAACAAGGTCTTTTGAAAATCAGGGGAAGACTATGATTAGAGGAGGAGGTTCAAAGGAAAAATCTTCAAATTTTCTTCAAAGATTGGTGGGCAAGGAAGGCCGACAAACCGACGAAAGAGATGTGTAACATCCTCAAAAGGAAACAAGCTAGGGAATCCATCCCCCTATTGGTCGATAACAATGGAACTGAATGTTGCACGGAAGTGGAGAATAGATCTATCATCGTCGAACACTTTACAAATCTTCTCGGGGTCTCGACTCCTCTTTCCCCCCATAGGTGCGACTCCATGGTAACCATCTCAAGGGTTGCTCAAACCAGAATCCCACAGAACTTGATTGCTCTACTGGATGCTAACATCTCCGAGAATGAAATTATCGAGGTTATTGATGCCCTTCCCAATGGGAAAAGTCCGGGTCCGGATGGCCTTACCAATGAGTTTTTCAAATCCTTCAAACATCAGGTGGCCACCCCACTACGCCTCGTGTGGCAAGAGGCTCTCTCTTTCAGTGCCCTCCCTGAGTGCCTGAATAATGGCGTCATCAAGTTAATCCACAAACGGGGAGATAAGAACAAAATTGAAAACTGGCGTCCGATTACCATGCTCCAAACAGGATACAAGATAATTGCAAAAGTTATCGCCAACAGAATCTCTTGTCATTTAAAGTCATGGTTGTGCGAGGAACAAAAAGGTTTTATCAAAGGTAGATCTATACTTGAAGCAATTATCGATATTTGGGAAGGCCTTGCTTTTGCTGAGGAGTCTGCTCAAGATCTGGTATTCATTAAGATCGACTTCGACAAAGCGTATGACAGATTGGAATGGGACTTTATTCTTCAATCATTGAAAGACCTTGGATGCAGCCAAAAGTTCACGAAGATGGTTTCCACTCTTCTTGGAAATGCTTCAACTAGAATAAACATCAACCGTAAGCTCTCTGAGCCCATTCGTTTAAAAAGATCAATTAGGCAAGGCTGCCCTCTGGCTCCATTACTATTCGCTAGCGCCTCGAATGGACTCAGCTGCCTATTAAAGCATCACATGGATGCTGGCAATCTCAAGGGTCTTTCCTTACCTCTAAATCACGGCCAAATGATTGTGAGACTTTTTGCTGATGACATGAATGCCTTTGTGCATAATGATATAAACAGCATTGAGGTGTTTTGGTGGTGCCTCCACACCTTTTGTGTGGCATCAGGCTCAAAAATCAACCATGCTAAAACTGCTTTTAGAGCAATCAGCGGACATACTCCCCAATTGTTGGTGGATCAGGGGTGTCAAGTTATCCCTAGCGGTCAAGTCTTCCGTCTCCTTGGCATTCTGATGGGATTCAACATCTCAATGGACCAACGCTGGAACTGGGTGCTATCCAAGCTGGATAGGAAGCTGAATCATTGGAAAGGTATGCCAGTCAACCTGGCAGGGCGTGCTATGGTTGTTAACACATTTATGTTGTCTACAATTATTTACTTTATCTCGTGTTGGAGACCTAAGGAGAAAGACTTGGCCAAAGTGGAAAGAATCTGCAGAAACTTCCTTTGGACTGGGGACCCCAACAGGAGGGGGATTCCCAAAATCAAATGGGAAACTTGCATTAGCCCTAAAGACTCAGGGGGCTTGGGAATTTTGGATATTGTTGGGTTGGTTGACAAGTTGGCGGCAAAGTGGCTTATCAAGGCTTGGAGCAATAGGGAGTCCTCTTGGGCTAAATTGATCTTCAGAAACACGGAAGGCCTTACCTTAGTTGGCCACCCTGGTTGGAAGGACATAGGGATTCTCACGCTTTTGTTCTCCCCCCAGCCGGTCTTCCCTAAAGGCTGTAGCCTCGTGTGTTCCTTATGGAAGAATTGGAACTATACACTAGAATTAGATGTGTGAGCTCTCACTCATGTATAAGGAAGTGCCAAGCTATGTGGAACCAATCCACATTCTTGGACCAAACTTCGGTGGGAACTAAAATTCATGTCTATTTGGCACCCACTAATTGAGGTCAAAAAGTCCGTTCTCATGTGGTAGATCTTGCATAAAGGTATCTAGACCAATGCAAGGGCTAACAAAATCTGTGGTGTGCCGCCATGGTGCAAGCATTGCCATCGGTGCATCGAAGATTTAGCTCACCTATTCTTCGACTGCCCTAAGTCCCATGTTATCTGGCATCACCTGACCCGTGTATTGAGACTCACGAACCAAATCAACTGGCAACAAGTGATGTTGGGTGAGGCGATCGGCTGCTCATCGAGGCTGTGGAATGCCATCAGAGGTGAGGCTCTCTGGAAGATTTGGAGGGAGCGTTGTGCTGTCAATTTTGGCCAAACTCCTAAGGAATGGTCGATCGAGAAATCCTTGTTTCTCCTAGGTAAAAGAATCTCCCGAGTCAAGAGATCACCACCGTTTAGACATCACTGTATTTATCTCCTCGAAAACAACAAGTTGAAACCCAAATGGGTCCCGCATGAGGGTGATGATAATTTTATCCGCCTCATTTGTAATGCCCTGTAGCTTGCCATACTCCTCCCCTGCATTGTGGGATTTGGGGGGTCCCATGGGCACTAGTCCCATTCACTTGTAACTTTTTCTCTTTATTATAATTAAAGTCCGGGAGATTAGGCTAAGGCCAAACTTCCTTTATTTAAAAAAAAAATTTATGAAACAAGTTGCCCCATGGATACTATCATCTATCCCCATTCACATCTACAGTTGCTCTTTCAATCAATTCAAGCCATACAAGAGATTAAGCCTTTTTTATTAATGAATAGGAAAGCTATATTAAAAGGAGGAAGTTACATTATATGCGTAGGGCAGGATCCACTGATGTAGAAACAGTTATAAAGAAAACAACATAGACATCCTTCTACTGGAATATAAATGGGAGATAAGAGATCTCCAACTGGAAAAGTTATTCTTGAACAGCAACCTAAAAATATCAATACTAAAGCAGGAGCTGAATTGATGTTCTGGATACATTTAACAGAGGCTTTCCTTAGCTTGATGGGGAGGGAAACGACATAGTTCCGAGTCCCTTTACAAAGGGTGGCATCATTCCTACTCAACCAAATAGACCACATAATATGCTCTCTCCATATGTTCTATAGCAATAAATCCATATTTCTGCAACACCCAAGAGGAACATCCAACTTATTTAGATGGGGAAAACCATTGATTTGTAGGTAATGCTCCACAGGATGCCAATACGTTTTAGCATGAGTACAATAAAAAAAAGAGTGGGAAACATCCTCCATTATGCCACAAAATGTACACTGACCTCCATTAATAAAAACTTTCCTGACTTTGGGGCCAATCCACTGACCATGATGAATCATCATCCATTGAATGAAGGAGTGTTTGTTGCATTCTGGGAATGCCACAAAGCTTTAAATATGTAAGACCACTAGTGAGCTGTCGAGTTGACTAGCCATCTTGAGTTAAGCTTAACAAGAGTTTTCTCAACAGATCCCTTGTCCTTTTTAAACTTCTTAAAAAATATAGCCAACAACATCTTGAATCTTCAACTTCTTCCTTTGGCAGCTCTCGAGCTTGAATTTCAGCATAGACTTGTGATTAGCCAAAACCTGCATGCAAGACCATGAGGTGTCAGTACAATAAAACAATATTTGATTAGACATAACCATCCCATCAACCACCAGGTCACTCCAGGTAGTGAAGGCCAACTTTATGACACATGCTCTTTAACAGCAAGTCCAAATTTATTCTAAAAAGATATTCAGCCCAACCAGGGTGATTCCTACATATAAAAGTCATCAACACTAGTCATATCATATGGGGGAGGGAAGGATTTTTTTAGCCTTAAACCAAGCGTTCCAAAATCTACACACCAAAGGACTACCAATAGGAGTGATAGGCTGAGGAGAAACAATAATATCCCTAAGTTTAATGTTAGACTAGACCCTGTAATCATATAAAAAAAATTTAGCCATATTTCTCTTAAGAAGAGCAACCCAAATATCATTACTATCAATATTCCTTAAGGTCCACTTAGCAGCTAGATTATTAGCCAATTTCTTAGGGTAGAGAATTACCAGCCCTCCCTAAGACTTAGGGAGGCAAATATTCCAAGAAACTTTAGGAACTTTCTTTTGATGGGTCTTACCACCCCACAAGAATCTTCTTGCCAAGGAAACTCAATTTGTTTATTAGAAGGGGACCTACAAGCAAGGAAGTAAACTTATTTAGGGAGAATAAAATGGTTAAGGAGAAAAGTTTTGTGAGGGAGGGAGCTGTTAGCATCACACCAGTAGAAAAGATGTCTTTTAAACTTCTCAACAACCCAGTCCCATCTTTGAGAAAAAGAAACAGTAAACCCCATAGGTATACCCAATAACCTGAAAACCTCATCATCCTTCAAGACATTACATCCAAGGTTAGCCACACAATCAGGTAGATCATTGTTAGAAGCTTTAAATCTAGTTTTATTATGATTAACTTTAGACCCAATAGCTAGGCAGAATAAGTTCAGGCATTCAAGGAAATTATTGACAGACACATCATCAATTCATGCCTATGACAGGATTGAATGGAATTTTTGATTGTCCATAAGGCAGGGCTGCCCCTCTTCCTCTTTTATTTGATTAAAGGTATTAAAATTCCTAATTCCCCCCTCCCCCCTTGGCCTCCAAATGTTTGGAGATTAAGATTTTATAGAACTTCTTCTTTAAAATAAATAAATTATGAAATAAGCTATGGAGGTGCCTTAGTTTAGTTGGTTTGGGCGCTTATCTCTTGAGGCGAGAGTGAGAGTTCAACACCTGTGTGCCACTGTTGACATGTATTGGGCTTTGGTCCAATCTCAAAATGAACTTCCTTATTACCTCTAGGCCGTGTCAACTTAACCCTTACTTTGTGAGATATGAGGCGTCCCATGTGTACTTTGCTCGTTCATTTGTACAGTTGTTCTTTCAATCAATTCAAGCAAGTGAGATATGAGGCGTCCCATGTGTACTGTGCTCGTTCATTTGTATAGTTGTTCTTTCAATCAATTCAAGCTAGAATCCACCCCCAATGAGCTCTAGGTGAGATGCAAAACCAAGGGCATGCCAAAAATCCTAAATATATCACCATCTTCAATCATTTGGCACCTAGCTTGAATCAAATAGTCAGGGGTAGGGACCCAAATATTTTTATCAATGTTTTGCTATGGTTGATTTTAGATCCACTCACCTCGCAAAAGGTGGATAGTGCACCCCAAAATTGTTCAATCTTATTAAAGTCATTAAGGATTGTAGCATCTATATCATTGGCATAAAGTTTGATGAATCATTTCATCCTAGGTCCCAAACACAATGATACCTTTGAGATTCCATGTAGGTGCATTAGGGCAATACTATTCCAAACATAGAGCCCTGCATACATTAAAGTGATTAAGTGTGTATTGGCCAAGCAAATGTCTATAGGTTTCTCAAGAATTGTTTGTCTTGTATTAGAAGACCTCCAATTGAGCATGCAACCTTGTATCAAGTGTCTCTAATAATAGAATGGAGCAATCATCTAGTTGAATTTTAGAGAATGAGAACATCACCCCAAATTATGACCTTAGCATGACAAAGGATTCTAGAGCAAGAAGCTCAAGAATATGCCCTCATTGATGAGATTCTATATAAGAATGGAAGAGATGGATACTTGAGGTTATGCATACACAAAAGTAATTACTTGAAGATTTTAGAAACTATACACAATGTCATTGCAGATGGGAACTTTGGACCTGACTGCATGATAAAAAACGTTCTATTTTTAGGTCTTTTGTGGCCTACTCTTCATATAGATGAACATACATACGTGAAGAGGTGTGACACATGCCAAAACGCTCAATATCCTATTCATAAAGATGACATGCCATTGAGACCCATGATGGGAGGACATGCATTCTCCAAGTGGGGTATAAACTTTCTAGGTCCTATCAACCCTCCCCAACTAGAAGCTCACATTTTGAGTATATAATTGTTGCCACAAATTATCTTACCAAATGGGTAGAAGTAAATTCCACTAGGAAGAATGACATGGAAATGATGGTGAAGTTCTTGTTTGAGAGTGTGATCACAAGCTATGTATTGCCCATAGAGTTGGTAAGTGATAGACGAACTCATTTCCTAAATGCAATCATTGAGTATCTTTCACATGATTTTATGGTGATTTACAAGAAATCAGTGCCATACCATCCATAAGGAAATGGACAAGCAAAAAGTATGAATAAGATCCTCTCCAATGTATTGATGAAGGTTGCAGATAAAAAATGCTGAAATTGGGACAAACAATTGCATCATGCTATTTGGGCATACTGAGTGGCCTATAAGACGATACTCAATTCAACTCCCTTTCTAATGGTATTTGGCAAGAATGTTGTGCTTCCTTCATATTTCTTGATGCCTACACTAAGGGTCGCTCGCACAAGCACATCAATGGACGGGCCACAAGCTATCTTCTTGGATAATGGACTTAGAGCCCTTAGGAGAGACTAGGTTAAGAGTAGCAGTAGGCATATATGCAACAAAGAAAAGGCAAAAGGCTACCAAGAACCACTCACTGAAGAAATGCTTAATCGACTCAATGTAGCAAAGAAGTGTAAAGAGGAGGAGAAAAGAATTTGAGAAGAAGCTTAGGCGGAAGCTCTAAATGTGAAGAGATGGATAGGTATGTGTTGAAGATGAAGAGGTGTTGCAAAATCTTTGCTCTTGCAAGATCACTCTCAAAAAGATAGATCAAAACAGATAAGTTGGAGTTAGCTCAGAGGTGAAAACTTGCTATTCTTGGTTGATACACCTGTCCAGTGTTTTACATAATTCTCTGAGCACAGCAGCAATTAGATTAATTCCTCTTGGGGAAGGCTAGATAGCTTAAAGAGCTAACTTTAGAGAGTAATCTCATCAAAAATAACAAACCACACACTGAGAATGACTTTTAACAAGTGATGACATCATCCCGATTTTCACGGGCTGCTACAGAAATAGACCAGTGAGTAGAAAAATTAACATAACTCACGATGTAAGAATCCAATGATCATGAAAATTTGTATGCTTATACTAGACCGTAGGCTGAATCCAACAAGCTTAAAATCACTGAATTTGGATGCGTAAACACTGCGAAATGACTCTGACAAGATGACTGAAAAAGTCGGGTACCTGACAGAGAAGTGAAGATGAACATACCCTGTTGACTTCAAATGAACATACCTGAAGATTCCAACATCCAAATGACATGAAAATTTGTGATCATATAGTAGACTTATAGAGCTAACTTTACCAAGTTAAATCACTGAAAATGATGAACCAAGTGCAGAGAAACAATCTCTGCAAGCTGACTGAGAAAAACTGAAGTAATGGCAGTGAGTAGTACACATCACAAGAACATGGAAAGATGAACTCAAATAATCATGAAAATGAAAGTATATTGCTTGCACAATACAATGACTTACTGATACATATGTGTGCCTTGTAATCACACCTTGATATGGCATAAAGCTCAGCTCTTGGAGGTCTTCACATAGGTCTCTCTAACCACGACTAAAACTGCCATCTATGTATAGTTGAGTTTGGGAGGCTAACTTCCCTCAATCACTCTCCAATCAATCAATGATTGATTTGATTCTCTACCTACCACAAATCACGAATTCGTGGCTCCTCTTTCCATTCTTGATCATGTGGGCTCAACCACTTAAGATTCTCTTACTTTTACATTAAGTAAACTCTTCAAAAGTTACAAGAGGTAGTTCACAAGTGAACTTTACATAGTCTTCATTTTGAAGCTTCTTTAATGACTTTGTGAGACTCAAGCCAATACTTAGGCTTGTCATAGACTTGCTCCAACAGCTCCCCCTCAAGCCAAGTATGCTTGAGGTCTTCAATCTTCCAAGATTACCTGCAAACCTATCATAGCCTTGAATTTGCAAAGCTTTGTACCATCCAATGCTTTGGTTAGAATATCTGCACATTGTTGATGAGTGGACACATATGATATTTGAATCTCCTTGCTTAGGATCTTCTCTCGTACATAATGATAATGAACTTCAATATGTTTAGTCCTTGCATGAAAAATAGGATTAGCAGCCAAGTGAATAGAACTCATATTGTCACCAAAAATAGTTGGAGTTCCAAACTCCAATCCAAGATCTTTGAACAATGTCTTCATCCACATAGCTTCCTGTGTAGCTATGGCAAGACCTCTATATTCAGCTTCAGTAGAAGAGAGAGCAATTGTGGGTTGCTTCTTGGATGACCATGAAATAAGCTTTGAACCTGCAAAGGTAAGATAACCTGAAGTGCTCCTTCTATCTTCCTTGGAGCCAGCCCAATCTGCATCAGAAAATAGCTTCAAACCTAAATCAGATACATAAGGATAATAAAGTCCTTCATTTATGGTTCCTTTGAGATACTTGAGAATCCTTTTGGCAGCATCCATATGTGGTTTCCTTGGTGTGTGCATAAATTGGCTTAGCACACTCACACTGTAACATATATCTACTCTTGTCAATGTGGCATAGTTGAGACTACCCACTAGACTTTGATATGATGTGATGTCCTCTATGAGTTCACCTTCATGTGAGCTCAATTTGTGATTAACCTCCATTGGAGTACCTGCAATCTTACAATCTTGCATCTTGAATTTTGCCAACATGTCCTTAATGTACTTTCTTTGAGTGAGAAACAAACCATGATCTTTGTAGACAACTTCCAAACCTAGGAAGTAGGTAAGTGAACCCAAATCACTTATCTTGAACTCTTCTCTCATCTGATCTTTGATCTTCTTCATACCATCTGCATCATTTCCTGTCAATATAATATCATCTACATATACACATAGGTAGATGACCTCGGAATTACTCTTTTTAATAAAGAGTGAAGGATCTGCTTTGCTTGGTTGAAAGCCTTTGTCCTGCAAGAATGAAACAAGCCTGAAATTCCAAGCTCTTGGAGCTTGCTTGAGACCATACAATGCTTTGTTAAGTTTACACACATAATTAGGATAAACTTGATTCTCAAAACCAGGTGGTTGTGCCATATATACCTCTTCAGTTATCCAACCATTCAAGAATGCATTCTTCACATCTAGTTGAAGTATCTTCCAATTCTTGGAAGAGGCAATACTAAGCAAAACCCTAATAGTAGGCATCTTTGCCACAGGAGAGAATGTCTCCTCATAATCAATTCCCTGAGTTTGTGCAAAGCCTTTTGCTACAAGCCTTGCCTTATACCTGTTAATGGAACCATCAGAATTCTTCTTGAGTTTATAGACCCATCTTGAGCCTATTACCTTCATGGATGAAGTCTTGGGCACCAAATCCCAAGTGTTGTTTTCCTCAAGTGCTTCAATCTCTTCCTTCATTGCATGCTTCCATTCTGTTTTTGCTTTGGCCTCTTCAAATGATGATGGCTCCTCTTGGTTTATGTCCTGTGCTATGTAGATAGAATGTTTAGTTACTAATGAGGTGTCAAACCCATACCTTTCTGGTTTTTTCTTTTCCCTCATAGATCTTCTTAGGCCATGATGTGATGATTCTGCCTCATGTCCAAGTTCCTGCAATTTTGCTTTACCTTTAGACTTCCATGCTTTGATCTTTTCCATCTGACATTCTTCATCATCCTCTGAGGTGTCTTGTTCTTCAATCTTTGATTGTTCTCTACCAAGCTTTGGAAAATCTTCTTCAAGATCATATGGTAAATTGATCTTCCTGCATGAATCTTCATACCATGAATTGTTCTCATCAAAAACTACATCTCTGCTTACCAAGAATCCTTTGTTGGTAGGATTGTATAACCTGTAGCCCTTTTGATTGTTGTCATATCCAATAAATACACACCTTTCTGCCTTTGGATCCATCTTGCCTCTAACCTGTGAAGGAACATGAGCAAAAGCAATACATCCAAAAATTTTACAATGATCTAAGCTTGGTCTTCTTCCATTCCAAGCCTCATATGGAGTCATCCCATCAAGGGATTTTGAAGGAAACCTGTTAATCAAGTAAGTGGCTGTAGATACAGCCTCAGCCCATAAGTAATTAGGTAAATGCTTTTCATTTAACATAGACCTTGCAGCTTCAACAATTGTCCTATTCCTCCTTTCTGCCACTCCATTTTGCTCAGGAGTGTACCTTGTAGTTACCTCTCTTTTGATTCCTCTTTCTTGAAGAAAAGAATCAAAATCATGGGAGAAGTATTCTCCCCCTCCATCTGACCTTAGCCTTTTTAGTGATTTACCTGTTTGATTCTCCACAAGAGCCAAATATCTTTTGAAACATGAAAAAACTTCATCTTTGTGTTTCATAAAGAATAGGATAGTCCATCTGCTGCAATCATCAATAAAGGAAACATAATACCTTGATCCTGATATTGAAGCTTCCTTGCTTGGTCCCCATACATCTGTATGAACCAACTCCAAGAGATCTCCATGCATATAACCTTTCTTCATGAATGGTAACCTGTGAGACTTTCCAAACTGACATGCACTACACTTATAAATCATATGTTGTTTTGACAAGTTAGGGAGTCCAAGTACATTTTGGTCCCTGCAAATTTGCTTTAATGACCTTTCACCAATATGTGCTAACCTTTTGTGCCATACTTCCAATTCTGTGAGTGTCTGACTACCATAATTAAAGAGAGCAATGTTTCTAGTGTCCTGTAATTCAAATGTGAACAATCTACCTGTCTTTTCACCTTTTGCAATTCTTCTGAATCCTTGACTTGGATCTTCAACAAATGCTCCTGCTTTTGTGAACCTGACTTGCAACCCTTTCTCTACTATCTACCCAACACTTATCAAATTCTTTGTAATGGTAGGGACATAGAGTACCTTACTGAGTAGGTTGATGTTTCCATCAGGTGCTTTGACATTGCCTATTTTCTCCACAGGATGTTTTGTATCATCTCCTGTTTGTACCTCATGCTTATTCCTTGGATCTTCTAAATCTGATAGGAGTGCCACATTTCCTGCCACATGATTTGAACAACCTGAATCTATGTAGAAAATATGCTCATCAGATTTACCTTGTGGCATAGCCATGTTCATGATCAATAATGAATCCTCTTTGTTTGAGTCTTCTGTGTAGTTATTGTAGTCTCTCCTTCCTTTGTAGCCTCCTTGATAGTTTGAATGATTGTAGTTGTTGTAGTTGCCATGGTAGTTGTTGAACCTTCCTCTTGAGTAGCCATAACTTCCTCTATTGTATCCTCTGCCTCTTTGATTCCTGGAATTCCTAAAGCAATTTTCAGTTGTATGATTAGTTAATCCACAAATAGAACATGAGTTGGAGTCTTGGGATCTCCCCCTGCCTTGTCTACCTCCTCTTCCTCTACCTCTGCCATGTCTTCCTCTACCTGCATAGTTAGCTTGATATGTACCTGCTTCATCATCCACTTTCTTTGCCTTTCCTTTGTTATCTTTAGACTTGCTTTTATCCGTGTATAAAGCTGAAGATTGATTACCTTTAGAGCTTTCTCCATTTTTGATAAGCTTTGCCTCTTGAGTAAGTAATTGTCCAATGAGTGTGTTGAAATCAGGTACATGCATGTCCATGTACAAATCCATAGCTGTGGTGAATGCTTCCCACTTGTCATCTGCCTTCAAGCCATTGATGACTTGCCTTACAATTTGCTCTTCATCTATTACCTCTCCAATGCTTCCCAACTCATCTGCTATGTCCTTGAGCTTTGTGACAAAATCAGTCACATTTTGTTTGGGAGCCTTCTTGAGAGTTGTGAAATCCAGCCATAGTTGATGCTTCCTAGCTTTAGTACTTGAAGCAAAGAAAGCTTCAAGTGCATCCCACACTTCCTGAGATGTTTTACAACTTCTAATGTGAGGCAACAAAAAATCTGAGATAGAGTTGAGGAGATAAGACCTTGCAAGTGCATCCTTGGAGCACCATGTGCTCAATCTTTCTTGCTCTTCTTGTGTTGGTTGACTTTTGTTCCTGAAACTTGGCATAACTTCATCTCCAGCCACATAACCATATAAACTTCTACCTTGGAGATAAGCTTCCATTCTTAATGACCAAGCTGAGTAGTTACCTCTGTCCAATTTGTCAATTGATGAAGGAAATCCATCTGCCATGTTGTCCAACCTTGCTCTGATACCACTGTGAAGAGATGGATAGGTATGTGTTGAAGATGAAGAGGTGTTGCAAAATCTTTGCTCTTGGAAGATCACTCTCAAAAAGATAGATCAAAACAGATAAGTTGGAATTAGCTCAGAGGTGAAAACTTGCTATTCTTGGTTGATACACCTGTCTAGTGTTTTACATAATTCTCTGAGCACAGCAGCAATTAGATTAATTCCTCTTGGGGAAGGCTAGATAGCTTAAAGAGCTAACTTTAGAGAGTAATCTCATCAAAAATAACAAACCACACACTGAGAATGACTTTTAACAAGTGATGACATCATCCCGATTTTCACGGGCTGCTACAGAAATAGACCAGTGAGTAGAAAAATTAACATAACTCAAGATGTAAGAATCCAATGATCATGAAAATTTGTATGCTTATACTAGACAGTAAGATGAATCCAACAAGCTTGAAATCACTGAATTTGGATGAGTAAACACTGAGAAATGACTCTGACAAGATGACTGAAAAAGTCGGGTACCTGACAGAGAAGTGAAGATGAACATACCCTGTTGACTTCAAATGAACATAACTGAAGATTCCAACATCCAAATGACATGAAAATTTGTGAGCATATAGTAGACTTATAGAGCTAACTTTACCAAGTTAAATCACTGAAAATGATGAACCAAGTGCAGAGAAACAATCTCTGCAAGCTGACTGAGAAAAACTGAAGTAATGGCAGTGAGTAGTACACATCACAAGAACATGGAAAGATGAACTCAAATAATCATGAAAATGAAAGTATATTGCTTGTACAATACAATGACTTACTGATACATATGTGTGCCTTGTAATCACACCTTGATATGGCATAAAGCTCAGCTCTTGGAGGTCTTCACGTAGGTCTCTCTAACCACGACTAAAACTGCCATCTATTTATAGTTGAGTTTGGGAGGCTAACTTCCCTCAATCACTCTCCAATCAATCAATGATTGATTTGATTCTCTACCTACCACAAATCACGAATTCGTGGCTCCTCTTTCCATTCTTGATCATGTGGGCTCAACCACTTAAGATTCTCTTACTTTTACATTAAGTAAACTCTTCAAAAGTTACAAGAGGTAGTTCACAAGTGAACTTTACATAGTCTTCATTTTGAAGCTTCTTTAATGACTTTGTGAGACTCAAGCCAATACTTAGGCTTGTCATAGACTTGCTCCAACACTAAAATGTTAAACATATGAAGCTAAGAAGATAGGCATATGCTAGTATAGGAATGCCAAAGTTGAAGGGCTTCATCTTGTGAATGTTATCCCCTATTTAGGATATATGATCATGCAGTTGACTTGAATCTCAAAAGATAGCTTCTTCACGTTTTGGGTTAATAAACAACATATTATAGTAGAGTTAGAAACTCTCGAGACCTCTAACCACGAATCAACTATAGATCTGAAGAAACTTGGGTTTTCTAGTTCTCCATCCCTCATAAGGTTGGGTTCTATAAAGCTTTCCAAAGATAGGTCTACAATAGAGTTGAAGGCTCTCAGGTCTTCTAGCTTTCACATTTTCGTACAATTGGAGACTCAGGTTCTCTAGTTATAACCCACACATAGTGCATATACACCTAGATATGTGGTATAGAATGCCTCACCCCCTGATAGATAGGACATGCAAGTGTTAGAACTCTCTTTTTTTCCAAAAATGAGTGCCACACCAATAACTCAATCACAAAGACATAAGACTCAACCACAATAGTAACATAATGCAAATGATCATCCTCCACCTTGTAGCTCAAGCAAAGAAACTACCCACTTATTACAAGTATGAAGTAGATCTAGGTGAGAAAGGTTGAGCAATCGACCACTATGTGGAAACCAAAGTCACCACTATAGAAGCAGAACATGAATCCAAGAAAACAAGTAAAGACACAAGAAGGATTTCAACTATAGAAGACTCGACAAATTTGGATATCTAAGTGGTCAGTGAGGGCATGTAACTCCTGCATTTGGGGCCTAAGACTTGGTTACAAACCCATATTTCCCCACATGCATCAACACCCTTTAGAAAATCTTAGTTTGCTCATACTCATGATTCACCTAGAAAGAAAGCCTTAGTGCATGAAAATACATGTAAATCAGCTCTTAGGATAGTTTGGAAATGGGTGCTTAAACAGCCCAAAGTCCAAGGAAGCTCATTGTCACCTAAGAAATTGTATAAATGAATAACCTCTTCTTGTAATACTATAAGGGAATCCATCACTTGCAACCAACCTTGTAAAAAAATCCATATCTCAAAGACCTTGTAATATATCTATGACTCACCACAATCATCCTGAGATCATGCATTATCCCAAGTATGCATATAGGCAATCTAGTGACAGGCACTAGGCATATGAATATCATTGTGCACTATTACACAACATAGGGCTCCATGGGAATCATATCAATATTGGAAAGGGACTGAGGTCTCACCATATTGATATCAAAGGTTATTTGCATTCTAATCTATTGTCCTTGTGTAGCATATCTTTGTACGAAACACAAGTTATAATGAAAGAAGGATACCCTTTAGCTCCAGGTCCCAAGCAATGACTTGTGGAATACCATGCTCTTTCCATTGAGGAGTATCCATTGTAGTCTCCTAGAGAGTTAGCAAGCTATGAGATCTTGATTGAAGATTTTTCAAGAGGTAGGACTAATCGAATCAACATAAAATCACATTGCTTCCGAGGCTTAGCAGGGCCACTTGCTAGCACAAAGTACATCTTTGAGTCAAAATTGGAATTCGAACATCATTTGGGTCATTTTCAATTCTCTTCATAGGAATTTGAAGTTTTATAGAACTCATAGGAGTTAGAAATCATTTGGGAAAAGGCTGTTGGGAATCGAATTCACAACCTCTTGGTTAGGAGTGTGATGGGCTAACCACTTGCCCCAAAAGCCATGGTTGAGGATTACTTCCTAATCCTCACTCTTAAGGTGTGGTTCAACCATCTCCTACTAGAATTATCTGACGTTCCTCCCCCCTTAGATTGAGCATTATCCTCAATGATCACTTGTGGATCCTTTTATCTAACTTGGACCCTTCTCCATGTTTGAGCAGCTCCACTAACCTCAAATTCCAATGCATGGACCTATTTTGGACCTATCCAATCCTCTATTGTTGCCCAAATGTCCATGCACCTTCCTTCTTGGCCAATTTCAGACTCACCCATGATCAAGCACTTCCCAAGTGCCCATGATTGAGGCTTCTTACCTTCATCTTGCCCAAGTTCCTTAACCACACTCTGAAACCAATGTTGGGAATTGAACGCACAACCTCCCGGTTAGGAGTGTGATGGGAGAACCACTTGCCCCAAAATCCATGGTTGAGGATTACTTCCTAATCCTTTCTCTTAAGGCATGGTTCAACCATGTCCTACTAGAGTTATGTGACAATGGCTAGTTTAGCATAATATTTCATAGCACCCCTTCCCAAAATAGATTTCTATAGACGCTACTTCTTGATTCATACACTAGAACCAAGAAGTGGCAAATATGTCCCTAGTACTTTTGTTCTTCCATCTTTTCTACCGAATCAACCTTTGAAGAAGTTCAAGATGACCCCAAGCTTGTTAGAGAACATTGAATATGTTTGGTATGCACATTTCTTTAGATAAGGAAATCGTAATTCTAGAGGCTATGAAGAAGAGCAATATACTCAAACTCTCGAAGATGTCTGATAATTCTCGATTTGTCTAGAACATTGCACATGTGGATGCAACATTTTGCATTTCTTGGATGCAATAGATGTTGGAGCAAGTCTATGACAAGCCTAGTATTGGCTTGAGTCCCACAAAGTCTTAGAAGAAGCTTTAAAAAGAAGACTATGTAAAGTTCACTTGTGAACTACCTCTTGTAACTTTTGAAGAGTTTACTTAATGTAAAAGTGAAAGAATCTTAAGTGGTTGAGTCCACTTGATCAAGAATGGAAAGAGGAGCCACGAATTCGTGATTTGTGGTAGGTAGAGAATCAAATCAATCATTGATTGATTGGAGAGTGATTGAGGGAAGTTAGCCTCCCAAACTCAACTATAAATAGATGGTAGTTTTAGTCGTGGTTAGAGAGACCTATGTGAAGACCTCCAAGAGCTGAGCTTTATGCCATATCAAGGTGTGATTACAAGGCACACATATGTATCAATAAGTCATTGTATTGTACAAGCAATATACTTTCATTTTCATGATTATTTGAGTTCATCTTTCCATGTTCTTGTGAAGTGTACTACTCACTGCCATTACTCTCAGTTTTCTCAGTCCGCTTGCAGAGATGTTTTCTCTGAGCTTGGTGCATCATTTTCAGTGATTTAACTTGGTAAAGTTAGCTCTAAAGTCTACTATATGCTCACAAATTTTCATGTCATTTGAATGTTGCAATCTTCAGTTATGTTCATTTGAAGTCAACAGGGTCTGTTCATCTTCACTTCTCTGTCAGGTACCCGACTTTTTCACTCATCTTGTCAGAGGTGTTTCTCAGTGGTTACTTATCCAAATTCAGTGATTTAAAGCTTGTTGGATTCGCTTACTGTCTAGTATAACCATACAAATTTTCATAATCATTAAATTCCTACATTTTGAGTTATGTTGATTTTTCTGCTCACTGGTCTCAAACTGTAGCAGCCAGTGAAAATCGGGATGATGTCATCAGTTGTTAAAACTCATTCTCAGTGTGTGGTTCATTATTTTTGATGAGATTATTCTTGAACGTTAGCTCTTTAAGTTATCTAGACTTCCCGAAGAGGAATTAAGACAATTGCTGCTGTGCTTAGAGAATTATGTAAAACACTGGACAGGTGTATGAACCAAGAATAGCAAGTTTTCACCTCTGAGCTAACTCCAACTTATCTGTTTTGATCTATTTTTTTGAGAGTGATCTTCCAAGGTACGTAGGGTGTCTAATACATCCATTGGCAAGCTAAAAGGGCCCACCATATACTCATGGAGTTAATTTGGCTGGTGTAGATCAAGGATTTTGCAACACCTCTTCATCTTCAAGCACATACCTATCCATCTCTTCACAGTGGTATCAGAGCAAGGTTGGACAACATGGCAGATGGATTTCCTTCATCAATTGACAAATTGGACAGAGGTAACTACTCAGCTTGGTCATTAAGAATGGAAGCTTATCTCCAAGGTAGAAGTTTATATGGTTATGTGGCTGGAGATGAAGTTATGCCAAGTTTCAGGAACAAAAGTCAACCAACACAAGAAGAGCAAGAGAGATTGAGCACATGGTGCTCCAAGGATGCACTTGCAAGGTCTTATCTCCTCAACTCTATCTCAGATTTTTTGTTGCCTCACATTAGGAGTTGTAAGACATCTCAGGAAGTGTGGGATGCACTTGAAGCTTTCTTTTCTTCAAGTACCAAAGCTAGGAAGCATCAACTATGGCTGGATTTCACAACTCTCAAGAAGGCTCCCAAACAAAATGTGACTGATTTTGTCACAAAGCTCAAGGACATAGCAGATCAGTTGGGAAGCATTGGAGAGGTAATAGATGAAGAACAAATTGTAAGGCAGGTCATCAATGGCTTGAAGGCAGATGACAAGTGGGAAGCATTCACCACAGCTATGGATTTGTACATGGACATGCATGTACCTGATTTCAACACACTCATTGGACAACTACTTACTCAAGAGGCAAAGCTTATCAAAAATGGAGAAAGCTCTAAAGGTAATCAATCTTCAGCTTTATACACTGATAAAAGAAAGTCCAAAGATAACAAAGGAAAGGCAAATAAAGTGGATGATGAAGCAGGTACATATCAAGCTAACTATGCAGGTAGAGGAAGACATGGCAGAGGTAGAGGAAGAGGAGGTAGACAAGGCAGGGGGAGATCCCAAGACTCCAACCCATGTTCTATTTGTGGATTAACTAATCATACAACTGAAAATTGCTTTAGGAATTCCAGGAATCAAAGAGGCAGAGGATACAATAGAGGAAGTTATGGCTACTCAAGAGGAAGGTTCAACAACTACCATGGCAACTACAACAACTACAATCATTCAAACTATCAAGGAGGCTACAAAGGAAGGAGAGACTACAATAACTACATAGAAGACTCAAACAAAGAGGATTCATTATTGATTATGAACATGGCTATGCCACAAGGTAAATCTGATGAGCATGTTTTCTACATAGATTCAGGTTGTTCAAATCATGTGGCAGGAAATGTGGCACTCCTATCAGATTTAGAAGATCCAAGGAATAAGCATGAGGTACAAACAGGAGATGATACAAAACATCCTGTGGAGAAAATAGGCAATGTCAAAGCACCTGATGGAAACATCAACCTACTCAGTAAGGTACTCTATGTCCCTAGCATTACAAAGAATTTGATAAGTGTTGGGCAGATAGTAGAGAAAGGGTTGCAAGTCAGATTCACAAAAGCAGGAGCATTTGTTGAAGATCCAAGTCAAGGATTCAGAAGAATTGCAAAAGGTGAAAAGACAGGTAGATTGTTCACATTTGAATAACAGGACACTAGAAACATTGCTCTCCTTAATTATGGTAGTCAGACACTCACAGAATTGGAAGTATGGCACAAAAGGTTAGCACATATTGGTGAAAGGTCATTAAAGCAAATCTGCAGGAACCAAAGTGTACTTGGACTTCCTAATTTGTCAAAACAACATATGATTTATAAGTGTAGTGCATGTCAATTTGGAAAGTCTCACAGGTTACCATTCATGAAGAAAGGTTATATGCATGGAGATCTCTTGGAGTTGGTTCATACAGATGTATGGGGACCTAGCAAGGAAGCTTCAATATCTGGATCAAGGTATTATGTTTCCTTTATTGATGATTGCAGCAGATGGACTATCCTATTCTTTATGAAACACAAAGATGAAGTTTTTTCATGTTTCAAAAGATATTTGGCTCTTGTGGAGAATCAAACAGGTAAATCACTAAAAAGGCTAAGGTCAGATGGAGGGGGAGAATACTTCTCCCATGAGTTTGATTCTTTTCTTCAAGAAAGAGGAATCAAAAGAGAGGTAACTACAAGGTACACTCCTGAGCAAAATGGAGTGGCAGAAAGGAGGAATAGGACAATTGTTGAAGCTGCAAGTTCTATGTTAAATGAAAAGCATTTACCTAATTACTTATGGGCTGAGGCTGTATCTACAGCCACTTACTTGATTAACAGGTTGACTTCAAAATCCCTTGATGGGATGACTCCATATGAGGCTTGGAATGGAAGAAGACCAAGCTTAGATCATTGTAAAATTTTTGGATGTATTGCTTTTGCTCATGTTCCTTCACAGGTTAGAGGCAAGATGGATCCAAAGGCAGAAAGGTGTGTATTTATTGGATATGACAACAATCAAAAGGGCTACAGGTTATACAACCCTACCAACAAAAGATTCTTGGTAAGCAGAGATGTAGTTTTTGATGAGAACAATTCATGGTATGAAGATTCATGCAGGAAGATCAATTTACCATATGATCTTGAAGAAGATTTTCCAAAGCTTGGTATAGAACAATCAAAGATTGAAGAACAAGACACCTCAGAGGATGATGAAGAATCTCACATGGAAAAGATCAAAGCATGGAAGTCTAAAGGTAAAGCAAAATTGTAGGAACTTGGACATGAGGCAGAATCATCACATCATGGCCTAAGAAGATCTATGAGGGAAAAGAAAAAACCAGAAAGGTATGGGTTTGACACCTCATTAGTAACTAAACATTCTATCTACATAGCACAGGACATAAACCAAGAGGAGCCATCATCATTCGAAGAGGCCAAAGCAAAAACAGAATGGAAGCATGCAATGAAGGAAGAGATTGAAGCACTTGAGGAAAACAACACTTGGGATTTGGTGCCCAAGACTTCATCCATGAAGGTAATAGGCTCAAGATGGGTCTATAAACTCAAGAAGAATTCTGATGGTTCAATTAACAGGTATAAGGCAAGGCTTGTAGCAAAAGGCTTTGCACAAACTCAGGGAATTGATTATAAGGAGACCTTCTCTCCTGTGGCAAAGATGCCTACTATTAGGGTTTTGCTTAGTATTGCCTCTTCCAAGAATTGGAAGATACTTCAACTAGATGTAAAGAATGCATTCTTGAATGGTTGGATAACAGAAGAGGTATATATGGCACAACCACCTTGTTTTGAGAATCAAGTTTATCCTGATTATGTGTGTAAACTTAACAAAGCATTGTATGGTCTCAAGCAAGCTCCAAGAGCTTGGAATTTCAGGCTTGTTTCATTCTTGCAGGACAAAGGCTTTCAACCAAGCAAGGCAGATCCTTCACTCTTTATTAAAAAGAGTAATTCTGAGGTCATCTACCTATGTGTATATGTAGATGATATTATATTGACAGGAAATGATGCAGATGGTATGAAGAAGATCAAAGATCAGATGAGAGAAGAGTTCAAGATAAGTGATTTGGGTTCACTTACCTACTTCCTAGGTTTGGAAGTTGTCTACAAAGATCATGGTTTGTTTCTCACTCAAAGAAAGTACATGAAGGACATGCTGGCAAAATTCAAGATGCAAGATTGTAAGATTGCAGGTACTCCAATGGAGGTCAATCACAAATTGAGCTCACATGAAGGTGAACTCATAGAGGACATCACATCATATCAAAGTCTAGTGGGTAGTCTCAACTATGCCACATTGACAAGAGTAGATATATGTTACAGTGTGAGTGTGCTAAGTCAATTTATGCACACACCAAGGAAACCACATATGGATGCTGCCAAAAGGATTCTCAAGTATCTCAAAGGAACCATAAATGAAGGACTTTATTATCCTTATGTATCTGATTTAGGTTTGAAGCTATTTTCTGATGCAGATTGGGCTGGCTCCAAGGAAGATAGAAGGAGCACTTCAGGTTATCTTACCTTTGCAGGTTCAAAGCTTATTTCATGGTCATCCAAGAAGCAACCCACAGTTGCTCTCTCTTCTACTGAAGCTGAATATAGAGGTCTTGCCATAGCTACACAAGAAGCTATGTGGATGAAGACATTACTCAAAGATCTTGGATTGGAGTTTGGAACTCCAACTATTTTTGGTGACAATATGAGTTCTATTCACTTAGCTGCTAATCCTATTTTTCATGCAAGGACTAAACATATTGAAGTTCATTATCACTATGTACGAGAGAAGGTTCTAAGCAAAGAGATTCAAATATCATATGTGTCCACTCATCAACAATGTGCAGATATTCTAACCAAAGCATTGGATGGTACAAAGCTTTGCAAATTCAAGGCTATGATTGGTTTGCAGGTAATCTTGGAAGATTGAAGACCTCAAGCATACTTGGCTTGAGGGGGAGCTGTTGGAGCAAGTCTATGACAAGCCTAGTATTGGCTTGAGTCCCACAAAGACTTAGAAGAAGCTTTAAAAAGAAGACTATGTAAAGTTCACTTGTGAACTACCTCTTGTAACTTTTGAAGAGTTTACTTAATGTAAAAGTGAAAGAATCTTAAGTGGTTGAGTCCACTTGATCAAGAATGGAAAGAGGAGCCACGAATTCGTGATTTGTGGTAGGTAGAGAATCAAATCAATCAGTCCGTTTGTGAATCGGCGTCCATCTCAACCGTCTGGTCCAGGTTTTTCGTTCATTAAGTTTTTTTTGAAGTTTTTTTTTTTTGGTTTTAGTTTGCCGGTCAAGTTTTTCGAATTTCACACTGTCACACTCTGTACCCTCTGAACCCCCTGTGCTCAGTGTGCTCTCTGTGCTCTCTGTACCCTCTGGACAAGTTTTTTGAATTTCACACTGTCACACTCTGTACCCTCTGTACCCCCTATGCTCACTGTGCTCTCTGTGCTCTCTGTACCCTCTGTACCCCCTGTGCTCTCTGTGCTCTCTGTACCCTCTGTACCCCCTGTGCTCACTGTGCTCACTGTGCTCTCTGTACCCTCTGTACCCCCTGTGCTCCCCTGTACTCCTTTTCGGTTACTCCTTCGGCTTACTCCATGGCGTCGACTAAGGCATAGAACTATGGCATCTTTGGGTTCTCTGGTTCTCTTGGTTCTCTTGGTTCTGTTGGCAGCCGTTGGCTACGCGCGAACCAATTCTAACATATGAGTGGCAATAAAGGCTTAGTTATTTCCCTAGTTAGCTTAGTTAACCCACATAGTTCCTTATTTAGTATGTAGGGGATTTGAACCCACAACCTCATACTACCAAGAGATAAGTTTTATCCACTAGGCTATTTCCTCTTTTTGATACTCTATTCCTTTTAATAAATATTTAACATAACTTTTATCTCTCTCTCCTTTTATTTATTTGTTTATTTATTTATTTATTTATTTTTCTTTTATTTATTTATCACAATACTTCTATTTATTTATTAATAATACTATTATGATTATTATTATTATTATTAGTAGTAGTTATTTAAATGTTATTGTTAAACGTCTTTTCCTATGTTTAGACCTAGGTTTTGCATCTTTCCATACGGCCATGGACACTACTCAACATATCGATGATTTTAGTTCCTCACCCCTCCCTGGGGTATCAATTGAGCAACAAGTCGAACTTTTACGACATGAACTTCAACATGCCCAAAATGAAATAAAAGAACATGATGTTGCACTCCAACAACTACAAAGCGATGACAATAACCTAGTCCGGGTAGTGAAGGCCATTATTACCGCCCAAGAGCAAGGAACACAATTCACGATTGGTGCCAAAAATTTCCAATTTTCACGATTTGACGGACGAAAAGATGGCCAATTTGTTCTCTCATGGTTATCCCAGTTTGATGATTTCTACTCTGATGAATCTTATTCTGAACAGGAAAAAGTGAAATTTGTAACCAACTACTTAGTGGGAAAGGCTCAGTTATGGTGGAATGTTTTGCGCCATAGCACAGATCGCCCCACCACATGGCAAGCCTTTCAAGACAAGCTCAAGGAGTCCTTCCTTCCTCCTCAGTTTCACTTACATGCCCGTCGCTCTTGGATGACTTTTGGATGGAAAGATGGAGATATTGTTTCTACCTATACTGAACGTTTTTGGCAACATTTATTACTTATACGTTCACTTGAAATGATTCCTGAAGATACTTTACAGCGGAAATATGAAGATGGTTTGGAGATGGGAATCCAAGCTAAGCTCAACACCTTACGTCCGATGATGCTCTATGAAGCTATTTCTTTTGCACATGATGCTGAGAAAGAATTTCAATCTATCACTAAGTCCATTCGCTTACAACAAACACGTCAACGACCACAACTAATCAAACCCACTTTTCCACTCAAGCGTTCCTTTTCTACTTTTTCTTCTCCTCCTTTTCAACGTCCACCTACTTTTCAACGACCACCTATTTTTCAACGACCTCCTCAATCCACTTTTTCCCCAATCCCCAAGACAAACCCCTTACACCCTACCAAACCTCTAACCTTTCAAACTACGACGATGGATGCCCAACAAAAGAGGTCCCGTATCATTTGTTGGAATTGTGGTAAGATTGGTCATACCAAAGCTAGATGTAGGTTCCCAACTAACCACATGCAACCTGGCGGAGCTAAAGTACATAACATGGAGGTGGTTCCTGAAGATATTCAATTTGAAGACATTCAACCTAATTGGACTGAAGACGCATTGGAGCAGGATCTAAGTACCTTGGGTAACACAATTTCTATTCATTCTTTACTTTGCATGCAAGGTACTATTAATGGTAAAGTTGTTAATATTTTACATGATGATGGTAGTTCACATGACTTTATTTCTCACATATTAGTCAAAGATCTCCAATTAACCCCACTTCCTTCTATGTACAAAGTTAAGGCTGCATTCCAAGGAAACAGATATAATGTTACAAGTGAAGTGCATAATGTTCAAATTTGTATAGGCTCATACATGGATAAACGCACATTCTTTATTTCTCCTTTGCAGTCCTATGATGTTATACTTCGTATGCCTTTTCGTCACCATTATAATCCATGCATTGATTATCATACACACACCATGCGTTTTAAGTTTAACAATCAAGATATCTGTTTGTCTGCAATACATGATTTCCAACCATTCCCATTAATTAGTCATACACAAGTAAAACGTGCATTCTGAAAAGGCTACAATTCATGTATTGTTTTTGTCAATAACATAGTCGATTATATACATACACTTCCTAATACACATAAATCATTTATGGATTCTTATAAGGATTGTTTTATGGATGATTTTCCTTCTAAACTACCACCTTCGAGAGGATCCCTTGATCATAGTATAGAGTTAATTCCTGGTAGTTCTCCTCCCCATAAAGCACCTTATAGGCATGGACCTTTGCATCAACAAGAAATAACCAATCAAGTTAAGGATTTACTTCGCAAAGGACTTATCAGGCCTAGTTCTTCTCCCTTTGGAGCACCTGTTCTTTTAGTAGAGAAGAAGAACAAGACTTATAGGATGTGCATTGATTATAGAGCACTCAATAAGATCACAATAAAAAATAGATATCCTATTCCTAGGATAGATGATTTATTAGATAAACTTCGTGGAGCACGTGTCTTTAGTAAAATTGATCTTAAATCTGGGTATCATCAAATAAGAATGTCACCAAATGATATTTTTAAGACTGCCTTTCGAACTCAGACCGGTCACTTTGAATTCATGGTAATGCCTTTTGGACTTACCAATGCACCTGCTACATTTGCACGCATGATGAATAATATTTTTCTTGAATACCAAGCTTTTGTTCTTGTTTTCTTTGATGACATACTTGTCTATAGTAAGAATGATGATGAACATGAAGAGCATTTAACAATAGTTTTTAATTTGTTACACACCAACCAACTTTATGCAAATCCTGAAAAGAGTTACTTTTTCCAAAGAGAATTAGAGTACTTAGGCCATATTGTTTCAAGTCAAGGAGTTCATGTAGATCCAAAGAAGATTAAAGTAATTAAAGAATGGCCTATACCACAATCGGTGAATGATGTTCGCTCTTTTCTTGGATTAGCTAGTTTTTATAGAAAGTTTGTAAAAGGTTTTTCTTGTTTAGCCCTCCCACTCACTTTATTATTAAAGAAAAAGTTAAAATTTGCATGGGGATTGCCACAACGACAATCTTTTGAAAAACTTAAACAATCACTTTCTCATGCACCTGTTTTGCAATTACCTGATTTTACACAACCTTTCCATGTAGTTACAGATGCTAGTGGCTCAAGTATAGGTGCTATATTGATGCAAAATGATCATCCCATTGCATTTGAAAGTAGGAAGCTTAAACCTTCTGAAAAGAACTACAGTACATATGATAAAGAACTTTTGGCAGTTGTACATGCTTTAAAAATTTGGAAACATTATCTCATGGGTACAGAAGTCATAATCAAAACCGACCAACAAGCTATTAAACATTTACTCAATCAACCATTGATTTCAGATCGACATATCAAATGGGCTTCATACATACAAAATTTTCAGCCTATGATTCAATATCAACCTGGCAAAGCTAATGTTGTAGCTGATGCCCTGAGTCGTTTTCCATCCCCACAAACAAATATTGTTTTTATTAATAACATTTCTGTGGTTCATATTCATTCATTTCATGACATGATTCCTACATATGCATCTGATTTATATTTCTCACAAACATGGAATGCTTTCAATAATTCTACTACATTTAGTGAAGACCATTACACATTTCATAATGGATTCTTGTATTTTGATCATAAGCTATGTATTACACAAGATTTTAAAGAATTTGTTATGAAAGAGATGCATGAACCACCATATATGGGTCATAGGGGCATACAAAGTACTGTTTCTACATGTAAAGAATTCTTCTTTTGGCCAAATATGGAAAAGGATATTACACAATATGTTTCCCAATGCATTGTTTGTCAACGTGTCAAAAGACATCATGGTAAAGAATTTGGATTATTAATGCCACTTCCCATACCTAATGGGCCATGGGAACAAATTTCTATGGATTTTATTACTGGTCTTTCGACAACTTCATCACATCATGATATGATTTGGACAATTGTTGATAGGTTTAGTAAACAAGCATATTTCATTCCTTGTACGAAAACTCTTTCTGCACCTCAAGCTGCCAAATTATTTATTAAATGTATTTTTCCACATCATGGTTTTCCAAAAGTAATTTTATCCGATCGTGATGTTCGTTTTTGTAATCACTTTTGGGTTGCATTATTTAAAAATTTAGGCTCTAAAATAGATTTTAGTTCTGCATTTCATCCTGAAAGTAATGGGCAAAGTGAAGCTACGAATAGTACTATTTTGGATCTATTACGTTGTTATTCTTTAGATAATCCAACTAATTGGGATGAGAAACTTTCTTTACTCCAATTTGCATATAATAACACAACACATACCACTATTGGACGTGCACCAAATGAAATTGTGTATGGTAAAAAGCTTCCTACTCCCATGTCTATCATTCAAACTGACATACCTATGGCTGATTCTTTTGCACAAGATCATATTTCTATACTTCATGAGGTTCATGAGCATATTAAAAAGAGTCAGGAACGTTATACCCGTAATATTAATAAGAAACGAGCAGCTAAACAATTTAATGAAAATGATTATGTTTGGTTACGCATAATTAAACGACGTTTGAAAAATATTCTACAACATCCTAAGGTAAAACTTGCACCACGTTATTATGGACCTTTCCGTATTATTCAAAAAATTAATGAGAATGCTTTTAGATTAGATATACCTTCTCATTGGAATATTCATAATTCTTTTCATATCAGTTTATTGAAACCATTTAAAGGAATTTTACCACTCATTCCTATTTTGGATGATCCTCCATTGTTAGAAGAGGATGCTGAAGTTTTAATTCCAGAAAAAATACTTGATCATGATGTTACTACTACACGCACAGGTAATCAATACCATATATATTTGATTAAATATAAAAATCATTCATTCGAAGAATCACAATGGATTCATAAAACATCACTAATTCCACATTATCATCATTTGATTTCTGCTTATCATTCACAATCCCATTAAATTCCAGTTTTCCAGTTCCATGCATGTTTTTTTTTATTTACATGGCACATGCCTATGATTGTTCAGTGATGAAACATGTGATTGGCCATCCATGTCAATTTTATTTTTTATCAACTGAGGTCAGTTGCTCGTCAACTGGGCGGCATGTTTTACTTTATGGGATATTTGGAATGAAGGTGTAATGCCTTGAGGATTTTAATGTGTTTTGTGTTTTGATTGTGAATCCTTCTGAATCCGTCTCAGCAACGCGAGTTCCCTCTTCTTCCTCCATTGGAGGGGGATGACCCCGAGCGTCATCTTGGGGGAGAGGGTCTAGGGTCCCATCTGGTTTAAGCTTGTTTTTATTGGTACTTTTCTTCAGGGGGCAGTCTTTGATCCTATGACCTTGATGCCCGCACCGGAAGCACGCGTTTGGCAAGTTCTTGTAAGTAACCTCTTGTGTCCAGGTCTTACCATCTCCACAGTTTATGGAGATTTTCGAGGGAAGGACCTGGTTCAGGTCTGTTTCAACGCAAATCTGTGGATGCCATCTTGCATTGAAAGAATGTTGAGCTCCATCGTAGATTAACCCCCCAACATCTTGTCTTGCGGCCATCGGGCGACCGATCGGTGAGACGATTTCACGAAGAAATCCATACAGGAAGAAAGGTAGATTGGGAAGCTCCACCCAAAGCGGGTAACGAAGAGGCTTTGATCTGTTCGGGACAAAGTCTAGGGTCCACTTAAAAAGGCAAAGGGTGGACCGGCCCACTTGCCAGGAGCCGGCTTGCAGGGCTTGGAAAGCCATCTCTTCGTTCTCAAATACTAGAAGCAGGTGATTCGCCGGTAGGAATTGACATTTGGACACAATTAGGCCACGCGGGAACCACTCCTTGCGAAGCCAAGTTCTCACACTTTCAAGAGGGGGCTTAGGGCCAAACATTTGACCGATCAGGTAAGTTTTCATCAGTTCTTCTTGCTTTGCCGCCACAGACTCCTTGCATAAAGAGATCTCTGGGGGCGCGACGTCCACTGGGACGGACTCCATCTCTAGGGGGGACACGGACTGAGGGGGAGCCACAAAGTTCATGACAAATTGTTAATTGCTGAAGAAAAAACTACTATTTAAACGTTGCAACTTGCCACCCCATGAGAAAATTCAAAAGAAAAATCTCACACGACTTTCAACAGAACTTCGACGCTGACTCCCACCAGAAACCCAGCTTAAACCAATTAGTAAAATCCAATTGACATTGTTCTTTCTTTCTATTTTACTTCTAAGCCATACATAATAAGAACGGAACTCACGAAGGAAGAAGAGGCAGAGAAGCGCGCGGAATAAAACTTTAAAGAAAGGAAATAGAAGAGGCGGCGGGGAGTCTATTTTAGCGCCCCTTTTAAGGCTTTGATGTCGCTTCTAAGGAAAGCTTCACGAATCACGAGCGTCAAAGTTCTCGAGAAGGTGAGGGACAGTACAGCGGGAAAGATTTTGCTTCCCACGGATGCCACGTGTACCACGATAAACAAGCCACGACTATCGCGATAACTTGCTTGACTGTCGCGATAAACAAGCCTCAAGTGTCGCCATTACCTTCTGCATATATGTCGCCTGTTTCAACACCTTCAACATATTTATCGCCAGCAACACCTGTCGCACTACTTAACGTGCACATCGGATGAACGTGGACACACGGTTGAAGGAGGAAGTCTAAGGCGTGAGGCGGCCTCTTATTGGACCGTTGGCGGCTGCCTCTTTCGTTGGTGGAAGCAAAAGCTCCAACAAAATTAAATTCTTCGAAGCTACGCACTCACAACAGCAGCTTTCTAATTCTCGGGCGGGGAGATCTAAAGATTTTGTCATGGACATTGTGGCTCCCCCTCAGTCCGTGTCCCCCCTTGAGATGGAGTCTGTCCCAGTGGACGTCGCGCCCCCAGAGGTCTCTTTATGCAAGGAGTCTGTGGCGGCAAAGCAGGAAGAACTGAAGAAAACTTGCCTGATCGGTCAAATGTTTGGCCCCAGGCCCCCTCTTGAAAGTATGAGAACTTGGCTTCGCAAGGAGTGGTTCCCGCGTGGCTTACCTGTGTCCAAATGTCAATTCCTGCTGGCGAATCACCTGCTTCTAGTATTTGAGAACGAAGAGATGGCTTTCCAAGCCCTGCAAGTCGGCTCCTGGCAAGTGGGCCGGTCCACCCTTTGCCTTTAAGTGGACCCCAGACTTTGTCCCGAACATATCAAAGCCTCTTCGTTACCCGCTTTGGGTGGAGCTTCCCAATCTGCCTTTCTTTATGTATGGATTTCTTTGTGAAATCGTCTCACCGATCGGTCGCCCGATGGCCGCAAGACAAGATGTTGGGGGGTTAATCTACGATGGAGCTCAACATTCTTTCAATGCAAGATGGCATCCTCAGATCTGCGTTGAAACAGACCTGAACCAGGTCCTTCCCTCGAAGATCTCCATAAACTATGGAGATGGTAAGACCTGGACACAAGAGGTTACTTACAAGAATTTGCCAAACGCGTGCTTCCGGTGCGGGCATCAAGGTCACAGGATCAAAGACTGCCCCCTGAAGAAAAGTACCAATAAAAACTACCTTAAACCAGATGGGACCCTAGATCCTCTCCCCCAAGACGACACTCGGGGTCATCCCCCTCCAATGGAGGAAGAAGAGGGAACTCGCGTTGCTGAAACGGATTCAGAAGGATTCACTGAAGTGAGACGCAAGAGGAAAGTTAGCCCTCGAAGATCAAAAACAAGGAATACTATGACAGTTGCCCCCTCGAATAACATATACTGTAACCTAGAAAAAGAGATTAATGAGGTCGACTTCCCAGGGGACAACCTCTTTGAAGAAGACCCCACTGATAATACCCTTGGGTGCTCTACCAGCAAAGAAGATAACCAAGAAGGTTACACCACGAGTAAAGAGGAAGGCTTCACTACTAGCAATGAAGACAACCCAGACAGCGAAAGCTCCGCTCTTGGTCCTACCCTCCCGGTATGCTTTCCAAGATTACCGCAACAAAAGTCAAAGCTTAAAGGAAAACAACCTTCCGGCATGCCTTGGAAGAGCCCCCTCAAGAGTAGGATCCTAAGTCAAGAAGTAGGGAAGAAAAAAGAAGACCACAAGAAGAAAAAAGATCGGGGCCCTCCCCTCAAAGAGGGCAACCATCATTAATGAAATTCACATCTCTAAACGTTAGGGGTCTGTCTGACCCGTCAAGAGCTTCGATTCTTGGCCAGTGGTTCAAAGACAAGTGCTTCGCCCCTGACTTTATTTGATTACAAGAGATTAAAATCGACGGAGAGGATCTACAAAAACGGCTTAAATGCATTTCTCCGAACCACCTTTGGTTCTCCACTTCTCACCCTAGAGGGACGGGGGGTGCTTCTATCGGTATTAGTCACTCCTTGTCTAGCAATGTGACCTCGACTTTTGAAGGTCGGAATCATCGTTGGATTGCTGCCTCTTTCGGGTTTCCTTTCCAGTTCACTGTGGTCTCAATTTATGCCCCTAATGGTGAAGCAGATAGAATGGATACTTGGGCTTCCCTCGACTCCCTTTCACACAATGTTCTGATTTGTGGGGACTTCAACATGGTTGAGTTTCCTGAGGACCGATGGAATAACAAAGGAAAAATTATTGACGGTCAGGAGAAAGAGATATGGGATAAAATCAAGCTCCATCTCGACTTGGTCGAAGTGAAAGACAGGAAGGGGTTCTCCTGGTCTAATCTCCAGTCGGGGGACTCTTTGAGGAAAGCAAGACTTGATAGATGCTACATCGATCAGAACACCATCCTTCAGTGGGGTATTCCTTCGATTTCCCAACACATGGACCTGACTATCTCATACCACTATCCGATTACTCTGTCTTTCAAACCGATTCCCATGCTCCAGAAAGCTCCTTGGTTTCATGCTTGTCAGACATCATTTTCCCTCCCCTCTGTCCACCAGGAAATTTTTGAGGTGTGGACGGAAGCCTTTGCCTACTGTGATGAACCGGCTAAGTGTTGGAGAAGCGCAGTAGAAAGGAGTCGAAAAATTCTAATCAGGACTCAAAAGGCTATAAGAGGAATTCGAAAAAAAAGAAGAGAAACGGTGTACCGGAGGCTCTCACGGCTTGAAGAAGAGGTGAACAAAGGTAAGTTACATTGCCAACAGGGTCTTTTGAAAATCAGGGGAAGACTAAGATTAGAGGAGGAGGTCCAAAGGGAAAATCTTCAAATTTTCTTCAAAGATTGGTGGGCAGGGAAGGCCGACAAACCAACGAAAGAGATGTGTAACATCCTCAAAAGGAAACAAGCTAGGGAATCCATCCCCCTAATGGTCGATAACAATGGAACTGAATGTTGCACGGAAGTGGAGAATAGAGCTATCATCGTCGAACACTTTACCAATGTTCTCGGGGTCTCGACTCCTCTTTCCCCCCACAGGCGCGACTCCATGGCAACCATCTCAAGGGTTGCTCAAACCAGAATCCCACAGAACTTGATTGCTCTACTGGATGCTAACATCTCCGAGAATGAAATTATCGAGGTTATTGATGCCCTTCCCAATGGGAAAAGTCTGGGTCCGGATGGCCTTACCAATGAGTTTTTCAAGTCCTTCAAACAACAGGTGGCCACCCCACTGTGCCTCGTGTGGCAAGAGGCTCTCTCTTTCGGTGCCCTCCCTGAGTGCATGAATAATGGCGTCATCAAGTTAATCCACAAACGGGGAGATAAGAACAAAATTGAAAACTGGCGTCCGATTACCATGCTCCAAACAGGATAGAAGATAATTGCAAAAGTTATCGCCAACAGAATCTCCTGTCATTTAAAGTCATGGCTGTGCGAGGACCAGAAAGGTTTTATCAAAGGTAGATCTATACTTGAAGCAATTATCGATATTTGGGTAGGCCTAGCTTTTGCTGAGGAGTCTGCTCAAGATCTAGTATTCATTAAGATCGACTTCGACAAAGCGTATGACAGATTGGAATGGGACTTTATTCTTCAATCATTGAAAGACCTTGGATGCAGCCAAAAGTTCACGAAGATGGTTTCCACTCTTCTTGGAAATGCTTCAACTAGAATAAACATCAATGGTAAGCTCTCTGAGCCCATTCGTTTAAAAAGATCAATTAGGCAAGGCTGCCCTCTGGCTCCTTTACTATTCGCTATCTCCTCGAATGGACTCAGCTGCCTATTAAAGCATCACATGGACGCTGACAATCTCAAGGGTCTTTCCTTACCTCTAAATCACGGTCAAATGGTTGTGAGACTTTTTGCTGATGACATGAATGCCTTTGTGCATAACGATATAAACAGCATTGAGGTGTTTTGGTGGTGCCTCCACACCTTTTGTGTGGCATCAGGCTCAAAAATCAACCATGCTAAGACTGCTTTTAGAGCAATCAGCGGACCTACTCCCCAATTGTTGGTGGATCAGGGGTGTCAAGTTATCCCTAGCGGTCAAGTCTTCCGTCTCCTTGGCATTCCGATGGGTTTCGACATCTCAATGGACCAACGCTGGAACTGGGTGCTATCCAAGCTGGATAGGAAGCTGAATCAGTGGAAAGGTATGCAAGTCAACCTGGCAGGACGTGCTATGGTTGTTAACACATTTATGTTGTCTACAATTATTTACTTTATCTCGTGTTGGAGACGTAAGGAGAAAGACTTGGCCAAAGTGGAAAGAATGTACAGGAACTTCCTTTGGACTGGGGACCCCAACAGAAGGGGGATTCCCAAAATCAAATGGGAAAGTTGCATTAGCCCTAAAGACTCAAGGGGCTTGGGAATTTTGGATATTGTTGGGTTGGCTGACAAGCTGGCGGCAAAATGGCTTATCAAGGCCTGGAGCAATAGGGAGTCCTCTTGGGCTAAATTAATCTTCAGAAACACGGAAGAGCTTACCTTTGTTGGCCTCCCTGGTTGGAAGGACATAGGGATTCTCACGCTTTTGTTTTACCCCCACCCGGTCTTCCCTAAAGGCTCTAGCCTCGTGTGTTCCTTATGGAAGAATTGGAACAAGGCCAAACAGTTCATCAGAATCAGTGATGATTGGAAGTGGGCGGCTGGCATAAGACAAAATGACTCTATTTGGTTCCCAATCAGTGGCATTCGGGGAGTGGAGTCTTGGAACCTCCAAACTGCAAGGCGGTTATGGAACAAGGGGTTCAAACAGTGGAAACAGCTCTGGAAACAAGAGACCAGCCAGTGGATTAGGTTCGAAGAATTGGATCCGAGACTTAGCGTTACCTTTGAGGAATGGACTCTTCTTCAAAGCAGGTGTTTAGCCTGGGACCGCTCAACTACCCGCCTTCTCTGCGGTCAGGATCTTCCTTGCTTGGAGGGCCTCAAATGGAGCAATGGTAAGAAGCTATCCAGAATCCCGAACTCCAAAGGGGATTTGGATGTTCACCACACCCTTAACAAGAGATGGTGCCTTGCTTGGACCAAAATTCGGTGGGAGCTAAAATTCATGTCTATTTGGCACCCCCTAATTGAGGTCAAAAAGTCCGTTCTCATGTGGCAGATCTTGCATAAAGGAATCTGGACCAATGCAAGGGCTAACAAAATCTGTGTTGTGCAGCCATGGTGCAAGCGTTGCCATCGGTGCATCGTAGATTTAGCTCACCTGTTCTTCGACTGCCCCAAGTCCCGTGTTATCTGGCATCACGTGTCCCGAGTATTGAGACTCACGAGTCAAATCAACTGGCAACAAGTGATGTTGGGTGAGGCGATCGGCTGCTCATCGAGGCTGTGGAATGCCATCAGAGGTGAGGCTCTCTGGAAGATTTGGAGAGAGCGCTGTGCCGTCAATTTTGGCCAAACTCCTAAGGAATGGTCGATCGAGGAATCCTTGTTTCTCCTTGGTAAAAGAATCTCCCGAGTCAAGAGATCGCCACCGTTTAGACATCACTGTATTTATCTCCTCGAAAACAACAAGTTGAAACCCAAATGGGTCCCACATGAGGGTGATGGTAATGTTATCCGCCTCATTTGTAATGCCCTGTAGCTTGCTATACTCTTCCCCTGCATTGTGGGATTTGGGGGGTCCCATGGGCACTAGTCCCATTCACTTGTAACTTTTTCTCTTTATTATAATTAAAGTCCGGGAGATTAGGCTAAGGCCGAACTTCCTTTATTTAAAAAAAAAAAAAAGCCTCAAGTGTCGCGATAGCGTGCTTGGGTGTCGCGATAGACACACCGTATCGCGATAGACACGCCGTGTGTCGCGATAGACCAGACTCTGAGTGTCGCGATACTGCGTGTCGCGCAAACGACAGGACTCTGAGCATCACCGGAGAGATGGAAAGAGTGCCCGACAGCGTGAAGGACTAATGAGGCTGCCTCTGCTTGCTCGTGCTTCTTCCAAGATTCAAACGGAGAGCGCGAAGGAGGACACTAGTAAAAAGAAGCCTGTCCTACTTTGGCAACAAATGAGACTGAGTGTAGGTCCGTCGCTGGAGTGATGGAGCCAAAGTTCACTATGGAGTCGAAGCTGTCCATCGCTGGAGTCGCTGGCGCGCCTCTATCGTCCTCTCGAGCACACTTTTCCTTGCCCCCTTTCCCCCCTTCATTGACCCCCCTTCATGGCTGTGAGTTCTTAGGTGGCGGCTGTGAGTTCTTTGAAGAAGCTGGAGCTGGTTTCGTCCATGGTTGCACATGTTGACGTCACGGCTTCATGTAATGACCATCATTCCTCCGTGATTCTGCAATGGATGCTCACCTCCGTGAAGAACAATCCATCGATGGCGTCTTTAAGCGGATCGTCCTGCCACGAGTTGTTGTCGCCGACTTCAACAGTAGTTGCTGTCGCCGTCAACTCCGCAGATGCTTCCACGTTAGCTCTTTTGTTTTAGATTGCTAAGAATTATTAAATCTGTTTTTTTCATAATTTTTTTTTTTTAAATAAAGGAAGTTCGGCCTTAGCCTAATCTCCCGGACTTTAATTATAATAAAGAGAAAAAGTTACAAGTGAATGGGACTAGTGCCCATGGGACCCCCCAAATCCCACAACGCAGGGGAGGAGTATGGCAAGCTACAGGGCATTACAAATGAGGCAGATAACATTACCATCACCCTCATGTGGGACCCATTTGGGTTTCAACTTGTTGTTTTCGAGGAGATAAATACACTGATATCTAAACGGTGGCGATCTCTTGACTCGGGAGATTCTTTTACCAAGGAGAAACAAGGATTTCTCGATCGACCATTCCTTAGGAGTTTGGCCAAAATTGACGGCACAGCGCTCTCGCCAAATCTTCCAGAGAGCCTCACCTCTGATTCTTGGGACCACGAGCACTGTCATTAAAAGCTCCTAAAAGCTCCCTTAAGGAGTACCAATTGATGCTGTTCTTTAAGAGATTCTTCCTGTTGACAAAAACAGAGCAGAGATTGAGAATCGAGATCTTAGAAGATGAATTAAAAAAGTAAGAGCAGAGGGGACAAGCGGCCTGATGATGCCTGCCATCTTTGGGGCCGGGACTGTGCATTGTCCTTCGGACCTTCCCCTCACGCAGAGCAAAACGAACGTGCTTGAGATCCATGGGGTCCGCGCTGAGAATATCGACTGTATGACTTCCACGTTGATAAGTACAAGAGACACTTTTTGTCATGCTTCCTGCAACTGCACGCAGATCTAAGCTTTAAGGTACCTCTAAACTTCGCGCACGCAGTGTAGGCTGTAGCATAGAAAGAGTCTTGCGTCTTGATTCTAGAGAGTGATCAGTGGCGAGAGAGAGAGAGAGAGCATTATTCTCAGATTGTGCTCGCGTTACTGATTCGAGAGAGTGATCACTGAGGAGAGAGAGAGACGAAAGAGAGAGCATTATTTATTTTTTTTGAGAGAACAGGAATATTAAAATTCATGCAGGAAAATAATGTACAACAGAGAACCAAACCAAGGAGCAATGCTCGCAGGGCTTCTAAAAACTGAATCATGGAAAGCCTAACTGAGGAATACACTTTAAGCAAGGTCTCTTTCCATCTATTGGGTCTAGTCCCTCTAATGATATACACTGGGTTTAATCCTAAAGGGGCCAAGCCTACCAAGGTTCCTGTATGGGTTGAATTTCTTGATCTGCCAGTTGAATATTACCCATGGGTAGAACATCTAGGTAAAATGAAAGGAAAAGTCCTTGGGCAAAAAGCCAAGAATGGTATTAACCCCAAATGGGATCCCCAAGTTCTGGTTGAGGTTGATATTTCCAGAGAGGTGAAAACTTCTATTGTTCTCAAGGATTCTGATGGCCGTAAATTACATGATCAAAATGTTACTTATAGGAATCTCCATAATGCTTGCTTCAGCTGTTTTAAACAGGGACATCTGATAAAAGATTGTCCTCTTCTTGTCAACAAGAAGGACATTTATGAGGAGAAAAAGGAGCAAAAAGGTAATGTTAACCAGCAGGAGGCGAACAACAGTAAAAGGATAAATTAAAAAAAAAAGGCTTCAAGCAGCTGGAGTAATAAATTTGATGTCCTTCTTGAAGATGTTTCTAACCCTTTTCAGGTGGAAGAAGAATCTAACGATAAGCAGAGCTCTGACAGCCAGGTAGATGTGGAAAATCAGATGGGCTCCTCTTCTCAGGAGCTTGAGGGAGAGTGGACCTATGTGGGGAACAAAAGAAATAGAAAAGTGGGACAAGACTCAGGTATTCCTTCTAACCCACCACCTGCTGAAACTGATTGTCCATAGGACTGAAAAGGCAGGAGGCAGATGATTTTTCGCTACAACTCACCCAACAGGACAATGAGCAAATTATTAAGTTACAGCAAAACATTGGTGGTGCAGAGGATGTGGACATTGGGGTTGACTTAGGTGAGCCTTCTCCTAAGCACCCCAAAACCAAAAGAAAGGAAGTTGTCAGAGTTTCTGGGTCTATTATTAAACCCCAGAAGAACCTAATGAAGTAATGTGTTTGTTCTTATTTTGTTGGTTTATCTGTGAATTCGATCAATTTATTGTCTCTGAACATAAAGGGTATCACAGACCCAATTAGAGGTAAAGTGTTGAATAATTGGATGAAGGATATTAACTGTATTCCTGACATTGTTTGTCTTCAAGAGCTGAAGGTGGGGGGATTTGAGTTGGAGGCTAATCTGAAGATTGTCTCTAACAACCACTGCTGGTTCTTTACTAAACATGACAGCAGAAAAGGTGGGGCAGCTATTGGTATTGCTTCTAACCTTTCCCACTGCATTATTGATGTTCTTTACAGTAGCTCCAATCAATGGGTGGCTCTTAAATGCAAGGAACCTTTAAACTACACCTTTGTGAGTATTTATGTTGCTAACAACCAAATTGATAAAAGCAGATGCTGGAAAGAGCTGAGTAACCTGTCTGATGATGTTATTCTTTTGGGTGATTTTAACATCGTGATGTTTGAAAATGATAGATTTGGTAATCCTGACAATATCCTGCAGGGCTTGGAAAAAAAAGAGTGGATTTATATGATCAACTCCCTTAATTTGCTCGACTGTTCTGGGCACACTGGGCACACTTGGAGAAATAAAAGTGTTAATAGACCCTTGTCTGCTCGGCTTGATAGGGTGTTATCATTAGGGCGAAAAACGGCCCAAAAAGGGCCGTGTAAGGATTTCAATTAGTTGTGCTTAATCGGGATTAAAGTTGTCAAATCCTTTAAGAAATTCCGTGTAAGTTCATTTAAAACGTATCTTATGCAAATTTTGAAGAGAGAGAAACTCGTATCATATAATCATGAAAAGTTTGTGTGATATCTTACGCCTCGAAGTTTGTGTGATATCTTACGCCTCAAAAGTTGAATTTTCCTCTTGTTCACGGACCTATATAATGTGTGCTGATCACGTTTTGCGCTCTTTTTCTCTACTTTTCATAGCAAGCCTGTTTCTCCCTTTCACGTCATTTTAGACACTTGCTGGTCATTTTTCATAGCAGACCATGGAGAACGTTAACCCAAATACTCTCCCTGAGCTTTCAAACATTCGAAATCATTGTAAAAAGTTCCATATCAACATTGCAGTTAGTCAGGAGTATGCGACGACAAGAAACGTATTTCGAAGGGCTCTTCATCCTCTTGAAGTAGATGGATTGCGAAAGGAAGGCAAGAAACATATCGACATATGGACAGATGGATCTGTTTATCCAATTGATCCACAAACTGGAAGGTACCCCCCTTTTCATAATCTTCATGATCTGATTAGATTTGTGGGAGATGGTGAGGATGGTTTACGAGGCTATTGTTCAAGGCTCTGGGATATTTCAAGGAATTATGTACAATACATAAACTATTTACAAAACACACTACACCAGAAGAATTTACATATTAGGGAGCTAGAAAACAAATTATCCACTTTATCTTCTCAGTTAGAGTCTTTTAAAAAATTGAAAGAAACTCCTATAGGTTTGAGAATGCGGTCAAAACGAGTAAAACCTTTTTTAGATTTGACTGAAAAATCTGGCCAGAAAAAGAAAAGAATGAAAATTGTTAGAGATCATGTGACAAATGTGCTAGGTTTCAATATGTCGAGCAGTTTTGAGCGCATACATTTCTGTAATGAAATTTTGAGTCAAAATGATGTTTTAAAACTATTGAAACTAAATGAAAATACATGCTTGAAACGCTTTGTTTTTCAAAAACTCATGACAGAAATGAATCTTTTACTAGAACCATCTCAAATTCAAAATATTTGTGATAGTGTCGGAGTGAGTAGGAAAGGTTATAGAGCAATTTCAAAAGTTTGGTGTGAATTTTTAAAATTTAACAAAGTTAGAAGTTTTGGATTGCCTAGACCCCATCATGTAGGAAAGTTTCGGCTCTGCTTGAATAAGAAGATCACATCAGTATTTGGTGAGTATAAACATATTCACGGTAACATGCCTTACGAAGTAGGAAAACAAAAGTTACATTTCACTTACAATGCATTTAACAACATATGGATAGATGTTATAAAACTTCAAACATACATGGTTCAGTTCTATAATATAAAAGAGCATGAATGTTCTGGTCTATTGAAATTTGTAATCAAACTTGATGAAGCTGAGCTTAAAAAACATCAAAAGATGGAGAGAATAAGCATTGCACTGATGAACAAAGCTTTGGACTATAGCCTTGGGAAATTGGATACTCCATCTCTCAAAGTACAATCAGAAATGGAGTTATGGTGGGTTGGTTGTGCTCAAGTTCCATCTGAGAGCCATAAAACACTTAAATGGTTATTCTCACAGACAAACATTCCAAATGTTATCCAAGGGCATCATGCAGGAGAATTGTTGAATGTCAAAGACTACGGAAACTTTCAAGTTGAGTGGCATTTGAGTGGAGACCTAAAGACACTCAAATGCATGTTTGGTATAAGTGGGGGAGCAAATTCTAAATACCCTTGCTTGTACTGCATGCAAAGCCCAGGCACAAATGGATGGATTACTAGAGCTGAGGGTGAAGAGGCTCCTTCTAGACAAAATGTTATTCTTCGTAACTACTCATCTTCTTCAATGATTTGGGATCCCATACTTCCAATAGCATTGACAAATGTACACATATGTACACTACATGCAGAGTTAAGAATCATTGACAAGTTGGTCCGTCTTCACTTGGATTATGCATATTCTATCAAGCCTACAACTCTTGCAGATGAATGCATAAAAAAATGTGAATGTCTTCTTTCAGAAATGGGGTTTCATGGTGGTGATGTTCATCTAAGAAAAGATCCAAAGCTTTCACAAAATACAGGTGATGTTTTACAGGATGTCTCAATGGGAGGTGCAAAAGCAAGGAGATTCTTCAGCAACCATGATGGCAAACAACTTAATGCCATGTGGAATTCATGGAAAACATTTTGTGAGGTCACGACTAATGTAAAAAGCAAACCAGAAATAGCAAAAAAGAGAACGGAGGTGTGGGTCAAACTAGATAATCTTTTAAAGATCATGAGGCAGCACGTAACATCAAAAAGTTATGTGACAGATTTCAGAAAGGCGACCACAGAGCTTATAGAAACCATCATAGAGGCATGGGGTGCCAAAGACATAACATACTACTTGGTGAGCTCCAAAGATATTTTATTCAATTTATTTATTTTTAATTGAAATAAAGATCTAATGAAATTCTTCTGCTTTCCAGCATATTCTTCTTGTGCATGGTGCATTCTTTGCAGAAAAAGAACCACTTGCCATGTGGAACACCCAAGGCATGGAAAAATCTCATTATCAAGCAAGGACAAGCTTCTTTAGGTGTACAAGGAAAGGAGGAGGAGTAACAAAGAGCAATGCCTTCAGAGAGCTTTTTGATTGGTTCTTTAGAAGACAATTACAAAGGACCTCTCCTCTTTTCAAAGCAACATTTGTCACTAACAATGTGCATTTTTGAGCTTGGGCTCATGCACGTGCACTTCCCTATATTGACACTCAGAGGAATATTGGACACGTGCCGGTTCCTAAGAGATTACCATGCTGATTGACATAGACCATTCACTAGTGCTACTGTTCCATTCAGGAAATACTGAGAATTGAATTGCTTTATATTCCTTGGCAAGCAACATCGTGTAACTTCACCAATCTGAGTTTCACATATTCTCTTTAGCTCACCATATGCAGGAGTCTTCTCCTCCAGAACTACCTTGTGCAGATATCTCCTTGGATGCTCTGGTACATGAAGTAGTTAAGCATCACTCAAGTTGCAGACCTTCAAGCTCTTTAGAAGACAATTACAAAGGACCTCATGCCAAATATAATCAGAAGGATATGGCTATCTCCAGACAAATCATGTATCAATATCACAAACTGCATCAAATCATGTATCAATTTGCAATGTCTTATATCACATTGGGCAATTTCTGTATATGTACATTTGTTGAGTATAGAATTTGAAAAAATCAAGTCATTCCTTGAGCCTTTTGAAAGAGCTTGGCTCTGGCAAATCACCTCTATATCTCAGGAACTCTTTTCTCCTGTATCCAGCAATGCTTTTTAAATTTGACACCCCTGCAGCCATTGCATAGCTTGAATAACAAAGAAAGTACCCTGCCCTTGAAGCATTGAGTCCAGGGGCATATCCAAAAATTCTGAATGCAGTTGCTCTTTCAAGCAGTAAAACTCTGAAAGCATTAAAGGGTATTGGAGTAAAACCCATGTATTTTGATAGAGTCCTCAAGCAGAATAATCCAAAGTCTGGCTCCTCACTATAGTGCTTGTGAATAACACAAAAAGTGGCTGGGTCCAACTTTGGAAGGTAGTGGATAATAGAATGAATATCCACCTTTGCTTTTCCTTTCTCTTCTAAGGCTTTTCTTGTTCCCTTGCCCCTGCCAAGGTAATTGTCTTCATCCAATAAAGTTAACTGTGATAAAAATGAAAAACATGGTTAGATGAAGTGCAAGCACACTTAAGAAAACATGTGAAGTAACTTGAAACTATTAGAAAGAAAAGCAAGAGACACGACTGATGCAAGCGATAAGGCCCAGCGGAAAATATCCGATGGGCCTAATCGCTTGCATCGGTCGTGATCCATTTCTGACACTTGGAATGGAGAACTTGGACAAATCTGATACAAGAAAGAGATTTTGCATTGGTCCCATCTCATATCCTTAACCTAAAGATCTTGAGAACATAGTTAACTGTATACCTTGATGTCATCTTCCTAAAGTCCAAACACGACCGATGCAAGCGATGAGGCCCAACGGAAAATATCCGATGGGCCTAATCGCTTGCATCGGTCGTGATCCATTTCTGACACTTCGAATGGAGAACTTGGACAAATCTGATACAAGAAAGAGATTTTGCATTGGTCCCATCGCATATCCTTAACCTAAAGTTCTTGAGAACATAGTTAACTGTATACCCTGACGTCATCTTCCTAAAGTCCAAACACGACCGATGCAAGCGATGAGGCCCAACGGAAAATATCCGATGGGCCTAATCGCTTGCATCGGTCGTGATCCATTTCTGACACTTCGAATGGAGAACTTGGACAAATCTGATACAAGAAAGAGATTTTGCATTGGTCCCATCGCATATCCTTAACCTAAAGTTCTTGAGAACATAGTTAACTGTATACCCTGACGTCATCTTCCTAAAGTCCAAACACGACCGATGCAAGCGATGAGGCCCAGCGGAAAATATCCGATGGGCATAATCGCTTGCATCGGTCGTGATCCATTTCTGACACTTCGAATGGAGAACTTTGACAAATCTGATACAAGAAAGAGATTTTGCATTGTTCCCATCTCAAATCCTTAACCTAAAGTTCTTGAGAATATAGTTAACTGCATACCTTGAAGTCATCTTCCTAAAGTCCAAACACGACCGATGCAAGCGATGAGGACCGACGGAAAATATCTGATGGGCCTTGTCGCTTGCATCGGTCGTGATCGACTTCTGACACTTCTAATGGAGAACTTGGACAAACTGACACAAGATAGAGATTTTGCATCAAGCCCATCTCATCTCCTTTTCCTTTAAATCATGAGAATATATTTTACTACATACTTGACCTCATCTTCCTCTTCAAGTCCGAACACAACCGATGCAAGCGATAAGGCCCAACGGAGATTATCCGTTAGGCTGTATCGCTTGCATCGGTCGTGGTCATTTTCTCACTTAAAAAAATAGAGATCTCGGACAAAACTTTAATTGATAGAATATATCAAACAACATACCTTGACCTCATCTTCCTCCTCAATGAGCTCTTTTGAGTCAATACAAATTGTTCCTTTGTCCTCAGCGACATCCAAGAATGAATAGCCACGTCCAAACGAGTATATTCCAAGTTGCTTCTGTTGCTCATCAAACTCTTCATCAGCAAGTTTTGGCTTCTCTGAGATAGCTTTCTCAAAGCATTTTGAAAGAGCTTGTGATGAATCTTTGAATTCTTCATTAGACAAATCCAAATCAAGACGCAAAAATTCCTCTCTTCTTTCTCCTTTATTATTGATGAATCTCCTTGCAACTTCTTCTGCCTCAGCTATAGCTGCAAGACAGTAGTCCTCCCTTAGATTGAAAAGTTCCTGAATGTAAAATAGAGGTATGAACTCTTTCCCAGAGATAAAGTAAAAAGGTAGATTTGGGAGAAGTAGGGACTTCTCAGACACTTGAACTTCTTCACTTGGCTCCCTTATTGCAGTCTCTGCTTTAAAAGTGGCCACATCAAAATCTTTGACCTACTCTTCTTCTGCTTGCAGATTGATCTCCTCAACAATCTCCATGACACCTTTCATAGTTTTTGAGCTAGCCTCAAGTGCCAGCTCTAAGCAAGGCTCGTCTTCATCATGAACATTTTCCTCCCTTTCAACTAAGATATGATCAAGCCATATCAAGAAAGCAATGTTTAAAGGGAGCAAGCAGCAGTCCTTTTCATGCTCTGGGCAAAAATCAAGCTTCCCTGGCAAAGGGGATATCCTTCTGCATTTTCTTGTGATTTTAGCCCTATCTGTTGGATCCTTCCCAAAGATGTGAGGATGGACATAGGTTTTCTGAGAAATAGAAAGGATCCTCCCATCGACCAACCCCAAGAAAATCTCCCACTCATCCTTAAGAAAACTTTTCGAGTTCTCTAAGAGTTTTTCAAAATCAATTTCGGGGTTGAATATGGTCATTGCATCAGGAAAATAATCTACACTTAAACCCTCTTGAACCATGAAATCAAGAAGTTTCTCTGATGGAGAGACACTAAGGATCTCATTCATTACCTCCATCTAAGCTGCAGCTTCTCTTGTATGTCTATAAGGAGAACACAACCGATGCAAGCGACTAGAGCGAATCAACGTAGGTCAAATGGCGAAAATCGCTTGTATCGGTCGTGTCGGCGACGAAAGGAAAATACACATGTAGGTGAGAAATTCTCTGAAGGTTGAAAATTTGAGTTTGTGAAGAAATAGGTATTTATAGGCGAGGAGGGAACAAACGGTCGAATGAGGTGGACCAATCACAGAGTGCCACGTGGCAACGTGTACGTTGCCCGATGCAACGGATAGATGACGTGGATCAATCAAATCATGCCACGTGGCAAAAGACATTGGAATTCGCAACGGCTATCTGACGTGGACCAATCGGGGCATGCCACGTGGCACAACGGTCAACTCAGTTTTGGGACCTATTTAAGCTTCCCTATTCATTTGCTTTTTTTTTTTTTGTCAACACTTGCCAAGCGTGGAGGTTCCATTGCCACCAAGTTTTTTGGCTACTTCACAATTTCTATAGAGAGCGCTCTCTCCATAAGGTAATGTGGACACGACCGATGCAAGCGATTAGGGACATCCGAGATTTTTGGATAACCCGAATCGCTTGGATCGGTCATGTTTTTTAAATAGCATCGTCCTTGATCATACCTTGCAAATTTTGGTTTCTTTTGTGTTGCTTGAGTATAACGCATTGTTACCTTTATTTTAACTTCTATTTATTGAAATATGATGATGAATTCAGGGACGACCGATGCAAGCGATGAGTGACATCCGGGCATTTACGGATGACTCTTATCGCTTGGATCGGTCGTGTCTCTAGTGAGGAGGGAAGAAACGGTCGAATGAGGTGGAGCAATCATAGAGTGCCACGTGGTAAAGTGTACGTTCCCCGATGCAACGGATTGATGACGTGGATCAATCAGATCATGCCACGTGGCAAAAGACGTTGGAATTCGCAATCGGTATCTGACGTGGACCAATCGGAGCATGCCACGTGGCACAATGATCAACTCAGTTTTGGGACCTATTTAAGCTTCCTCCTATTCATTTCCTTCATTTTTTTCTGTCAACACTTGCCAAGCGTCGAGGTTCCATTGCCACCACGTTTTTAGCCTACTTCACAATTTCTATAGAGAGCGCTCTCTACGTAAGGTAATGTGGACACGACCGATGCAAGCGATTAGGGACATCCGAGATTTTTGGAAAACCCTAATCGCTTGGATCGGTCATGTTTTTTAATATCATCGAGTCCTTGATCATAGCTTGCAAATTTTGGTTTCCTTTGCTATGATGAAAAGGAACGTCCGAGATATGGAAACCAAGACATTAAAGATGCTGCCTTGCTTAATTTGAACAGCCAGACAGAAGAGTCAGCTTCTCAAATCCTTGACATGCATGTGGGGATCTTTTTCGAGGAGCAGGACACCAGTGGGGGGTTTCGTGAGATATAGGTGTGGGAGGTCTCCATCAAAAAGGAGGAAGCGGGTTCTGCTAGTAGAGGATTTGAGAAGCTGACTCTTCTGTCTGGCTGTTCAAATTTTTCTTTATAGTAAGCAAGGTAGCATCTTTAATGTCTTGGTTTCCATATCTCGGACGTTCCTTTTCATCTCGTGCCTCTGATAGTGGAAAGAGTCATTGATTATAGTTTTCCAATTATCTTTATCTTAGTGATAATTGAGTGTTTTGCATTGTCAGATATTATTTATTGATATTTGATGATTAATTTAAAGACGACCGATGCAAGCAATCAGGGACATCCGGGCATTTCCGGATGACTGTTATCGCTTGCATCGGTCGTGCCTCTCATAGTGGAAAGAGTCATTGATCATAGCTTTTAGAGAGTAAGTTTTGACAGTGGAATATTCCACTTTTCCTAATTCCTTGCCTAAAGATTGATTTTTTGCAGAGTATGGCTAGAACCAAAAAGACAGCAAGGAAGTTGTACCCTGAGGGTCAGGACAAGAATGCCCAAGGGGAAAATGTCCAGGAGCAAAATTCCCAGAAGGTTCAAGCCAAAGTGCCAGAGCAGCCTTCAAAAAAAAGGGTCAACTACCATGTTAAGTCTTTGAGGGAAATAAGAAGAGCCCAAAAGTCTATGGGATTGTTGATCCCAAGACTTCCATTTATGAGAGTTGTCAAGCAGATCTCATCCAACCTCTGTTCTTTGATGAAGACCTCATCCTTTGTCAATGTGAGGTGGCAAACTCAAGCACTGCTATGCCTGCAAGAAGCTGCAGAGGACTTTGCTATTGATTTCATGAATGATGCCTACTTATGTGCTGCTCATTCTCATAGGGTAACTTTAATGGCGAAGGATTATGTTATTGTTTCAAGAATAAGATATAAGTTTGATAAAGCTCTGGTTCCTATTGATCACCACGACAAAAAATTCTTCGATATTTTAAATATACCTCCAGCTCGAGCACCTAAAACAACAGTTGTCATTGAAGAGATCAACGCTCAAGTCACTCATGATCATGAGACTAGAGCTGCAGCAAATAGTGAGGAGGAGAGGAAAAAGCAGGGATTATTTACAGAGGAAAGTGCCATCTTAACCCAGATTCAAAAGTTACAGAAAGCAAATAAAGAGCTCCTCAAGAAAGGAGATGGGCAGGTTATAGTTAATGTTGCAATGCCACGGCAAAGTGAATTGTTTCTTGACATTAGACCTGAAGATAACAAAATGTTGAGGGAGCTTCATCTTGAAATATCAGATAGTGTGGTCAACATTTCACTCAGGTATATCTAGAGGCCTTAAAATGCTTTTGTTTTGCATAATTTTCTAGTTCCTTAACTGCATTTTTATTTCTTGATTTGTAGGGTTCTTCTTCAACAATGTGAGGAAAAGGTTCAAAGAAAAGTATTTATTTTAGATCCTCTGGTGACACAATGTTTTTTACATAAACATGGAGATGCCAAGTCCTTTCTACGGGGTTTTACAGAAGAAGTAGAATGTGTAATTTACCCATACATTGAAAAGTAAGTATTCATCTTCATTTTGGAAACATATTTGTTTCATTTAAGAAAGTATATTTACATGCAACTCATTGACAGGGGCCATTGGAGTTTGATTATTGTGGACTTCAATGCATATCAAGCTCTTTTCCTAAATTCTCTTCCATCACAGCATGGGAATTGCAAAGTGTAAGTTACTATACATTTTGTTCTCTATTTTAAAGCCATGCCCCGTTTTGATTTTCACTTTACAATGCAGTGCTGCAAAGCTTCTCAAGATGCATATTGATCAGAATTTTCCAGGAATAGCTAAAATGAATGAACAAAAGCAATTTGGATACAGCCAAATTCATGTGCCATTACAGAGAGACTCAACATCATGTGGCTGGAGAGTGATTGCAAATGCTGTAAGATTCTTGGAAAGAAGGTTCTACAGTCCTGGATTGAATTTATCAGACTACCCAGATGCATGGATCATCTTGATCAGAGAGAGAGCAATAAATAGTATCATGAAACATGCAATCTGCCCACATGATCCAGACTCACCTCCACCCCCTCCACCTGATAGAAAACAGTCTGAAGATAAAAAGAAAGGGCTTCCTCTTCACTCACCACTAAAGCATATGAACAACATAAAGAGTCAAGCTGAAACCTCCAAAAAGGGACAGAAGCAACAGAGAAAGCAAGGCTCTAAAAAGGATAGAAAGGGTTAAATCAATTTTTGAGTCGTAGATTGAAATCAATTGTAAAGCCAACCGAGGTTGGAATATTTATTTTTTAACAAATTGTATGTAGTTATGCCAATCTTCATCTGGAAGATGGTCACAGTTGTATTGAACCTCTTGAGAGTTTGACAAAAGTTCACTGGATGGTCCAATTAAATTTATTTATGTCACAATTATGAATGCATTGTGGGTTTTTTACTTCATTCTTGTTGGAAAGTGTTTAAATTCGAGAAGTTACAGAAGGACATAAAAAATTAAGAGGACACGACCGATACAAGCGATACGGGGAATCGGAGAATCTTGGATTGCCCCTATCGCTTGCATCGGTCGTATTATCCATTTCATCGCTGCTGCTAGTTTTTATACTCGTGAGTCAAATCTTTACGCAAGGTCACTTCTTGAAGTCTACCGCGGTAGTTTGCTAACACGACCGATGTAAGCGAAAAGGGCCATCCGACAATTTCAGATTGCACTAGTCGCTTGCATCGGTCGTCTTCACTTATCTCGTCTTCTCTGCTTTATGCCTTGAGACATGCTCTTCTAATATTGAAATACCAAACCTTGGATTGGAATTTGCACCAAGTTCTCCACTCTCTCTTATATTACTTGGTAGTTTGCATTTGTACCATGATAATTTCTCTCGCGGTAGTTTGCTAACACGACCGATGTAAGCGATAAGGGCCATCCGAAAATTTCAGATTGCCCTAGTCGCTTGCATCGGTCGTCTTCACTTATCTCGCCTCCTCTGCTTTATGCCTTAAGACATGCTCTTCTAATATTGAAATACCAAACCTTGGATTGGAATTTGCACCAAGTTCTCCACACTCTCTTATATTACTTGGTAGTTTGCGTTTGTACCATGATAATTTCTCTCGCGGTAGTTTGCTAACACGACCGATGTAAGCGATAAGGGCCATCCGACAAATTCAGATTGCACTAGTCGCTTGCATCGGTCGTCTTCACTTATCTCGTCTCCTCTGCTTTATGCCTTAAGACATGCTCTTCTAATATTGAAATACCAAACCTTGGATTGGAATTTGCACCAAGTTCTCCACACTCTCTTATATTACTTGTTATGTGTACCATGATAATTTCTCTTGCATTACTTGAGGACAAAAAAAGTTGCATAGAATCAAATTATTTAGCTGAGCCTAGTGTGCACCTTTGATAGACTATAATTATTAAATTGAAATTAGATATTCAATTCTAGATCTCTTCTTCATCTAGAATTAACTTATGCAAGTTCCTGTATAATTATTTCTTAGTCATCAATTCACTCCTGCAAAAAAAAATCAATGGAAATATGAAATTAAGGACCTAGAAAATATCTAAGACATTTAAAATTAATAATTTTACACACATTGTTTGTAACCATCCTGCCAAGAAAATTCAATGGAAGTATCAATAGAAGCTTCTATTAGATGAAGATACATTATGTAAGAATGTCAGGGTTAACTTGTTACAATCTTAAAGGTTGGAACTTAATCACCCTTGGTGGCAGGCAGCTTATGCAAGATAATGATTTCTCTGATCTAATGTTAACTATTGCATCATCAATTGAGAATCTACACTGAGATGATACCTCATCAAGGTATTCTAGAAGCTCCCTTACATTTCTGAGATTCCAATTTGCAGTGACAATTATTTTCCTTGATTGAAAATCTGGATGAATCAATACTTCTAACTCAAATTCTGGACAGCTCTCCTCTGAGTCCAAGGCTATCCAAAGTCCAAGCTTTTTTTTCCACCTTCTATAGTCATATCCTAGAACCAGAGATTGTCGACAAATCTGATATGAGATTGAAAGAGAATTGGGACTAACTTTGCATAAAATAATGTCACCTAGCTTTTGAACTTCTTTGCTATCCCATTCCCTACCTAAAACATCATCAATCTCTGAAATAGGGACTCTCCTATTCAACCACATTGTTTTTGTTTTCTGTAATAACATGTTTTTAAAGCATGCTACAAAGACATGAATAGGCAAAAACCATTGAATCTTTATCCTTCTCGAAATTCGGCCTGCTGACATTGCCTTCTGGATGTCAAATTTAATTTTGCAGAGAAAACTTGAAACTGTTGAATGATCAGGAGCATCCCAATCTAATGAAGAGATGCAAGGACTAGGTACGTGTACAAGAATTCCATAAGAACTCCTCCCTGACGGCACTTGATAATCTGCATAATGGACAAATAACTCTATGCTATTGAAGAATTGAACAGATTTCTCTGCATACATGAGTTCTGCATATTCCTTATGAAGAACTCTGAATGTTCCTGTTAAACATTCAACAGGTTGCCATTCCACAATATTGGAAGGAAAGATATCTGCAGTACAAAAACATATGTTTCATTATACAAAATCAACTGGAATGATAGAAGAGCATTGTCAAACTTCACTTACAGTACGAAGGGAATTGAAGATGATTTTCTAGAACAAGATCCTTAGCGGTGTACACATGCTGTACTCGTGCAAACCAACCGCATCTCTTCAATTTGAAACTGAGAATACGTCCCTTCCAATGGTTTCTTGTGTTGTCTCTTTTGGCACGCTTGACTTTATGGACACCTCTACAGCTAGGAAGCATAGTAACCCAGTCATTTACTTTCACAGAAAGAGGTTTCCACAAAGAATCCTCTCTTCTGTTGTAAACCTCACATGAAGTTACGCGATTGGAAGGACGACGAGAAGAAGAAGCCATTTGAACTTAGGAGAAGAAGAATGTTCAAAGCGAGAAACCGACGTTCACAAATTTTGGCAGTATTTATAGAAAAAAAGGCTTTGTACACGTGGAAACTTTTGATTTGATGTTAACCCTGTCGTTGAATGATCATGACATTTTGTGAACCCAAAAATATTTCGTATCTTCAAAAATCAATTCCTTCTTGGAAATTCGAGAATATGCTTTGTGTAGTGTGCAAAAGTATCTTTTTTTGCATCAAACCAAAAAATTGTACACTGAATACGAGACTCTTCATCACTTTAGCGGCGCTTTGAAAGAAAATTGTATTAAAAAAAGAAATTCTCCATACGGTTAAAAGAGACAACAATGTTATATTCTTGTACACGTGGAAAGACGCTATTTGTCAATTTCCTTAATCTCTCATTAGCAAACAGCCCCTTTTCGGCCGTTTTTCGCCCTAATGTTAATGTTAATAAATTCCACGAACTTTGGCAACATAAGTGCTACATTGATCCGTCTCTGCAGTTGTCTGATCATCTCCCTATGATTGTCAAACTTTGTAGAAACTCCCGTGACTATAGGGCTGGTTGGATTCATTTGGATTCTTCCCTTTTGAAAATCAATTGTGTCAAAGAGGAGATCAAGAGCATTTTTAACCATCATTTTAGTGCTAACTGCTCTCCTCTTGGCACCTTGGAAAGATCCATCAAGGACATTCAGTCTCTGTTATATACCCTCAAGCTTCGGGCCAAGGCCATTAGAAAAGAAAGAAGGATGATGATAATTAGAGAGATAGAAAAACTTGAAAAGGATAATCCTGATGACCCTTCTAGAAGGGATGAGCTTTGTAACCTCCAGGATAGCTTGAGGTGGGAGGACTATATCCAGGCTAGTGGTGCTCTTGCTGCATCCAGAGAATTTTGGGTTGGGAAAGTTGACAGGCCTAATAAGTTTATGTTTGATCTGTTGAAAAAGAAAAAAGCTAGGGACTTTGTCCCCTTCCTGAAGAAAAGAGATGGGGGGTATGCTACTTCTATGAAGGAGAATCTACAGGAGGCCATTGGGTTCTTTACCAATGTTTTCTCTAGGCCTCCCAAGAGAGGGGAGGATATCCAGAGGGTCAGGGCCATCATTGCTCTGAAAAGGAAGAAAATGATTCCTTAGCATCTGGCCTCTTGCTTGGACCTGCCCCTCTCCGCTGGTGAGATTAGAGAAACCATTAGTAAATTGAAGCCCTGTAAATCTTCTGGGCCTGATGGTATTCCTAATGAGTTTTTTCAAGAGCTTGCTGATTTCATTGTGCCCATTATTCTCTTGGTGTGGCAAGAGGCCACTAGAAGGGGTTCTCTTTCCACTTTTATCAATGCTGGAGTTATCAAATTGATCCATAAGAAAGGGGATAAGGACGACCTGAATAATTGGAGACCTATCTCTTGTCTGACCTCTTTGTACAAAATTTTTGCCTCTACCTTGGCCAGGAGACTCAGTCCGATTATGGATAAGATCATTCTCCCTGAACAGAAAGGGTTCATCAAAGGTAGATATATCTTGGATGCTATTATTTCTATTCGGGAAAGCCTTGATTATGCTCAAAACAATAAAATAGACTCCTTCTTTTTCAAGGTTGACTTTGATAAGGCTTATGACCGGATTGAGTGGGACTTTATCCTTCAATCTCTTCAGGACATTGGGGTTGGGAGAAGGTTTATCAAGTACACTAGTATTCTTTTGGATAATGCTAATTCTAGAATAGCTATGAATGGTTATCTCTCTGACTCCTTTCAGTTGTGTAGGTCTGTTAGGCAAGGATGTCCCCTTGCTCCTCTGTTATTTGCTATTACTAGTGACTCCCTTGGCTGGTTGATAAGAGATTGCATGGAGCAAGGTACTATTCAAGGTCTAATTATTCCTGGTGCCCCTTCCCCTTTTGGCCTCCAAATGTTTGCTGACGACACCAACATGTTCACTATGGCTCATAGTTTGTCTGCTGAAAGTTTCCTGCATTGTCTTAAAGTTTTCTGCACTGCCAGAGGTTCTGTTGTAAATCATACTAAAACTGGTGTTTATGCCTCTAATAAAGAGATTCCGGATTGTATTAAAAACAATAATTGTGAGATCATTAAAGAAGGCAATATTTTCAGGCTTCTCGGTATTCCGATGGGCTTTGGGGTGTCTTTCGAGCAGAGATGGATGTGGGTGTTTAATAAATTTAGATCTAAGGTCTTTCATTGGATGGCTTTTCAACAAAACCTTTCCCAAAGAGCTTTTGTGCTTAAGCACTATATTCTCCCTGTCTTGACCTACTTTTTTGCCTGATGGATGCCCAATAAAAAGCAGATTGCCCAGGTTATTGCCCTGTCCAGAAGATTTCTTTGGGGAGGAACTCAGAATTCCATTAAAATTCCTAAAGTTGCTTGGAGTATTTGTTGCATGAAAAAAGATGAAGGGGGGTTGGGTATTATATGCCCCTCTAAGATGGCCATTCAAATGGCTAGAAAGTGGATCCTTAGGGCCACAATTTCTAATGATTTTTGGTCTGCTCTGATTAAAAGAAATGTTGCTGAGTTTCACGTTTCAGGTCACAAAAGCTGGACAAACCTCTCCTGGTGGGATTTCATTACCTCTCCTGCTATGATCATTCCCAAGGGAAGTAAACTAATATGCTCATTTTGGAATGCTTGGATGGTGATCAAGAGAAACTATAAACTACCTGTTTATTTCAAGAATAACTCTTCCTTCATTTTGCAAAGCTCAATGTGGATTGGGTGGTTTTCTGATTCTTACCCTCCTATCCTGTCCATTAGGATGAACAAGTGCAGGAAAATAGGATTTGATGACTGGAACTCTCTGTACAACGGTAATCAGGTGAGGGAAAACAAATTTATCCAAGAAATTAATGGTCTGTGTGCTGGATGTAAACAGGTGCTGATGCTTAAAAGAAGTAATTTGATCAACTTGCTGGACAATTTCATATATCACAAAAGGATTGGTTTGTCTAATGTTGCCGAAGACATTTACAGTAGCTTCAGAGCCACTGGGTCCACTGTCAACTGGGACATTAACAAGCTCAACTCCAAGTGGAGGACTCAATGGAATAGGTCTCAATGGAAGTACAGATTCAGGACTATTTGGGCTTTTCCCAGTACTTCCAAGCTCATCAAGGTCTGTGGACTGGTAGCAGAGCGAGGAATATTACCATTGGTACAGGAAAATGTCCTTTCTGTGGAAAAATTGAAGACATCTTCCACCTTTTTGTTAACTGTAGAAATGCTCAAAAGTATTGGCTTTCTCTTAAAATGTACCGTGCTGCCAAAGGTCTTCCCCAGCTTGGATACAAAGAGATTCTCCTTGGAGAATGTAATGGCTTGGATATTGCTTTGTGGCAGTTGTTAAGAGCTCACATCCTTTGGTACATTTGGAAAAGCAGGAATGACAAGCTCTTTTCTAACCAACCAAAAGATTACATTTTTTCTTGTACTCATAGTATGAAAAAAATTTTCCTGCTATGTAAAAAAGAGAGAGCATTATTCTCATATTGTGCTCGCATTAGTTGTTTTAGAGAGTGACCACTGACACAAGAGAGAGAAGAGAGAGATTCTCAGATTGTGCTCGCGTTAGTGATTGCAGACTGCAGTATGGCGTGCAAGTTCAGATCTAGATAACTTTGGCAATTATAAGGGGACCCAATAGGAGGGGGATTCCCAAAATCAAATGGGAAACTTGCATTAGCTCGAAAGACTCGGGGGGCTTGGGTATTTTGGATATCGCTGGGTTGGCTGACAAGTTGGCGGCAAAGTGGTTAATCAAGGCTTGGAACAATAGTGTTGGGTTAAATTGATCTTCAGAAACTTGAAAGACCTTACCTTGGTCGGATTTCCTGGTTGGAAGGACATAGGGATCCTTTCGCTTATGTTCTCCCCCCACCCGGTGTCCCCTAAAGGCTCTAGCCTTGTGTGTTCCTTATGGAAGAGTTGGAACAAGGCCAAACAATTCATCAAGATCAGTGATGAGTGGAAGTGGGTGGCCGGGATAAGACAAAATGACTCTATATGGTTCCCAATCATTGGCATTAGGGGGGGTGGAGTCTTGGAACCTCCAAACTGCTAAGCAATTATGGAACAAGGGGTTCAAACAGTGGAAACAGCTCTGGAAACAAGAGACTTGCCAGTGGATCAGGTTCGAAGACTTAGACCCGAGGCTTAGAGTTACCCTCGAGGAATGGGCTCTTCTTCAAGGGGGCCGCTCAACTACCCGCCTTCTCTGCGGACAGGATTCTCCTTGCCTGGAGGGCCTCAAATGGAGCAATGGTATGAAATTATTTAGAATCCCCAACTTCAAAGAGAACTTAGATGGTCATCACACCCTTAACAAGGTGTGGTGCCTTTCTTGGACCAAACTTCGATGGGAACTAAAGTTCATTTCTATTTGGCACTCCCTAATTGAGATCAAAAAGTCTGTTCTCATGTGGCAGATCTTGCATAAGGGTATCTGGTCCAATGCAAGGGCTAACAAAATTTGTGGTGTTCCTCCATGGTGCAAGCGTTGCCATCGACGCACCGAAGATTTAGTTCACCTATTCCTCAATTGCCCCAAGTCCCGTGTTATTTGGCATCACGTGACATGGGTTTTGAGGCTCACAAACCAAATCAATCGGAAACAGGCGCTACTGGGAGAGGCGGTTGACTGCTCATCAAGGCTGTGGAATGCCATCAGGGGTGAGACTCTCTGGAAGATTTGGAGGGAGCGATGTGATGTCAACTTTGGCCAAACCCCAAAGGAATGGTCGATTGAGAAAACCTTGTTTCTTCTATGTAAAAGAATCTCCCGGGATAAGAGATCCCCACCCTTTAGGCATCACTGTATTTCAAAGATAACAAGCTGAAACCCAAATGGTCCCACATGAGGGAGATGATAGATTTGTCCGCCTCTTTTGTAATGCCCTCTAACTTACCGAACTTGTCCCCTGCATTGTGGGATTTGAGGGGTCCCATGGGCACTATCCCATTTACTTATAACTTTTCTTCCTTATTTTAATTAAAGTCCGGGAGAATACGCCAAGGCCAAACTTCCTTTATTTAAAAAAGGTTCAGATCTAGATTTCCAATCATTAATTCGTGTATGTAAGAGAGAGAAAGAGAAGGAAGCTTTTCTTGAGAAAAAGCAGAAATTGATTGTACTCTCAAAAAAAGCAGAAATTGAATAAAAAAAGGAAAAGCCAAAAAAGCCGAAAGCCGAGTGGGACAAAGGGACCCCGGATCGACACTACGGAACTCCTCAACAAAAAGAATCGGAGTGGGAAAAGGACCCGATTACTTGTACGAGAAGGAACCTCTGATTTTCTTAGGGTTCATTTTCTATGGGCCGCGTTGACCTTTGCACTTCTAAAAGAAGAAGCGCTTGGCTTTCCTTGTGTTCAAAAAGAGTTAATTGACTCTATAAAAGGAACTTTGTTTTTTCTCTCTCTCGAAAATGCTAAGATTCTAGGGCTTGCACTAAAAATGGCATCGTGCATGAGAGTAGTCTCTTTGACAATCGTATCTAAATCTGATTTTGGGAGATCATAACGACAAGTTTGCGTGTCTTGCACCATCAAAACTAGCCCAAATTTTACAAAACCATCAAAACCTGAATTGAAAATAGGTGTTGAACTAAGATAACAGTCATATACGAAGGGAAAGACAATGGCACAACAACCGTATTTACTTATGCTACACTTGAAAAGAAAAATTAATGACGTCCTTGTGAATTTAAGAATCCAATATGTGAATTTCCAATTATGTAAGCTATGCATATGCATTATGCATATGAACGTATATGTTAATATGAAAATTCAAACTCTTATGTGTGGGAAATAATATATATTTATGTATGTGTTTGCATCATGTATAAATGTACTTGTAAATACAGACATATGTGCACATGTGTGAGCACAATGTGCATGCGCATAGAAATGAGTGCATGTATATTAAGTATACATTTTATGAGTGAGAACATGTGTTGTGTGTTCATGTGTGCAGGGTGTGAAAGGATATACTTTTAAAATATGCATAATGTGTCTATCCATGTATGGTATGTATGTATATGTTCATGTGAATGCATTCTAGTTTGTGTAAGTACCTATAATTAATATATATATATATATATATATATATATATATATATATATATATATATATATATATAAACATAAGGTGGCTACGTGGAGGATTCCCGCTTCACGAAGGATTTGCTGACAGCCCATGAATGTTCATCTTTACTTAGTCGAGAGATACAAGAAAATACAACATGATTATTGAAGGTTATGCAGGCTATTTCCTGAGAGAATCATGATCAATCGAGTTGTTTTTGGTCGCTTCATACCCACTGGACGTCGAATGAAGCTAGAGTATCACACAATAATCTGATTGATTGTTAAAGTTATCTCACAACATGATGGTTTAAAATAAGTAACTTGACGACGTGAGTGCCTCAACTTGTGTTCTTTGCCTTAAGACACTACAATGTTTTGTTGGTTCGATTGCTTCATCCTGAAAGAGTATCTTGATTTTACCCTCTTTTGCGGCCAAATTCCTCACTGTCATTCTTAGTTGATGGCCTCCATCATGCAAGCTGTCCAGGCTCCCTTTTTGTCACGATTCACCTTGTTTAATTGCTTGTTGCAACATCACATCCGAAGATGGAGATTATTGTCCATGTCTTGTAGGGAAGTTGGTTGAGCTATGGCCTCTTGAGGTGGAGGTTCAAGGTTCAAGCCCCAGGTTTGACATGTAAAGGCTTAACCCCTACTTTGTGGGATATAGGGGATCGTACATGTACTATACCCATTCACTTGTACATCTGCAATTTCAAAGTTAAAGCTCGAGGGAGTAGGCTTCGCTTGAACCTCCATTTCTTAAAAAAAGAAGATGGAGATTATTTTTTTAACTCTTTCTATTTGAGCTGCATAGAATAGTGTCATCTTGAAAAATCAAAGTTTTTTTCTTTTAAAAACTGGCATCTACTTCTAAACACTTATCTTGAATTTGACAATTCCATTTGCTTGGCATACTCTTTAAGAATTAAGAAGGTGTATGTTTCCCATGCATATTGAGCATGTGCAATAGCAAAAGATGCATTTGATGAAACTCTTGTTGAAGTTTGAGGTTAGCGAAAGCATGCGAACAACACAAGGAACAAGACATAGCTTGGAGCACAACACATAATAGTGAATGTATTACCACTAGAATCTACAAAGATAAGTAACCCCTTAGGGCTATATGTGTATATACAAGCCAAGGGGAAAAAACCTCCTAAAAAGAAAAAAGTACTCTGATAGTCCTAGTGTATCCACACACATCACTACCTAAATATATCAATAAATCCCCCCTGGGAGTGATGCGGTAGACAAGGAGCTAGCACTCATGTATGAGGAAATGCCAAGCTATGTGGAATCAATCCACAAAAGGAAGTAATCACAAAACTTTGCGGAAAGCTTCAAACTTCTCCCTAGGCAAAGCCATCGTGAAAAGGTCTACAATGTTCTCTTGCATGGGCACATATGCCAAGCTGATCTCTCTAACAGAGAACCTCTCCCTGACATAATGATGATGCACCTCAATGTGCTTAGTGCGAGAATGGAACATAGGATTCCTTGCAACTGCCAATGCGCTCTGACTGTCAATGAAGATGGTGGTGGTAGAAGACTGACCAACACCCAAATCAGACATAAGGCATCTGAGCCACACACACTTAATAGTCGTTGTGAAAGCTGCCATATACTCAGCCTCACAACTAAAAGTGGCGATAATAGGCTGCTTCTTGCTCAACCAAGATATACATGAGCTACCAAGCATGAAGGAAATGCCACTAGTGGACACATGAGTGTCATAGCAACCAACCTAGTTAGAGTGAGAAATAGCATGTAAATTTGGCGGTAGTGATCCCCCCTTGGGATGAAACAATCCAAGTAGTTGGGTACCACTCAAGTAACGAAAGATGCACTTAACCTTCTACCAATGCTTGAAACCTAAGCAATGCATAAACCTGCTCATCTGTGAGACAACAAACTAAATATTTGGTCGAGTAATGCATAAGTAAACAAAGCATCCAACAGCCTACTAATAGAGGGCAACATCAAATACATCTTTAGCATCATGAAGACTCAATCGTAAAGCTATGTCCATAGGAGTGGCAATAGGTTTGCAGTCTTCAATGCCAAAACGCTGCAATAGTGTGTCAATATATTTTGTTTGACACAAAGCTATTCCGTGATTAACTTGCATAAATTGAATGCTAAATCCTTGAATGTTAAGGCATTTGGATTGCCTTTCATCTCAAAACAAAGAGTAGAAGGAAATTTATGATATGAACAAGGAAGACCATTCAGAACAATCTACACAAATGAACTATCAAGCAAGACTTCATCAACAGAAATCAATTGTTCCTTCAAATGTTTTGATCTTTGTCAGGAAACTATCCATGGAATCTCCTTCATTCATGTGCTCACTCTCTAACTGTTTTTGGAGATAAGCAACACGAGCCTCATTCCTTGCTGGGTATAAAGTGGTAAGTGTATTCCAAGCATCCTTAGCTATTCTACAAGCGTGAATGTGAGGAATAATGGCATATTTGATAGACAATGCTATCAATGCATGTGCATGAGCATCTTTACCATCCCAAAAAAGTCACTCTATAGTAGGTGCAACAGGAACCGCATCACGAAAACGAACATGAAGAATATCGACATCTTCAATGCTATCTGCATCACCTTTAGCAACTATGTTTGCCGGTATAATATGGCATTTTTCAACACCTTGCACAATATTCCATAGTCCTTTTTGAACCAATACATGATGCATCATATAAGCCCATAATGGGTAATTGTACCATTCAACTTATCCTCAGCAGCCAACATATAGAATATATATCACTACTTTCAGCCATGGCCACTTACTAAAATACCTTGATGCAAAAAAATGACGATATCACAAAAAGTTGAACAGAACTACCCTAACGGGTTTTGCTTAACTTGTAGCAAACTTCAAGGTGCTTATACTGGCAAACTGAGACACACACACACACACACACACACATATATATATATATATATTTGGCACAAAAAGATGAAACTACTAGCACAAGCACTGTGATACTACATTTGGAGGCCGACACAAGCTTAGATTGAGATTTTGGCACCATAGACCATAGCCATTTTGATCTCTAATCATCTTGAGTATGCTCACCAAATTTCGTGCGATTCTGAGACTGTGACCATATGGGTATCAACGACTCCCTAGATGAAGCAATGATGTGCTCTGATACCAATTTTTGGAGTTTGAGGTCGACGAAAGAACGCAAACAACACAAGAAAAAAGAAGAAGCTTGGAGCACAACACACAATATTGAATGTATTACCACTAGAATGTACAAAGATAAGTTACCCATTAGGGCTATAGGAGTATACAAGCTGGGGGAAAGAAACCTCCTAAAGAGGGAGAAAAGTGCCCTGGCGGTCCTAGTGTGTTCACACACATCACTACCTAAATATATCAATCGAGTTGTTTTGGTGAAAATACCCTGTGTAAACATTGTGTAAACATTGACAATGAGAGGAGAAAAAACCATGCTTCTTATTTCATGCTTGATAATCATATTTTATGGTTCTGAAGTATATTGTTTAATTTCACATGCATTTTTTTTTTCAGCTTTTGAATTTTCTACGTGGAGGATCATGTGCACACAATAACCAAGGAACAATGAACATGTTATTGTATGAATGAAAAACCAAGGGAAAAACGGATATGTGATTGTATGTATTTTGTGTGAATGAAAGGAATGAATGCGAAACATGTTGTTAACATAAAAACAATAAAAGTGGATTAGAAGAGAGCGAGACTAGGAAACATATGGCCGAAAAGGACTGTAACAAAAAGGTTTATTTTTTTTATGGGACGTGTATTAGACAAAGTTCATTAAACTCTTCAATAGATTTCATTTTCTATTGTAAGAGGGACATCGCGAACTTCGCTTTACAAGACGTTGTTTGGATTGCATATGAACTTAATGAGCATGCCGACTAATGTAAGAGATCTTAGCAAAGTATATTCCAAGCTTTTGAAGCGTCTTTATGATTCCTATGTTCCTACTTAAAAATCGCATTTTTAAATGAAGAAAAACTTTTAAGCTTCTATTCGTATCAGCATAAGATAAGATTTCCCACTACTTTATGAAAACCCATGTGTCTTCAAGTCGAGCTCTTTGCTTTTCTTTATCTTCCCTTTCTATGAATCCCATGAGATACCTGGTGAACTCGACGTGAAACGAGGAGATAAGTAGTAGTCTTAATATTAGATCCCAATAAAATTAGCAAAACTAACAAGGAGCGAGGCTTGATAAAACTTTCCCAACTCACTACTTATGGGAGACACCGCAGTTGCTCAAATGGATGTGATAACTTAGTGTTTCTATTTTCAGCAAGACAAAAAGAGGCAAAGTGTCATTCAAACATTGCACAACCATGTTTTCAAATAAAGTGGGTACTTTAATGGTAAAAATATCACATAATTTTGCAAGGAGTATGAGTTGGAAGATAGATATCTTGGAGCGGGGGTTATGCCTATGAACAATCTCGAACTCATATAAAATTTTTGTATGTATTCGAATTGCATTTACATGACCGACTCATGATAAAGGGTCAAACAAAATGATCGCAATACAAACCGATACTCGCAAAGATGTTTGCACTTGAAGACATTGACAAAGTAACTTGAATGATATTCTTAAAATGGGTCCAACATTAAGATGGAATTTGATGACTTATCATAATATGATAAGAAAGTTATACAACATGAAAAGGTATCTTTATTCCTATGCACAATATATATGAAAGCTTGTGAGGAACTTCTTTTGTAGTTGCAAGATATGCAAAGAGAATCTCGCTTTATGAAAGAATGGGATGATGTTGAGGATGCAATTAAGAGGTATGTAGAGAAGCAAAGAACGATGGCAAAGTTTATGCAAAATTTGCATGAAGATTTGCAAGATGAAGAAATGCACGCAGCACAACAGCTTGCTCCAAATCCTCAAGTTAATCCACCGGTTGTGAAAGATGTTGTGCCTCCTAATACTATGGAGGAAATATTCAAGAAATATAGCAATCTTACAATTCAAAGCGTTAAACAAATGATAGATTTCCAATATTCACAAGAAACAATAAACAAAGCTCCAAAGACTTCAAAAACCAAGAGATGTATGTAGTGTGACTCCTTGGAGCACAACATGTACTACTGTGAAAGCTTTAAAGATACATTGGCTAAGAATTTGGTCTTTATCAAAGAAAAGAAGACATATGATAGAAAAACTAGGAAGAAAGTGAATATAAACTTTGGTCGAGGAGGCATGAGAGTGTTTTCTCTGGCACCTCAAATAATTTTGCCTCGACTTCTCATATGTCCATGTATGCATGTCAAATAATTGATGAAAATGATGTTTCAGAAGCTCAGTCTAGACGGATGAAATCACAAGACCGAGAAAAAATGAACCAAGAAATCTTAAAAACAACAACTAGTGATATTCGAGGAGTAATTGGATAGAATTATTCAATGGATACGCTCTCAACGGTCACATATATATGCTCTTCAATGGATCTTGAAGCAGTAATTGAAGAGTAAAGAAGAAGGATTAATGAAGGCCAGGAGGAAAGGAGGAGAACTAGGTAGCAAGTGGAAGCATTGCAAGGCTAACCCCAACTACCAAACCAAAATCAGCCAACACAAATAAATCAACCTACTTAGATTGTTCCTCCATCACCAATAATAAATCAGCCAAATTGAATCCCAATTGAAATTCAATATCCTGCTTTTGTTGAGGTATCGATTCCTATACAAACTACTGATCTCCCTCAAGACTGAGAGATAAATCCCGCCAAAAAAGGCCAAGGTAAAGTAAAGAATCCATCATATATGTTGAAGTCACACATTGAGCAAGCTACCAATCTAAAGCAAGTTCTCAAAAAGTGAGTACTTGAAAGTGTGATTGAGTTTATCATAGGTGAGTTCTTAGGGATAGCCAAGTTAGAGTTCCTAGAAGTGATTATTGGCCTCTTAAGAAGAAAACAACAACTGATAGTTGAAGCTCAAGAATTTGCAAGGATGGATGAGGACTCACCTATTCAAGTCTTGCAAGCACAAGCACAAGAAGAGAAAAATGTGTTTGAACAAATTAAAAGTAATGTACATGTTGTCAGGATCTTGCTCACGTGCAAACAAAGGTTATGAACGCAAAAAACACACAGAAGAATTGAGACAACAAGAGACAAGACTGAATGCAATATTGGGTGCAATCTCCCCCCATGCACTCTGTTTCGACAGTCCACAGAGTGCATGTACTTATAGGAACTTTTGATTACATCGAAAAGAGTGGTTACATGAGAGCGGCTTGAAAAACAAGCGTGAAACTAAAAGTTGCTAACTTTTACAGAAAGCCATTGCTTTCAATAACAGAAACTGCGGTCTACAATGACCCTTATTTTAACCATTACTTTTCTAACTGTTTCTAACAATAGAACCTTCTACGCGGGTTTATTTACAAGCTAAATAATAATTATTCGGATTATTGATATCCGCCCTTTCATGCCTTGCACGCTCCTCATGAACCTTCAGCTGCTATAGTGTGTGTGCATGCTTGTGTGCTTTCACTCACACACTTGTGCCTTCACTTGCTCATGGTCTTAATACCGGTCCTCATGTCTCCATGGATTGACAAGTAAAGGAGGTGGTGCTTAAGCTTGAGCTACACCAAATTTTGGCACCGTTGCTGGGGAGAGAGCTTCGAGGACGAGCGTTGTGATGGTAAGATCGTAGATTTGCGACGTTGGAAGGTAAAAAAACTGTCATTTTTGTTCATTTTCTGATTTTTCTTCTTCATCTTCATCATCATCACCATCTCCATCTTCTTCCATCTTCTTCTTCATAGAAATTTCTTGTTAAAAGTGCATTTTCATCATTTTCATACCATCTTTCATGCATTATTGTGCGAGGAGGAGTTAGGAAGTGCAAGAGAGTGCAAGCGCTGTGTTTTTTCATGATTTTCTGCACATACGGAGCTCGCCATTGCTCGGCGCTCAGAAATTCAAAGTTCCCGCCAAACAACACAATTTTGTGATGAAAATCACGATTTTGTGAAAATTCAAATTTTTTTTGAAAATCGCGATTCTCTGTTTCCCGCCTAAAAGCCTTTTGAAAAGAACACGATTCTGTGGTCATTCTCAGAATCGCAATTCTGTGGTTGTGCTCAAAATCGTGATTCTTACAAATCACGATTTTCAGCCAAAAAAAAACACGATTTTGAGAAACACGATTCTGTGGTTGTGCTCAAAATCGCGATTCTCTAAATTTTTGGAAACCACGATTCTCTGAGACAAAATCGTGATTCTCTAGAACACAATTCTCTAGAACACAATTCTCTAGAACACAATTCTCTAGAACACGATTCTCTAAGACACGATTTTGTGAAATCACGATTTTGTGGAAACACGATTCTGTGAACCACGATTTTGTGAAAACACGATTTTGTGAAAACACGATTCTGTGAACCACGATTTTGTGAAAACACGATTTTGTGAAATCACGATTTTGTGAAAACACGATTCTGTGAACCACGATTCTGTGAAAACACGATTCTGTGAAAACACGATTCTCTGCTCAAAATCGCGATTCTCAAAAACACGATTCTCTGCTCAAAATCGTGATTCTCACCAATCACGATTTTCAGCAAAAACACGATTTTGTGAAAAAGGCGATTCTGTGAAAACACGATTCTCTGCTCAAAATCGCGATTCTAAAAAAAACGAGTCTCTGCTCAAAATCACGATTCTCAAAAATACGATTCTCTGCTTAAAATCGCGATTCTCAAAAATCACAATTTTTAGCCAAAAACACGATTTTGTGAAAACACGATTCTCAAGGTACAAAATCGCGATTCTCTGAGTTCATACAATCGCGATTCTTTGATTTCACACAATCGCAATTCTCTTGGTTTCACAGGATCGCGATTTTCTGATTTCATAGCATCGCAATTCTCTTGAAGTTCACAAAATCGCGATTCTCTTGAAGTTCACAAAATCGCGATTCTCTTGATTTCACAAAATTGTGATTTTTTCCAAAAGGTCCTATTTGCCAATTTTGACCTCCAGGAGCCTGATTTGACATGACTTTTTCATCCAAAGTCCATTTTTTGAGCTCTATAGCTCGTTGGAAAGCTCTATAGCTCTATAGCTCTATAATTCTCTATGAAAACACGATTCTCTGCTCAAAATCGCGATTCTCAAAAACACGAGTCTCTACTCAAAATCGCGATTCTCAAAAACACGATTCTCTGCTTAAAATCGCGATTCTCACAAATCACGATTTTCAGCCAAAAACACGATTTTGTGAAAACACGATGCTCAAGGTACAAAATCGCGATTCTCTGATTTCACACAATTGCGATTCTCTGATTTCACACAATCGCGATTCTCTTGGTTTCATAGGATCGCGATTCTCTGATTTCATAGCATCACAATTCTCTTGAAGTTCACAAAATCGCGATTCTCTTGAAGTTCACAAAATCGTGATTCTCTTGATTTCACAAAATCGCGATTTTTTCCAAAAGGTCCTATTTGCCTGTTTTGACACCCAGGAGCCTGATCTGACATAACTTTTTCATCCAAAGTCCATTTTTTGAGCTCTATAGCTCTATAACTTTTTCATCCAAAGTCCATTTGAAGTTGGGCTTCAAGTGGGACTAGGAAACCAAGGGGGCTCCAAAGGATTTTTGAACCATATACCAAGGGGAAATTTTGGACTCTTAGCCAAAGCTTATGAACCTGAGATCTGGTAGACACCTAGGCAAGGATAGACAAAGCATTAGATCTTCTCAGTCTAGTGTCAACCATACAACTAAGTCTTGGGCACAACAACTAAGTGGTTGTCCTTATGTACTAAACTCAGACACAAGTGACTCAGAAATGTCTTTTAGCATGGGAAAACCTGCAGGTAATTCAGGAACAACCCATCTACAAACACCAGAAGGTCCCTATAAGACACAATTGGAATATATTTGGACCAAACGATTAGGTGCTCGCATCTATGAGGATGGCCTGAGGCGATCAGTGGTCCAACTCAAAAATCCAGATCAACCCTTTGGACTTGAACACCCGGTGGTCAAGTTCGAAGAGGGTTCATACATTGATAAGAAAGGAACCATGTATGTGGTCACCAACCTACCAGATAGGACCGATGAGTTTGGAAATGTCATTCATGAGAATGAGATAGGAGACCTAGAACAAGGAAATGTAGGACAAGGACCCCATACTCCTAGAGGTAAGTCAGTTTTGACCAGAGTGATCACTCCATATTGGATCCCTCAAGACAACAAAAGCATAGAACTATTCTTGAATAGAGAAATAGAGGAAGCCTTTTGGAGATTCAAACCAGATCAACCTAGCCAACTGGGCATAGTCATCATCTATGAATTCAAAGATCCTGAGATACCAGGCAAAGTTGTGTACCTTGATAACACATCAGAGAAGATATTCTTGGTAACAGAACATGATAGACATGCATATACTTGGAAGAGTGAATTGATTTTCCCTCCACCAAGATCCAATGTTTCCCATGGTCTCCAAGGAGTAGGATCATCCCAAGCTCATGAAGCCTAGAGAGAAAGAACTAGAGAGCGACCTGAGGTAAGTTTTGCACACCCTGTGGGCAGAAATAGAGCAGGATTTGAAAATGAAAGACCTGAAAGAGAGAGACATCAAGCACATAGGCAACAAAGAGATGAACATGATTTTCCATTGCCTAGACCCCGAGAGCACACAAGAACCCTAAGACCCACTCAAGTGATCGAGGCAATGAAGAATTATTTTGACGGGTTAGGAGATCCTTATGATCATGTGGCCGAGTTCAAACAAGTGTTAAGAGCTGAACAGGTTGAGGATTTGTTCACCCAGTATGAGGCATTTGGTTTGACTCTTAAGGCCACTGCCTTAGCTTGGTTTCAGCCACTAAGTAGTCGCAACTATCACGATATAGGTCAACTGCTAGAAAAATTCATTGTAGAATTTTCCAAGAGTGGTATCAGGCATAACACATCATCCCTGATCCACAGCTTCAAGTAGACACCCCAAGAAACAGTGCGACTAGCAGGTAGGAGATTCAGACAGTATTTAGAGAGATGCCTTGCTCCCGAGTTACCCACACTAGCCAAACAAGTGGCTTTGTTCTTAGATGGCTTACTGAGCACAAAGTTGAGATCATATGTGTACTTGAAAGAGGCCAGATCCATAGAAGAGTGTGTGCGGACGTGCATTGACATAGAAGATAACTTGGGCGAGGAGTTAGGATTGTCCAAACTCTATAAGGATTCTGATAGTTCTACTAGTCATACTTCAAAAATCTCCACGAAAATAGATAAGATAGCTGAGCAAGTTGCCAAGAAGCTGGGAGTCCAAAATAGACAAACACAAAGAGTCACCTCATTGAACCGATGTTATACCTGCAGAGGCGACCACAGGACTAACGTATGCCCAATGCAAAACCAAAACATTAGAGAAAGGAATGCTCCATATTGCACTATTGAGAGAAAATACACGAACCACACGGCTCAAGATTATCCCTACAATAGGCAGGCTATTAGACAAACTTATCAGCAACCTTACCAACAAGGTAGGTATCAGAACCAATACCAACATCCATATTATCGACCACAACAGCAATATCAGGCAGAATATAGGCCACAACTAGTATTGGGAAACCAACCACCAGCTCCTGCCAATGTGATTCCAATCAAGTATGCTGTGGGAGAGGAAAATCCAAATAGAGCTTTGGTGCCACTAACCCCACTGATCTCAGAGAATGACTCTCATGCTCATAGTTCAGACTACTCCCATGAAGGTAGTCCACATGCTTATTACACAGAGTCACCTAAGCATAGTGAGATTTACTCGTATCAATATGAGGCACCACCTATGGAGCAAAATTGGGAGCCAGAATACTCCAATGTCATGTACACAAATCCTAACCCTAGGCCCCAATTGAGACAAATGAGACCACAAGCCCCTAGAGGATCTTGTTTCAGATGTCAAGGTGACCATTGTATTCGTGACTGTCCTCACCCACCATCTCCGAGTCAAGGTCAGGCTATCACAATACAAGCTTTTTGTCTTGCATGTGGCAAAGACCATCTTCCCAGAGATTGTCCAAGAAACCCCTCCAGTGCACCCAAGATTACACCCATTAATGTGGTAGGCTTAGTGGCGGACTCAAGTGCCAGTAGCAGTAATATGGCTCCTATACAAGCTGTCACTAGAGCACAAGCCTTAAAACAGGATAAAACTAGCAGAGCAATCGGAGTCGAGTGAATCGGGAGAACCTAGTAGGAGGAAAACAAGAACATTGAAAGATACCAAAGAGAAGGCTAATCGCAAGTGGAACAGAAAGTTATCGGAACTAGAAGAAAGCTTGAAAGACGCAAAAACAAAAATAGAAGACATCGCATCTCAAAACCCCTCGCATGCCGACACTCCATCCACTCCACCTCATCCCACCCCACCACCCATTGTAAATAGGCCGCAGCCAGGGTCTGTTCTTACAGATCCAACCCCAGAAGGCTTGGACATGATGTTCAAGGCCTACCAGGCTTGACTTCAAGAAGGGCCTACAGCTGCAAACCTAGACAAGAGTTACCCTAGAGCGGATTTAGAGATTGAACGGATGATAAATGTGCATGAAAATGGTAGAACAAGCTCAAGCCATACTTGAGACTAGTCAAAAGTTCAATCAGACAAACTCTATCAAATCAGATTTGCATTTCCAGGGCTTACTAGAAAGATTAGAGCAATTGGTAAACAAACCACAAGTTTCTTTACCTCCACAGGCTCAACCAGTTATTGAAAGAGGAAGCTCACCACCAATGGGAGCTTATGTTCCTAATTCCATGGATGCTAGAATACCTGCTTCAATTCAACAGTACTCTCAAGAGTTCTTGCGGGAAATACAAGAAGCGAAATGGGCCAAGGAGAAGGGCAATTCCCCTCCTATTCCTGAGATTGATGATCTTCATGATCAATTTCCCCAAGACATTCCATCCATTTACGGAGATCAAGTCGAGCAACAAGAAGACGAAAGGATAGATTTTGAATCTAATACCTTAGAAGAACTGCCTCAATTTCCAAACCCATGGGAATCTATATCTCTTCAGATCAGAGCTCCCACAATACTGGTCAAACATGAAGACTCAGTGGTCCCAAGGAACACTGATGTCGTGAAGAACACTAAGGTTCAATGTCATCTCACTCTAGAAGAGCTGCTCAAAGCAAAACCCGAGCTATGGAATCATGTGAAGGATCAGGTCCTAGAACTTGATTCCAATATGCCAAAAACAGGCTCTAAACAAAAAGTTCCAGAGATACCTCTTGATAAAATAGGAGACATGTGTGAGGGTGAAGAAGGTAATACCTATCTTCCAATCACCTACCAAGGTTACACAACCAAAGCAATCATAGATTCAGGTGCTGGTGTTGCTATTGCAACCACCTCCTTGTGGAAGCAATGGGGACAACCCACATTAAGACCAACTAGAATGAAGCTTCAAATGGCTGATGGCCATTTTGAAAGACCTCTAGGATTGCTCGAAGGGATAACTCTAACCACTTGTGGTGTAGAGTTTGAGCACACATTTGCTATATGTGACTTTGAGAAAAATAATGTCTATGAGATGATCCTAGGAAGACCCTTCCTACGACAATTGCAAATAGTACAGGATTGGGGAACCAAATCCTTGTACTTACAGCACTTAGGGGTCACCACCAAGGTCAACTTGAAGGATTACTCCTTCAGAGATGTACCACCCCTACAGTGGAATTCTATCCACAAAGCGAAAGAAGATTCCATCTCTTTGCATTATGAAAGTTCACCTGATCCATCATGGCTACATGAAGATACTCATTTGTGGATGTGCAAGGTCGCAGAGGAAGAGGAAAAACATTTAAAGGCAAGAGAAGAAGGAACTTCGCCAGGAGATAGACCAGTGAAAGACCCAACCTACACACCAATGATCTTTCCAGATGAGGAATTTGAGCCTCATGGCTGGCCAAAAATCTTAGCCACCATGGACATTGCTATCAATGAAGAACAATGGACACCTCATTGTGATGAGGAGGGTTATGACATTTCAGTGTTCATGTGTCAGCCCTTGCTAGAAGAATGTGACCCTAGTGATGTCATAGAAGAAGAAGAGAATGACGATGATCTAGAGTCCATTGTGATGGATAGTTGCTTTAACTCCGAGAAGCACTATTTAGAAGATGTAGGCGTGTTTAACCAGAAAGAAGAAGGACCTCTCACAAGCATTAAAACAGTAAATTCAAAGGATGGAAGTGAGAGTAGTCAAAAGAAAAGAAAAGAAAAGTAGTGAAACAAGAAGAGGATGAATCAATGTTTGAAGTACCCGAAAACTTCAAGAAATATGAAGTTGACAACCGCAAAATCTTGGTACGAATGCCTAAGAGAGAGGCCATCATAGGAGAATCATATGATAATAAAGAAAAGACCAAGAAAATTGTAGTGACCATTGAAGAGAACGAAGAGAGATGCACATATATAGGAAATGACCTAAGTGCAAGAGAAGAAATGGAGCTCGTAGCTCTATTAAGTGAATATAGGGATGTGTTTGTGTGGCACTATAAAGACTTGAAAGGGGTAGATCCAAGAATTTGCTCTCATACTATCCCCATGACTGCTGATGCAAAGCCCACCAAACAGAAGCCCTACACATATAATGATACATATGCAGCCAAAATAAAAGAAGAAATTGATAGACTGATTGAAGCTGGATTCATCTATGAGATTGAGCATACTGAATGGGTGTCCCCCATTGTAGTGGTGCCCAAGAAGAACGGGAAGTTGCGAGTGTGTATTAACCTTAAAAAAGTTAGTGCTACTACGATCAGAGATAGTTATCCACTTCCAATCACGGAACACCTATTGGAGCATGTTGCAGGCAAGGAAGTTTATAGCTTCCTTGATGGATTTTCCGGTTACAATCAAGTAGCCATTGCCCCAGAAGATCAACACAAAACAGCTTTTGCCACAGAGTGGGGAATCTTTGCATTTCGTGTGATGCCATTTGGGCTCACCAATGCACCTGCAACATTCCAAAGGCTCATGTGTCATGTCTTCAAAGAGTTCTTGCGAAAGATCTTAGAAGTGTATGTGGACGATTTATGTGCTCATTCCCAAGAAAGAAGATACCACATCCCTGAGCTCAGATAGATCTTCAACAAGTGTAGAGAATATCGAGTGTGTTTGAACCCAGAAAAGTGTGTGTTCATGGTGCATCAAGGTAAAATCTTAGGTTTTCTAAGAATGGAATCTCAACAGATGAAGATAAGGTACAAGCCATAGCGGAGCTGCCAAGGCCGAGCAATGTCAAAGAGGTACAAGCCTTTATAGGCCATTGTGGATATTACCGTAGGTTTATCCACATGTACGCGATCATAGCTAGACCCCTTTATGCATTGTTGTCTAATTTTGAGTGGAACGATGAATGTGAGAATTCTTTCAATGAACTAAAGAAACGTTTGTGCACAACACCAATACTGACCACTCCTAATTGGAATAAGCCATTCCATGTCCATGTGGATGCATCCAATCATGCCATACGATGTGTGCTAGCACAACCCACAGGTGAAGGGAATTTAGATTTGCCCATAGCATATGCTAGTAGACAACTAAACCCAGCTGAAAGAAATTATACCACAACCGAGCGAGAAGGGTTAGGCATGGTATATGTTGTAAAGAAGTTTAGACACTATTTATTGGCCAACAAGTTCAAGTTTTTCACTGATCATCAAGCTTTGTTATATTTGGTCAATAAACCTTGCAATACTGGACGCTTAGTAAGATGGTTCCTCTTACTAATGGAGTATGACGTTGAAGTTGTTGTCAGGAAAGGTAAAACCTAGCTTCGGGCAAACCACCTTTCTCGCATCACTTCAGGAGAGTCACCACAAGGAGTGTCTGATGAATTACCCGATGCTTATCTGTTCAATTTAGGAGTTGTTCCTAAATGGGCAAATAAGTTGGTACCAATCCTAACCTTCGGCCCTGCAAATAATAATGTGAAAACATTGCAAGAAGAAATTGTAAAATCACAAAAATACCACATATTTGCAGGAAGCATGTACAAACAAGACACTGAGGGTGTATTGGCTTGTTGTGTCGAGGACGATGAACATAGTAGTTGGTTGCAACAAGCTCATGAAGGATTGCTAGGAAATCATTGTTCTAAACAACACACATTACAAAATCTAAAACGTTTAGGAGTGTATTGGCCTAGCATGGACAAAGAAATTCATGAGTGGATTAAGAATTGTCCTCTGTGCCAGGAAAAACCCCCAATGGAGCATGCAACCCTTTATCAAGTGTCATTAATTCCTGATTGGAGTGCTCCATTGGTAGAGTTTATGAGATCGGGAAGATTACCCAAAGAGGCTAGTCTAGCAAGAAGACAAACTATGGAGCAAGAGGCTCAAGGCTATGCCTTAGTAGGAGACAACTTATACCGAAGAGGCAAAGATGGTTACTTAAGACTGTGCATTCATGAATCAGACTATTTGAAAGTCTTAGAAACTGCACACAGCGGTGTCGCAGGTGGACACTTCGGTCCTGATCGAGTAATCAAGACCATTCTATTCTCAAGACTTTGGTGGCCCACTCTTCATATGGATGCTCATACCTATGTGAAGAAATGTGACACATGCCAACGTGCACAATATCCAGTTAGAAAAGACGAGATGCCTTTGAGGCCAATGATGGGAGGACATGCATTCTCGAAATGGGGTATAGACTTGTAGGTCCTATTAACCCCCTAGCTAGAAACTCCCATGCAGAGTATATTATTGTAGCCAGAGATTACCTTACAAAGTGGGTCGAAGTGAAAGCCACAACAAAGAATGATGCTCAGACTACGGCTAAGTTCTTATTTGAGAATGTGTTCACGAGATATGGGCTACCAATAGAGTTAGTAAGAGATAGAGGGACACACTTCTTGAATGAGGTCATTGAAAATCTTCTCCAAGAATTCTTGGTGATCCATAAGAAGTCCGCCCCTTATCACCCACAAGCTAACAGACAAGCCAAGAGCACCAATAAAATCCTCTGTAATGTATTGACAAAACTGGTAAATAATAAACGCTCTGATTGGGACAAACAACTTCATCATGCTATTTGGGCTTATCGAGTTGCCTACAAAACGATACTCAATGCCACCCCATTTGAGATGGTCTTTGGACAGAATGTTGTGCTGCCATTAGATTTCGTCATCCCAGCTTTAAAAGTAGCACAAGAGCATGAGTGGAATGGACATGAGTTGTCATCCAGGATCTTTGATTTAGAACGCTTAGGTGAGACGAGGCTACGAGCGGCAGCAGGTATCTATGCTGCAAAGAAAAAGGCAAAAGGCATACTTTGATGCACACATCAAGGATAAGGGGCTGAAAGAGGGAGATCTAGTGTTGGTTTACACACTAAAGCAACATGCCCGTAAGTTGGAAAAAAGAGGATACGGACCCATGATCATTAATAGAATTTCCACTAGTGGTGCAGTTCAGTTGGCCACTCTAGGAGGAGATATCTTGCCAAACTATATTAGTGGATGTAGAGTCAAATTATACCAAGAACCTCTTACAGAGGATATGCTTATGAGACTCAACACGGCTAAGAAGCGAAAAGAAGAAGAGTTAAGAGTGAGAGAAGAAGCACAGGCAGAGGCCAGAGAGCGTATTAGGCGAAATAAGTTAAGGCGACTAGGCCTAGATGTCAACTCAAAAGCCCCAAAATATCACATGGATATGTGCCAAAAATCAGGCATAGCGACTTCTCAAGTCATTGACCGAAGACCCTTTGTGACCATAGAGATAGGAAAAGGGAAGGGTGCAAGGACTGTGAAAGCATTGATTGACTCAGGTGCAGCAAGTAGTGCAGTTCGACTTTCCTACTGCCAAGACTTGCAGTTGAACATCAATCCCATAGAAGCTTATCTCATGGGTGAGGTGGAACTTCCCATCTACCTTCAAGATGTTCCAATGAAAGTCAAAGCGCTAGTGTTTCAAGATGAGAACCTTACAGAACCACATGTCTTAGGACAAGATTGGATTTATGACAATGTAGTCAACTTGAACCTAAGAAGTCAACTTCTTCAAGTTTGGGTCCAGGGACAATGCTTTACATTAGAACTAGAAAATGGCATACTCACAAATCAAGATGTCACATCTTTCAATTCTCCTAGGACTAATCTTAGCAAAAAAGATGTATGTGTCAAAAGCTCTATGATGCAGAAGGAGTCAATCGTGGAAGACCAGGTTCGAAGGCGGGTGGATCTTTCTTCTTCTCCAAAGAATCAAGTATCCATAGTAGTGAGTCCACCACACAAGCAAACACAACTGTTCACAACAACTGCTACATCAAATAGAAAGACACCATTCGATAAGAAAGCAGTTCCGAGCATGAAGTAGATATGGGTACGCAAAGGAGAGCAACCACCATCCTTGCCCCCACAAATCCCATCCAGGCAAGCCAACCAGGCCAGAAGACAAAGGAAGCAGCTCGGACAAGGTATCCAACAAGTTTGGGTGCCTAAGAAATTAGCTGCAGCTCAACAAGGGCGATTAAAGATGTGGGTATCTAAGAAGCTCTTACATCCACAACAACCTATGTTCTCCCACATGCGAAAGGTCTCAACAAAGAAGCCAAAAAGAGAAAAGGGTAAGAACCATGTACAAAGACCAAAGGAAGATCAAATCAGCTCTTCAACATTAGTAGGAAGACATGCAAAAAGGATATGGGTTTGGAAGCCAAAAGTACAAGTAGCCTCCACCGAACCAAAGCGCCAACCACACTGGATACCACAGTTCAGAAAGCATCCAAAGAGGAAGACGCCTGAAGTGACCTCTACAGTGCCAAATGCTGTTTTAAAATGGACTCCAATAAGGAGGATTACATCAGTTCAAGACTCAATGGATACCTCCACCAAGGTCGGCATCAACCTCCGCAAATAACATCGAAAGACTTGACGAGCGACAACCATGTGCTCCTTGCACAACGTTGTCTTTTGCACCATTCAGGTCATGCATTTCCAAAGTATGCATTAATATAGGGCCACATTACATGGCCGTGCATAGACACACTTGAGAATCCCAAGAACAAGAGCACATTGACATATGTCAAATATTTCTATTGATACTAACTTTTGTGTTCTTGTTTTGTGATATTTTTTCCAAAGAAAAAAGGAGAAGAGAGAGAGGAAGCACTTGTTCCCAGGTTTGGCTCATGAAACATGAATGAGTCATGCTTAGTTGAAGGTGGAACTGTTGATTACTGAGCATTTATCAGTTTGGATAGAAGTGGGTCTCGGCTGGCAGATGATATAGTTGATACCTTATCTGATAGATGTCAAGAACTTGGCATAAACATGGCATCCACAACTATGGTTTCCTCTTACTATGGTAGGAGTGAAGAGCTTGAAGGTCCGCAACTTGAGTGATGCTCAACTACTGCATGTACGAGAGCATCCAAGGAGATATCTGCAAGGGGTAGTTCTGGTACCCTGCAAATCTTTGTATGTATACTGGATGAGAAGACTCCTACTTATGGTGAACTAAAGAGAATATGTGAAACTAAGCTTGGTGTAGTTCTCGAATGTTTTTTGTCAAGGAATATAAAGAAATTCAATTCTCTGTATTTGACAAATGATGCTTTGAAAAGAGGAGACAGGATCTGCCACTCTAAAGATCTCATAAGTGGACCATCAACATGGACATTCATCAACAATGTTCCATCCCAAAGGCCGAGTGTACAACACGAAGAGATGAACATCGATCGCCCTTCTCCATGGTAAGTATCTTTACTTTGGAAACTTCATAACCATGATAGCTTAGGAAACCTCTTCGTCGGCATACCCTTGAGCACTTAGCTCAAGAACCCCAATTTTTGCACCATACTTCTTCAGATTGCATTTTCCAAGTAAGCATGCATAGGGCTACATTACAAAGCCGTGCACAATGCACATATTTTCCTCAACCCATGCATGAACACACTTAATCATCATCCATTAGGGGTTATGAGTACTTGGCATAACTACTATGAACATCATCCTTGGACGATCTGAGGTCATCAATGGAGACTCACAATGACACAGTCATGCTGGAATCCGAGGAAGAAGCACATACCAAGAGACTACAACTTGCAAAGACTCGCAGTGATAGATGCAGAACCAGACAACCAACCCTGCCACATCTCGAAGTCGGACGACTTTTGTTCATACAAAATGGACACTCCCTCTCAAGGCACTACTTGGAACAACCACCACAACAAGGGTCTGTCAGGGACGACAAAGTCGAGGGGGGGGGGAGTGTTGAAGCTCAAAGTCAAGGACAAAGCATGGAAGCACATAAGAAAGGTGGACACACAAGGAAAGGGAGCAAGTAGGGAGCTCCAAGAAGTGTATGTAAAATTCTCAGAAGAAATCCCTATAAAATAGTGATTTTCATCACTTGAAACCATTGTAAATATCAGAACTATCATCCTACCAATTTTCATAATTTTTAGTCTTCGTTTGAGCCCTCAAATAAGCCTTGGAACCTAATTTTTAACTAGGCCGGACACTAGGTCTGGATAGGGCCAAAACTACTCAAAAAACTATAAAAAGAGCTAGAGAGCTCATTTTTGAGGTTAGCTTGTTAGAGGATAGAGCTTTTGTAAGAGAACTCTTTTGCAATCGAAGCTTTCCATTGTTCCTCTCTTTGATCTTGTGTTGTGTGCGTGTGTGTGTGTGTGTGTGTGCATGTTTGTGTGCTTTCACTCACACACTTGTGCCTTCACTTGCTCGTGTTCTTCATACCGGTCCTCATGTCTCCGCGGATTGACAAGTAAAGGAGGTGGTGCTTACGCTTGAGCTACAGGAGCCTTGGGTGCCAATGTTGCCAATGTATTTCCTAAGTTATTGCCTAAGTTCTTTGCCTTAGTCGATGCCTTAGAGTAAGCCGAAGGAGTAAATGTAGGTGTAAATGTAGGTTATGGTTCTGGAACGAGAACAAAAACAGGAACAGGAACCAGAACCGAAGACGGAGATGGAGACAAAATCGAAATCGGAATTGGAATCACTAACAAAGAATAGAACCCTCCGTATTGATGCGTGCAGAGCTCTGATACCACTGTTGTCAGGATCTTGCTCATGCGCAAATAGAGGTTACGAACACAGAAAACACACAGAAGAATAGAGACAGCAAGAGACAAGATTGAATGCAGTATTGGGTGCAATCTCCCCCCATGCACTCTGTTTTGACAGTCCACAGAGTGCATGTATTTATAGGAACTTTTGATTACGTCCAAAAGAGTGGTTACATGAGAGCAGCTTGAAAAGCAAGCGTGAAACTAAAAGTTGCTAACTTTTATAGAAAGCCATTGCTTTCAATAACAGAAACTGCGGTCTACAACGACCCTTATTTTAACCATTACTTTTCTAACTGTTTCTAACAATAGAACCTTCTACGCGGGTTTATTTACAAGCTAAATAATAATTATTTGCATTATTGATATCCGCCCTTTCACGCCTTGTACACTCCTCACGAACCTTCAGCTGCTATATCAGAAACATCAAAACACATTAATACATTAATAATTTAACACTCCAACAATTACTTGTTCAACACGTTCCATAATTCATAACAGCACATCCATGTGCACGTGAGGAAATGTATTTGGAATGAAGCTCTCAAGAAGCAATCCCTTCAAACCACTATACTAAGGACCATTGGGGTCAACCCACAACAGAGATATTAGTTAGGTTGGATAAGATTAATACTCATATGGTTGCTCTTATTTACCATAGATTTGAAATTGATCTTATGTTTAAGGATCTTTATATGAAAGGAAAATAACCGATTGACATGTAGTTGGGATGGAGAATTCGAGCAGCTAACATGATGCCAAGAGATCTTTTTGGTGCATGTCTGCAAGTGCAAGTTACAATCCATGATGTGAGTGACTACCAAAATTTCTTGGCTCCGCATCACTCTAGTTACTCATTGATATTAGGAAAAATATATATTATTGCAATTAGAATGGAAAGAAATGTTATAAAAGATGGCTCAGCATATGCGAGAATCCAAAGTAAAAATGGCAAGAGAGAGGTCCAATTCATGACAATCTCTATAGATCAGGTCTGAAATAGGACTTCTGTGAGAATGAGGCCTATTCTTGATGAGAAAAGCTTTTGAAGAAAGCTTTCATGATTTGAGACTATTAAAGCTTATAGCACTTTCTTTGACTAATTCATTCTAGTTTTGTATTTTGCTGAAGTAAGGACGTGGGAAAAATAATATATAATAGATCTTCAAAGGAACTTTTATGGGTGCAAAGTTCTTAAATTTGATGAAGAGATCTCTAGGGTTTTTTATGAGATCTCTTTTAGTGATATGATATTTGACTTACATGAGTTGTTTGATGGGAGGACAAATGATTGCCTGGTTTGTTGGAGTTAGACGTCTGCGGAAGCATGCGAACAACACAAGGAAGAAGAAGAAGCTTGAAGCACAACACACAATACTGAATGTATTACTAGAGAATGCACAAAGATAAGTAGCCCATTAGGGCAATAGGCGTATATACAAACCGAGGGAAAAAAAACCTCCTAAAGAGGGAAAAAGTGCCCCGACGGTCCTAGTGTGTTCACACACATCACTACCTAAATATATCAACAAATCCCCCCTGGGAGTGATGCGGTGAACAAGGAGCTGGCACTCATGTATAACTTGAAGTGCCAAGCTATGTGGAAATCACTCCACAAAAGGAAGTAAGCCCAAAGCTTTGCAGAAAGCTTCAAACTTCTCCCTAGGCAGAGCCTTCGTGAAAAGGTCTGCAATGTTCTCCTGCGTGAGCACATATGCCAAGCTGATCTCCCCAGTAGAGAACCTCTCCCTGACATAGTGATAATGCACCTCAATGTGCTTAGTGCGAGCATGGAACACAGGGTTCCTCGCAACTGCCAATGCACTCTGACTGTCAGTGAAGATGGTGGTGGCAGAAGACTGGCCAACACCCAAATCAGCCATAAGGCATCTGAGCCACACACACTCAAAATTCGCTGTGAAAGCTGCCCTATACTCAGCCTCACAACTGGAAGTGGCCACAGTAGGCTGCTTCTTGCTCAACCAAGATATACATGAGCTACCAAGCATGAAGCAAAAACCACTGGTGGACACACGAGTGTCATAGCAATTAGCCCAATCAGAGTCAGAAAAAGCATGCAAATCTGGCGGTAGCGATCCCCCCTTGGGATAAAACAACCCAAGTAGCCGAGTACCACTCAAGTAGCAAAAGATGTGCTTAACCGCCTTTCAATGCGTGACTCCTGGGCAATGCATAAACCTGCTCATCTGTGAGACAGCAAACTGAATATCTAGCCGAGTAATGCATAAGTAAATCAAGCATCCAACAGCATGGTGATAGAGAACAACATCAAATGCATCTCCAGCATCATGAAGACTCAATCGTAAACTTGTCTCCATAGGAGTCGCAATAGGCTTACAGTTTTCAAGGCCAGAACGCTGCAATAATGTGTCAATATATTTCATTTGACACAAAGCCATTCCACCATCAACTTGCATAAATTGAATGCCCAAATAGTGATGCAAATGCCCCAAATCAGACATCTCAAATGAGGCATGCAAATCAGCCTTGAAATCAGCAATATGCTTCTCAATAGGACCACTAAGCAGCATGTCATCAACATAGACAACAATGATCAGAAGCACATCATGAGAACGCTTAACATATAAGGTGCTTTCAGTTGGACTGTTCACAATACCATGTGCAACCAGATAGGCATGTATCTTCTCATACCAAGCACGTGGTGCTTGCTTTAAACCATATAATGCCTTCTTTAACTTGCACACCTGGTTTTCATGCCCTTTCTGCACAAAGCCTCGGGGTTGAAAAACATACACTTCTTCATGCAAGTCACCATTCAGAAATGCTGTTTTAATGTCCAGCTGATGTACATTCCAACCATGATGGGCTGCAAGTGCACAAATGCTCCGAACAGTAGTCATACGGCATGTAGGTGCAAAGGTCTCATCAAAATCAATGCCTCTTTCGTGCGCATAACCCTTTGCAACAAGCCTAGCCTTATACCTTTCAACTGTACCATCAGGTTTACGCTTCAACTTGTATACCCACTTAGTGCCAATGGCCTTCTTGCTAGGAGGCAAGTCACATAAAGACCATGTACCATTCTTCATTATAGCATCATATTCAGATTGCATGGCAGCCATCCAATTTTCTGAATTCTGTGCTTCATCAAAAGAAACAGGCTCATTCTCATCACATAGACTAGACGCAGCCATAGCATAGCAATCTGATGCAAAGGAGGCACTATAAAAGCCTGAACGAGTACGATATGACAAAGGTGCATCTAATTTGCTGTCATGCAAAGTCCGCACCAGCCATTTTGGCATAGTTTTTGCCTGCTCAATATCAGCTCTCTCATCAACAAGTGCATCATGTAAATCTGCATCAGAAATAGAATGATCTGCATCATCATATGAAACCTGCAAAGGCTGAGAAGTTGCCTCATTAGGACCAGCACTAGACTGTCCACCTGTAAAAAGAGGAATCAACGTATCATACATGTCTTTGGAGCTAACAAATGTCTCCTTAGTCTTGATGTCTTATCCCACGTTCAGCCAGAAATGCATTAAACTCAGAAGACATATATTCCCCCCCTCGATCAGAATGGAGGGTGCCCATTTTACATGCTGATACATTTTCAGCCAAAACCAAAAATTGTTTAAAGCACATGAACACTCTGGAATTTTCTTTGAGTGGATATACCCATGCATGCCTGGAAAAATCATCAATGAAAGTCACGAAGTAAAGGTAATTCCAAAAAGAGGGTGTCTGCATAGGACCACAGACATCACTATGTACAACCAGCAATTTTTGCGTAGCCCGAACTGAACCATCTTTTGGAAAGGAGGAACAATGCATTTTGCCCAAAATACAGCCTTCACATACATGTTTTCTAGGTGCCTCAAGCTTGGGCAAAGAAGACACCATATCAGATTTCTGCAGGCATAGCAAACTAGCAAAATTCAGATGACCAAAGCGTGCATGCCAAAGCTTTGCATCTGACATAGCCTGAGAATCATGAACTGCACATGCCAAATCATTCACAGATCTTTCATAGTCTATGAGCTTATACAACCCACGACATAAAATGCCAGAAGCAATAATAACATCGCCATTTGACAGATCATGAACTGTACATCTGTCATCAACAAATTTCACAACCAAGCCAATCTTGGCTAATGCAGAAACTCATAACAGATTCTTCTTGATCCCTCGCACAAATAAAGCATCTGACAAGGTGAAAGAACTACCATCAGCAGTAGTCAGAATGATCTTACCAACTCCCATGACAAGATAAGAGGAGTTGTTGGTGCATGGGACAGTATTCCATGTAGGGGCAGGCTCGAGTGAAGAGAAGAAACTGCGCTGCGAGGTAATATGTTTGGTGGCCCCACTGTCAAAGTACCAAACATCTGAGTCCACTGCAGACATGCACTGCTCATGAGAAGATGGGTCAAAGCTGCAAACTGTAGTAAACGCCCATTCTTCTTCCTGCACAAGATTAGCAGACTCTGTTTTTGGTGTAGAGGCTTCTGCAACAACCATTCCAGCCTCCTTTTTCTTTGCCTCTTTTGCAGCCAGTTTTGGACAGTTCTTTATGATATGATCATTCCCTTTACAGTACTTGCAAAACAATTTCTGCTTTTCTGATTTCTTCTCATCTCTATCCTGGTTCTTCGAATGTGCAGCATTTGCAGATTTCTGCTTACTAGTAGAAGAGCTCCATTTTCCTTTGCCCTTCTGACTAGCCAGGAAAGCTTGATCTGCAACACGCATAATGGACCTGTTCTGCCTGGACTGATCTTCTTGCAACAGAACAGAGACTAACTCCTCAAATGATAAGGCATTCAGATTGCCTTTCATCATCAACCGAAGAGTACAAGCAAAACTCTGATATGAATCAGGAAGACCATTCAGAACGGTCTGCACAAGTGAGCTATTTGGTATAAGCTCATCAGCAGAAATCAACTGTTCCTTCAAATCTTTGATCTTCATTAGGAAACTGTCCATAGAATCACCTTCATTCATGTGCTCACTCTCCAACTGTTTTCGGAGGTAAGCAACACGAGCCTCATTCCTAGCTTGGTACAATGTGGTAAGTGTATCCCAAGCATCCCTAGCTGTTCTGCAAGAGCGAATATGAGGAATAATGACACGTTTGACAGACAAATCTATCAATGCATGTGCCTGGGCATCTCTGCCATCCCAATGAATTTGCTCTGCAGTAGGTGCAACAGAAACAACAGCACGAATAGGAATCTGCGGAATATCATCTTCGACACCATCTTCATCAACTCCAGCACATGTATTTGTAGTACCTGTCGTTACAGGTGTAACAGGACGTCTTTCAACACCCTGCACAATGTTCCATAATCCTTTTGCAACCAAAACATGTCGCATCATATAAGCCCATAATGGGTAGTTGGTACCATCCAACTTATCCTCAACAGCCAACATACGGAATACATCATTGCTTTCAGCCATGGCCGGTGACTAAAATACCTTGATGTAGAAAATTGACTGTATCTCAAAAAGTTGAACAGAACTGCCCAGACGAGTTCTGCTAGACCTGTAGCAGACTTCGAGACGCTTAAACTGGCGAACAGAAACTGGTATATACCTTTGGCACAAAAAGACGAAATAGCCTGCACAAGCACTGTGATAGTGCATTCAGAGGCCGAAACGAGCTCAGATCGCGATTTCGGCACCACTCAGCGAAGCTGTTTTGATCTCGAAAACACGCTGAGTATGCTCTCCAAAATTCGTGTGATTCTGAGACTGCAAACAGAGGAGTGTCGACGGCACCCTAGATGAAGCGATGACCTGCTCTGATACCAATTGTTGGAGTTAGACGTCTGCGGAAGCACGCGAACAGCACAAGGAAGAAGAAGAAGCTTGGAGCACAACACACAATACTGAATGTATTACTAGAGAATGTACAAAGATAAGTAGCCCATTAGGGCAATAGGCGTATATACAAGCCGGGGGAAAAAAAACCTCCTAAAGAGGGAAAAAAGTGCCCCGGCGGTCCTAGTGTGTTCACACACATCACTACCTAAATATATCAACATGGTTCATGTTCATTTTATTGACATGTATAGAGCAATAGCAAATTTTGAAGAGAATAAAGATGGAAGAGACGTTTCTATTGAAACAAAGTATAAGACAACTGATAAAAAGATTAAACCAATTGCGATTCCACTTCTTGGTAATATCAATCGACTTATGGATGGAGCCAAAAATCAGTTGCCACTAGGAGACAAGAGAAAGATAGGGCATGATTTCACAAAAGAAACCCTTAAGAAAATTCAATTAAGGAAGGATGACTTTCTCAATGCACAAGAAAAGAACACATTCTCCCATATGATTTTTATACATGGGAAATCTTTTTCCTTTGATTTTAAAGAAATTGGGTGTGTAGATCCATCTATGGTAGCCCTAATGATTATTTTTACAATACCACATGTTCCATGGAATCTTTGACCAATTCTAGTACCAAAGACTCATATTCCAAAACTAATCGACCTTTCGAATGAGAAAACTAGAATGGGGATTCTTGAGCCACCAAGTGCTCCCTATTCTAATCGCTAGTTTAGTCCATTCTTAGTGGACTGGAAGAGGTAAATTTGATGATATCTACAAAAAAAATCAATATTTGAAATGCACGAAGTTCTAATTGTAGGAAGTTTATGCGGTCAAAAGGAAAGAAAACCATGCCCAAGGAAAGTTGATGCAATTCAAAATATGAAAGAAGTTTGCTCCTCGATCACTGAGGTGAGGAGATTTCTTGGTGCATTGTTTTCTATGTAGTGTGGATTTTGCGTTTCACACATGTAGCATATCCACTCTATCAACTACTACTAAAGGAGCAAAGATTTCGATGGAAGGAAATCCATACTTAAGTTTTGAGAAAGTTAAAAAAGTTACTCTCAAAGGCTCCATTGTTAAAAAAGGCCGACTACGCTGATAATAAACCAATTTACATTACTATAGATACAAGTCCAACACGTATAGGTTCGGCACTTGGTTAGGAAGATAATTAGGGGTAAAGATATGCCATTCGGTTTGGAGCTAAGGTATTGAATGTTTCCCAAAGAGTTTATCCTTAGATCAAATGGGATCTTTGGGGAATACTGACTACATTAAAAAGTGATAAAGAGTACTTAATTGGAGTGAATGTAGTAGTGGAAAGAGATTATTTTCTGTTGTTAGGGATGATAATGAATTCTTCCACTGTAGACATCACTATGCTAAGAAGGATAGCATATATTAAGTCACTAGATCACGAGTTTGTCCATATAGCTGGTAGAAATAATGTAGTGGCTAATATGTTCTAATGAGCAATATATGAAGATAAAGATAATTGATGACTTCAAATGATGAAGATATAGGATTAGACTTTTATGCTTCGCATGTACATGCCTCTAGTCTTGATGAAGCATGTGCAGGACCAAATAAATATGAGTCTACCTATCAATTTGAGAAGTCAAAAGCTGACATCGAGTCTTCAAAAGAAGGAAACAAAAGAATTTAGGAAGTGAAAAAGAAAATAATAAGAGAAATGAGATAATTTATGAATTTCAAATGGGAATAACATAGAGATTTAACGAGAGTGTATATGAAAGTGAATGGAAAGAAATAAAAAATATTTAAGTACTATGTCTCTTGATCAAACAAGAGTAAAGAAAGGTCTAGGAATGTTTCAAGGAATCGAATAGTTATGTTTTGAAAGATAGTTTACTTTGGAGATGTAAACTTGGAATGGACAAAATTCCTCAGTGGGTTGTAGGTTATAATGAAGTGAAAGACCAAATCATGAGTGAGATGCATAATTCATTATGGGTTGCGCACAAGCGCTTTCAAGGAACATATGAGAAGATAAAAGAAAGATATTGGTGGCCTTGAATGTATGTAGATGTTTAGAATTATGTGGCCACATGTAAGATTTGTTAGATGTTTCTGAATGTAAAGCATAGCGAAGATTTGCATCCAACGTATCCTCTAAAAATCCATTAAAAGTAGGTTGTTGATTTGGTCATGATGGCTTTCGGAATACAACAGATATGATACATCATACTCACAAGAGAAGATTTGATGAATCATGTTGACGCAAGAGCTCTGAGAACAAGAACTACAAGTAATGTATGTAAATTTCTATTAGAGGATGTATTCAACAAGTTTGGATACATTGAAAAGATAGTTGTTGATAGAGGTGATCCTGACACTTGTGCACAACTGAAAGAAGAGACAGTAGTAGATAGCAGTCAAGAGATGTAAAGGAATATGTTATGTGCATAGGAATTAGAGGCATAATCTCGTTTACCAGTGGTCTTCTATTAATTCTTTTTAGAGACAGAACTTTGTGATCTGTGATAGTAGCTAATGAACCCAACATTCATGTAACCGCCTTTCTTCAGTACTATCGATCTCGTATGGTCAGATAACCTTTTGGCAATGACCCTTTTGTTAAAGAACTTGCCAGTAGCCATGTGCACCAACCTTCTTGACCATCATTCAACGCCTAGGCTAAAGCTTCATCTATAAATGTACTCCCTTGTTGATAATGAATAAGGCACAATCTTATCTTCCTATTTGTGCATATGCTTTGTCTCCCCTTCTCTGAGTTTGTCTCTCTGCCATAGCCTCTAGCTTTTATTTAACAAGTGATATCAGAGCGAGGTGACTCAGTTGCTTCACCGGTCTGTCTGATGACTCTAGAAGTTTCAGTTAGGCTTGTTCAACTCCAAGTATTGACTAATGACCAACTTTACAAGTAATGTGTTCAACAATAGCTTGGCGAGGAGCAATTCGTTTCCTTTGATCGAGATCACATGCATCAATAGCGAGGCATATGCAAAAATCATTTTCCAATTGTAATACTGATCAAAGTGCAAGAATTAGTGTGAAAGGGTACCAAGAATACCCATTCAGAATTAATAAGTACAGATTTAAATTGATGATGTCAACGAGACAAGTGTTGCAGCCACTAACTCTACAGATATGGTACATGCGTTCTAGAACGTCGATAGTAAAGTTGTGAGTGTGGGACAAACAAAAAATTTATGGACTCCTAGAACCTCTTGGAGGAGAAGGAAATAACAAGTTCATAATAACAAGTTTTATAGCTCTATAATAACTCTTAAGCATATAGGTTTGAGCTAGTTCTATAAATAATTTTTGTGTATCTTGTTTAAAATAATGGGATTAGACACTGCTGATTAATAATCAGTAAGACCTTCCCAATTTTTTATGTGCCAAAGGATATGCTAAATCAAGGCATCCAAGAAAAAATTAATAGCCAATGGGTCTATTCTTCAACAACCAATTCCATCAACAAAGTTTACCCAAAAGATGGACAAGAATGAAGTCAACATAATATGGTTCTTGATATATTCAAGGCAAAGCAAACTACCCCCTAGTAACCTAGTATGGTGAATCCTAATCACCAGATAACATGTCCAATGTCATGTACTAGCTTCCCCACAAAATCCAATGAATTTCACACTCACCCAATGTGGTAGATCAAATCCCAACTTGTAAATCAAACCCAATGTGGTAATACAAACCCAATGAGGTAATACAAACCCAATGAGGTATCCTAATATGGCACACTAAATCTCCCAATTTAAATGCCCAATGTGGCACTCAACTACAATGTTTTCTAATGCTTGAAAAAAGGGAGGGAATGGTAACTGCCAGTAGCCATGTGCACCAACCTTCTTGACCATAATTCAATGTCTAGGCTAAAGCTTCATCTATAAATGCACTCCCTTTTTTATAATGAATAAGGGATAATCTTATCTTCCTATCTGTGTGTATGCTCTATCTCCACTTCTCTGAGTTTGTCGCTCTGCCATAGCCTCTGAGCTTTTATTTAACGATTCGGAAGAAGAATAAGAAGAAGAAGAAGTACTCTGAGAATGGAATTCATCCTCTACTTCATGGTGCTAAATGAAGAAAAACATTTGAGCTTCTATTCATGTCACCATAAGATAAAGATTTCCCACTACTTCATGAAAACACGTTGTCACAAAGATCGAAGGTCTAATAAGGGAGACTAGCATGGGGTTAGATCAGGCCATTAGGGGAAAAAGTGAACCCTGCATGGGCCTTGTAAGGATCCCTAATTTTTAGGGATTAAAATTAACAAAAGAGGGATTAAGGCCACAAAAAAAAACCACTAGTGGTTTTGCAATAAAATATTTCCTATAAGGAAGGTGATCATGTCGAATACAGTCATGGGAGATCGTATCCGTTGGAAAATCGCACGTGAACGGCCAAGATCTTCTTCAATTTGCCTGTCAAAAGAAGACAAAAGAGATCCCAAGCGAGGAACAGTCGTGGGCATTCTTATTCATTGGATGAAATGCTCACGGACGGCTTGGATCGAAAGGAATTGTCTGTCACAAAAAGACAAATTTGGAAGCATTCAATGAGGAGAGAGAGCATGTAGACTGGCAGAAAACGACAAGAGAGGAGGCGCAGTTCCGTCGCGGGCTGGATTCACGTACGTCCGATGGCTGAAGATCTGACGGCTACGACTTGCTCTTGGGATGCTCTCAAGAATAAAGATTCATAGCCATTCGATCTAGAAGTGATCCAAGGGCTCCAGCTCAAAGCATTCCAAAATTCAAGGCAAATGAATCCGAACCACTCCCTTTTAAGTCAATCCGACGATGGAGGTACAAACGCGCAGTTTTTCAACATTTTCAAGCTAAACCATTAGATCTTTCCCACATCTAAGGGACCATATTGTATGCCGACTTTTTTCTGACATTTAACATGAGCCATTAGATCCTTGAGTTAATCCAATGGCTATGATTCAAAATCTAGGCCTATCAAACCACTTTTGGAGAAGAACAAGTGGTTTTTAGTCCTTCATACCACCTTTGACTACAAAAAAACAAGGGAAGCCTATGCCTAGTCTAGGTGATTGAGGGAGTAGACTGTGGCCACCACCCTCTTCTCATTGGTCCATCACTAATCATCTCTTAATCTAAAAGGCCCATTCAGGGTTCATTTTTTCCCCTAATGCCTCGTTGGGTGCGTCGTCCTCCATCATCCGGCGAGTGGTGTCTGCACACTGGGCACCTCGCCCTAGTATGGTGGTCATTGTATCGTAGGTCTACGCCTCTGAATAGAATGGAGAATGTGTTGCCCTTTGAATCTTGCAAAGGCACAAATGCAAAGGATAGTAGAGAAATAAAATCAGACAAAAGTACTCAGAGAATAGAAACAGACAAGAGACGACACCAGATTGGATACAATCTCCCCCCACATACTCTGATGGACGAGTCTATCAGAGCATCTGTATTTATAGGCAATTCATATTACATCGTGAATAGAAGATACATGAGGGCCATGCTTTAAAATAACGTGGTTTTGCTTTATTTACAAAAATAACTAAAAAGATAATATCTTCTAAAAATAACTATCTAGTGTCGTCTCTTGCCTCTTTCTATTCTCTGAGTACTTTTGTGTGATTTTCATTAGGAAAAAAAGTGAACCCTGCATGGGCCTTGTAAGGATTCATATTTTTTAGGGATTAAGCTTAATCTTGTACTTTGTTAAGGGGACAAAGTGCATTTAATAGAGCACTTTTTGGTAGGCTGAAGTAGGCTTTTTTTTAGGCTGAGCTAGGATCTTCTCTCTCTTCTGCACATAGAGAGAGAGAAAAACCACTTTCCACCTCATCAAATCCGTCCATCTTTATGAATAAAAAAATGACTTTTCTGAAAAAGTCTCTTTTTCAGCTATTCTTTATTCAAAATGGCCCATACTTTTATGTATATGTCAGAACTTAAATTTTTTAGTCTTATTTTTATAAAAAAATACTTTAAAAACATACTTTTCAAAATCCCTCCAAAAGTTCACTACCACATCATCAAAATCGTAACTTTGGTTGCCCCAAAACATGAATTTTTGAAAAAAAAAGCTCATTTTCCCTCTAACACACTGAAAAAAGTCATTTTGAAGTATCCACATACCAAACCACACTTTTTTTCTTGCACACAACTATTGTACTAGCCATTCCAGCCATCTTTGTGCTTCTTCCCATTCGGTGCTGGAGTTTTGGAACATCATGGTGCTCACATGTATTACAAACATGACACCAGAACCAAGGCGTGCTCCTCACACAAAGAGTGTACATGTTCGTGTTCCTACAGAATTTGCACCAACAACTAGAGGTAGCAATGACATGCAGCTGGAGAGAAGAATATTGATCTTTCGGTCAATGGTGCTTTGTATCCCTTGGATCCAATGGCTAATGTTCATCCTAGATTCCCTAGTTTCTCCACATTTCTATAATTCCTTGGTTGCAGTGAAGATGGACTGCTAGGCTATTGCAAGCGATTGTCTAACCATTCTACATCTATAGCAAATTGTTGGATGCAACAATGTCATCACAACCATTTCAAGATACACAGTTTAGAGAGTGCTATACACACTTTAGAAAGTGCTATCAAATCTTTGGATGAACACAATAATAGACTCCAACAAGATGTGGAAGAAAAGGAGAGCACAATTACAAAGTTAAAAGCCAATCTTACACAACTAAAAGAGACTCCACTTGGGATGAGATATAGGAAACGACCATTATCATCCTTTCAAGCTCTTTCAACTGGTGGTGGAGCACGGAAGCGACGTGTTTACGCACTTAGGTATGTGTTTCCCTTGTTTATTTATGTTAAAAGTCTTTTAGATTGAGTTTATTATTGTGTAGGTCATTTGTTGAAGATGCGAGTGCTTCCTCAACAATGGAGGATCAATTGAAGTTTCTGAATTCTTGTCTTAGCAACAAACATGTGCTTATGATTTTGGATTCACCAATAGGAAATCACATCAAAACCCAAGTGATTAAAGATTTTGCAGGCAACTTAGAAGATATTATTAGTCCTAATGAGGTACAAATGGTATGTGATGAAGCAGGTGTTAGTACTAGAGCGTACATGGCATTGTACAATCTTTTGAAGCAGGCTCTTCAAAACAAAGGTATTTTCAAGAGCATTTTTCCATGCCCTTACAAGGTATCTCTGAAGAAGAAGATGACCAATGAGGATGTAGCCAATACTCTTGGCAATTACCTGCAGATAGAAGATGTTATGCCTACATCCATTTATCATTCATCTACAACAAAGAAAGAGTTGAAAAACACATCTAGAAAGGGATTCATCTACACAAAGTACAACAACATATTTGTCAATTTGGAGAGGCTTCAAAAGGAAATGGTTAAATTTTACAAATCCACAATTCAAGGTATATCCATTGTTTTGATAATGACATCCATAGTATTTTTAATAATTATTTGATGTAGATTGTGGTTCCAAGCTCAAGTTTGTATTGAAGCTAGACGAATGTCAAATCATAAAGGGACGCCGTATGGAGAGACTTAGTGTGACACTCATGAACGAAGCTATGGCCCATGCTCTTATTGATGATAGTGAAGAATCTACCCATCACTTTACATATAGTGTCCAATCCGAGAAAGATATATGGTGGTTAGGTGCTATTGAAGTACCTAAAGAATCCAATGATGTTCTTACATGGATTTTTAGTAGGACCCCATGGATCACAGAGGTGATAACTTCTCAAATTCACGGTGCCAAAATCACTGTAGAAAGCCTTGGTGATTTTGAAGTAGAGTGGCACTTAAGTGGAGACTTAAACACTATCCTTGTCCATATTGCACACAAGGTTATAAACGAACAAAGAGAAAACAAAACAACATAGATGATTTAGTTGATGACATAGATGCAACTCCATCTGCTGAATGGTATATACCTTTAATGAGGTGTCCCATGTTAGGTACACTTAATCGTGACATGTCAGATAAGGATTGGAATCCCATTATTCCATTCCCTTTAGTCAATGTCCACTTTTGCACCTTGCATGCCTTCATGAGAATTTTTGATAGACTATTAAAGCTCCATATAGAATACACATTTGCCATGAAGCCACTTGATAAATCTATTCAAGCTATAAAGAAATTGGAGGAAATTCTTAATTCAATTGGTTTTCATGGTGGAAATGTAACCCTAGTTGTTAAGAAAGTTGGAGAATCTCAAGATAGCTTGCAACAAGTGTCAATGACAGGGAATAAAGCAAGACATTTTTTTAGAAGAGGTACTAGCACTCAAAATAATGAACATTATGAGCTGTGGAAAGACCTTTGCACCATCACAACAGACAATGACTCTCAAGTTGATCTTTGTAATAAGAGAAAGAAAGTTTGGTCAAGCTTTGATAAGTTGGTAGGCTTAATGGGTCTGACTAGGTCTAGTGCTATTCAACGTCAAATGTTTCAAGAAACATTAGTGGAGTTCACCAAGTGTTTCATTGAATCTTGGGGAGAGAGCAATATAATACACTACATTGTAAGTGTAATCTTCTTCTACAAGTATTCATTGCACTTCCCTTTTTCCAATGTACTTAACACTTTTTAACATATTTTGTTTGCACACGGAGCTTTTTTCATGCATCGATATGGGTCATTAGAGATTTTCAGTACCCAAGGAATGGAAAAGTCACACTACAAAGCGAGGTGTGTCTACTTCAAAAGCACCCGACATGGTGGTGGTCCAATGCAATCAAACTACATGGAGGAGATGTTTAATTGGTTTTACCGCACTACATTCTCGAGAAAGTTTTTTGTGGAATGACTTAGGGATTCAAAATTGGCAAAACTTACAAGAACGATGCAATACAACATTCCCAGTGAGAAATGGAAGTCATCGTTAGATCCTCTTCATCATGCTCAATGGTGTGCTAGGAGACAACGAGAAGGCTCAGCTTGGAAGTAAAGTGAATTTGTTATTTCCCATTATGTGGTAAAACCTATGATTATTGTAATCTTGGTTTCAATGTGTTATTATTTAATATATAATATTATGTATGGTTTTAAACAGGTTTTGTCCATTCTAGTGTGAACAAATGGTTTTTTAAAAAACTCTATAAATAGAGAGCACTCACTTCATTTCACACTTTTTGCAACTCAAGAGAATGGCACACACCAAGCAAACTCCAAGGAAAGATCGCATCTTCTTTCCTAGCCCTCATCTAGGGACACAATGCCCACCATGATTGCAGCCCCCCCGAAGACCATGAAGTGGTTCCTAGAGCACATCTGTGCCTGTGTCACATGATGGCACTCCAAGACGATCAGAGTCCATTTCAGATGATGAGCCACCAACAAGGACACCCATCAAGGCAAGACCCAAACAGAAGTTGATCAGAAGGAGTGTACGAGAGAGCGAAGAAGAGTCCCCGAAAAATGAAAGCAGCAATCAACCACCATGGAATGATATGCAAATTCCAACAAGCCATATGGTGACACATGGAGGTAAGACACTTCCACAAGGACAAGGGCAAATATCAAAAGAGGAGGAAAGAGAGCAAAGTCAACAACCACATCAACAACAAAATGTGCAAGATGAAGCTGGGCCCTCACATCGTGTACATCCGAGAAAAAAAACTATCAACCATGACGTCGACCTCAATGCCAGCCAAACATACCTCCCAACACAAGAGCTCCACAAAGACGAAGGAAACACTGTAGGGCTTTTGCAGAGATACGACACTACCAAAAGTCCGTTGAACTACTCATACCACGAAGAGCTTTTACAAGGGTAGTGAAAGAGGAACTACAAAGCTACCACTCAGGTCTACGAATACAAGGGATAGCACTTGAAGCACTTCAAGAGGTAGCTGAGGCCTACCTCATCTCCATGCTTGAGGACTTTGACCTCTGTGCTATCCATGCCAAAAGAGTAACCATACAATCGAAGGACATTCAACTAGCAAGAAGAATTAGAAGAAATAACCCATGATGTGTATATTACACCCTATGATAGGCCTACTTTGCGATGTAATACAATGGATAATAGAAAATTTTGTTTTAACCTATATTCTTTGTCTTTTTTTTTTCTCTCACTCTCTCTCTCTCTCTCTCTCTCTCTCTCTCTCTCTTAAACTCCCAGCATAATTGTATGCAACTAACTTTTCTTTCAGTCAGTTATTTATGGATTCAGATAAACATGCATGCACTTGCATATTGTTTTGTGGCTAGATATGTTCTTTTTGTACCTATTGATGTCCCACATGTCATTTTTATGCCAAAAAACCCCCATCCACAGAAACGCGGGATTCAGCCCTCCAAATTTTTTGCAGGGCTGAATCCCGTGTTTATGTGGCTGGGGTTTTCTTTTGCATATTTTGGGCTTGTCTAAGGCTAAAAGGTATGGCAGAGATGTAATGGTCTAGTAATTTAGAGGTTATACCCTATAGGTAATCATTGTATGCATAAAAGGTATGGATGAGATCTCTGAAAGCTAATGCCGAGGTAATACCCTACTGGTAATCTTTGGTCTTGATTCTACCAAAATCAAGTGATAATGAAGTGTTAAAAAGTTTCCTATGCTTTGTAGCCCCTATAAACACCAGATAAGGCCAAAAAACCCCCAGCCACAAAAACACGAGAAATAGCTCTGCAAAATTTTTGCAGGGCCGTTTCCCGCATTTCTGCGGCTGGGGCTTTTTTGGCCTTTTTTATGCATTTAAGTATACAAAAGACCAAAGGGACAATACAAAGACTTGAAAATAGATACAATTTGTGGAGAGAAGGTAAGCTCAATTTATTAGCACATTCATTTACAGGACTAGACAAATAAGGTAAAAAAAAAGTTTGTATTATCAAAACATTTACATCATTTCTCAACTGCCTTCAATTTCTCTACAACTTTCTTTCTCCTTTGGAGAGATTGAGGCAGCTGGTAAGTCAATACAGATCTTGATATTACATGGGGATCTTGCATTCCAAGACCCATGGCGATACCTATTTGCCCTAATACTTTTCCTCTAAAATTAAGTCCTAATGTAGTTACAACTAAGGATTTCCTAACCAAAATGACACAATTAGTGCCTTGGGTAATTGTACATAAACACAAAATTTTGTTAAGGGCCTTCAAGCAGCAAGTCATGAAGTGCCCATCTGGACTGTAGTCTTTGTGTATGATAACAAAATCATCCTTTGGCAACTTTCCGATGTAGTTTGCCAAGGATGAACCACTCCCGCGAGAAGCTCGATCCCCACCAGATCTTGCTGCAAACTTGTCGAGCTCAATTGCTTCCTGTTAAGAGAAAATGAGAATTCAAGCTCTTAAAATGTTAACTTAAATTATCCATTTATTTAATTCAACTACCACTTACATCATGAAGCTTGTCTTCTTCCTCCCCTCTTCCAGGGGCATCAAGATCAATGCTAGAGTGGGCCATGCCACTGTGCTCTGCTATGGAGGATGTAGGAATCTTTTGCTTCATTATCATCTCCCGTGCTGCACTGAACTCCTCCTCCGTAGTAGAATTGTTATCATCTTTCAAAATATCAGAGCACACCATTGTTATGGTGTCTGCCACAGAATCCCCAAGTGGGATTGCCTTCTTTTCAAGTATGTCAGATGTGTTGTCAAGTGGAACATCTGACATTGTGGAGAAAATACTCAAGCATTCATCTAGACGTAGACCGAATGCCTTCTCAATGACATGAAGTAAAATAAATTCTTCTCCATCCACAACGATGCTGGAGAGATATTGAAGTTCCACCTCTGGTAATGTGGGCTCAGAGGGGTTGAGATTTGAAGGGGGGCCCTCTTCCATGCTTGATTGCTCACCTAGTTTGTCCTCAACACCACCAGGAAATTCTTGGTGGATTGTAATGCTTTCTTTGGCAAACTTTATGGCCTCTCGTTGAGGCTCATTCTGCTCCTTAACAAAACCCCCAGTGACAAGGTCAGGGAGCTCAACAGGTGTAGGTTCACGCTCCTCATTAATGATAAAATAAGTTGTTGCAATGTAGGAAAGGTACTTTGTACCCATCCTCTTCTTTTTGTTAAGTTTTTTTACTAATGGCACAGAGTCATCCAGTAAGTACCCTGCAGTTTCAGCAATTGCCATCAAGCGCTTAAGGCGCTTCATGAAGGCTTCATCGCCTCTGTGTATGTAGAGTAGAAGGTCACATGGGACCCATTTACCTTCATAAGGCAGTATTTCTATAGAGAAACACAAGATGTAGTACAAGGAACTCTATGATTTCCTCGAGCACATGAGAGTTCAGTTGAATTGTTTTGTCTAGATCAGGGACTCTAGAAAATAGGTCATACAAGTGGTTTTGACCTTTGAACTCAGTTGATTCCAAGAACTCATTGAAGAGTTCACGTGGACATTTGGGTTGTAGGGTACTGGAGGATGCAGCAGCCATTGCACGTGATGCTAGCTTGTGTGTGTGCTCTGCAAGTGATTCTAGCTCTTCTTGGTTGCAAAAGTGAGAAATGAGAGAACAAGTGTTACTTTTATAGTAGTTTCAAATTTTAAAGTGAGTGGGACCCATTTTAAAACTAAAACTGATACCTTCAAATAAAACAATCATGCACAGAACTCTCAAAAAAAATCTTTGCGTCATAAAAAAGATTGAACAGAATCATTAACCAGAATAAGATACACCACATCTACACAATAGAAAAAATATATTCTCAGAACTTTAAAATTATAATAAATTTCCATTAGAAAAATCAAAGATTTGGCAAATTGTACATCATATTGAGATAAAAAATTATTACATGCTACATGTCTTGCATGTTAAATACATTGCTGCAGACGAAGGATTATAAATGGAACATAGGTTGTGTGTACACTCTAGCACTCAAATAGTTCTTGAGCTATGAAAATGAAAGTTGAGTTCCATCGACACTCCATTCAGGAAGGACTTTAATTTTATCCTCTAACCTCTTACCAATCTGCAAACAAATAGAAAACTTTAAATGAACATATTTGAGTACAAGAATTTTTATAAACAAAAGAAAAAATACCATATGCTACTTACCTTATGCCCTTGTATTCTGAACTTTGAATTATCCAGATCCTCAAATCCCATGATTACTAGATGTTCTCTCACGTTGGCAAGAGTCCAATGATGATTTACTGAAATAACTTCCATTTCGTTGTTGGGTAGATTTATCTTAATTTCAAATGAAGTTAAAAAACCCTCAGAACTTTGTAATGGTATCCATTCACCAAGTTTACACATCCAACGATCATAATAGAATCTAATGTACAATGAAGTACGATGTTTCAAGTATCGAAATCCTATGCCTGTTGCACCAATTTTACAAAGGTATCTATACCCTTTGGTGCATCCTTCTACAAGTCCCCAATTCTTACCTAGCAAACACTCTACCTGCTCATACATGATATCTTTTAACATGAACATTGTTGAAGTCTCTAGAATTGTGAATATCTGAAATAAATGTACAAAATGATGAACAGGAACACACCAATGTAATCCTATAGATCTTGAAACTCTTGTAAATTTCAAAGAGTTGTGTATGTCCATCACCATCTTATGCTTCAAAGATGTTAATGTCCATACATCAGGTTGCGGCAACTCGAGCTTTAAAATAGAATCTACCTTAATCATCTCTAACCTCCCAAAATCATTTGATGAAGAGGGTACAACATATATATGTGTGTAAAACAAAACTCTCTCACGTAATAGCTGAGCAGGACGGGCTTGTGCAAAGACTATCGACCCAACATCTGCATGCAATGCTTGGAAAGTACCTGTAAGACTACGAAGTGGTTGTTCTTCCACCAAGGTAGAAGGAAATATGTCTACAACAAAAGACTACACAACTTAGCTAGGTATATTATGAAATCTAGACAAAAGTCAATGAGTAATACTTACAGTTGATAGCATATCTCATTTTGTTTGAGTTCTCCAATTTCATGGTTGACATTGTGAAAACATGTTGTACAATGGCAACAATTTCACCATTTTTGAGCTTTTTGAAGCCTAATAACTTCCCTTTCCAATGAACATCCAAGTTTCCACGATCTCTTACATGGTGAGGACCAACACCAGAGGGTTGCATGTACACCCATGCACCTTTGCAGAACTCCTGGCCTAACCAAATTCCTTCTATAGCCTTGATATTGTGACATTTTATCACGATAACCTCATCTTTTGGACATCTATGAGATTTAGGTTTCTCCATTAGAGTTCAGGTTATGGAAGTGATAGTAAGAATTCAAAGAAGATGATGCACAGAGAAAGAAATGGAGATCAAGGAGCTACAATCGTGTGTTAGGGAGAGAAAGTAGTGGAAAGAGATGACTTTTTGGGACCTGGGTATGAAAATGTGAGGTTTTGGAGGGAGAAAGTTGCATTTTGAGTTATTTTTGAAAAAGTCACTTTTTTCACTTCAGTTCATGCACGGATTTTGATTTAGAACTCAAAAATAGCACTTTTGATCCTAAAAAGTGATTGGGGGACCATTAAATGGTGTTATGATGAGTTTTATAACTTTTTGAAAATTTTGAATTTTTGGGCCCAGATAAGTTACGAGATTCCTTTCTCTCTCTAGAGGCAAAACCTGAACATATGGGAATCTTGTCCCCTCATCCCCCTTCAGCCTAGTGATTTATAGGCTATAGACTGTGTCCACCACCCTCCTCTCATTGGCTCATCACTAATCACTCCTTAATCCAAAAGGCCCATGCAGGGTTCATTTTTTTCCCTAATGTGTTTCGGTACTATCCTCTACGTTCGTGCATCTGCGGGATCCGAAGGGCAACAGTGGTATCAGAGCATGTGTATTTATAGGTAATTCATATTACGTCCTCAATAGAAGATACATGAGGGCCATGCTTTAAATAACATGTTTCTGCTTTATTTACAAAAATAATTTAAAAAAATACTATCTTCTAAAAATAATTATCTTCTAAAAGTATTCTTCCAAATATCTCCAAAAATATTTGAATAATTCCATGCGTGTTCACACCCTCATGGATCTTCACCTACGAAATCAAAACACAAAATAGATTAAAAACATCATGATATTACAATCCATTTAACATTCCAATATTCCATAAAGTGTAATAGAAAGTGCCTCCGCTGCACGGTATGGAACAAAGTCGTAGGGTGTATGCATCGCTCATGTGGAATGATAAATACAATGCTAAAATCAAAATCACCAGACTCAATGTGCCAAATAAACAAACTTTGCTCAATGATGGCAATGAATATACAACTAAGGTCACCAAGTGACTCTGAATAATACAAATAAAAATTCCGATATAGTGCGGATCACTCAAATACAAGATAGTCACTCCATTACAGTGTGAAAGGATGCCCTTCAACTTCTCTTCGATCTTTGCAGTAGGAACTTCACTTCACAACAAGATCTTTTCTTCAAACTCTTGCTCTTTACTTCATACAATATTTGAAAAAAAGATCAACTGGAACCTGGTGAGAATTCACAGGGGTATAATTCTTCACTTCGGTCTTCAAACTTCCTCTTCACTTCATATAATAACTTGAATGGTAGGTCTTCAAATCATGAGAATCCTGGACCTAGAGGAAATGTGCGGGGGTATAACTCTTCACTTCAGTCTTCAAACTTCCTCTTCACTTCATATAATAACTCGAATGTACTCTTCAAATGATGAGAATCATGGACCTCGAGGAAAACCACGGGGCAAAAAAAGCCCAAATCTCTCATTAGTGCTTTCTAAGATGATAATACTCACAAAATAAAAGAAGAAAAAATTACTTTGCTTCATATAATAACTCGAATGGTACTCTTCAAATCATGAGCATCTTGGACCTCGAAGAAATTTGGGGGGGCAAAAACACCCAAATCTCTCACTAGTGCTTTCTAAGATGATAATACTCACAAAAAACAGAAGAAAAAAATGCTTTGCTTTAGAACATTTTCTTAATTTTATTCTATATTTCTTCTCTCTCTCTCTTTCTCTTTCTTGGTAGGTTGTAATAAGATGGAAGTTTGTAACTTAAATGAACCAATAAATTCTTATAGTGCTTACAATTATAATAGCAAGACAAAATTGTGGACCGCATATGCTAAACTCCTTTCCAACGATATTTTTGCCCAAACAAAGAATCGCAAACAATCTGATTAACTCTCTATCTTCCTGATCATTCTCTTTTATTAATTAAGGTCCGTTTCTGCATTCCATATTGACGTGGTAATGCACGTCTCCAATAACTACCATCTTCATAACTCTCATCACCATGCACCATGTATGTGTTTAATCTCATGAGTTTGGTCAAAAGCATACATGTATAATTGCACGCTTTCCACACACATGTATAATTGCACACCCTTAAATACTTATAAACAAATGGCATTTGTAAAAATTAAATGAGGAGTGTTCATTTATGACAATCAATTGATTCCTATAAAAATCACACATTGTTTCACTCTCCTTTTTGTGTACAAAAGTTTTTCAATTATTTGATTCCTCTGTGAATGAAGTGCCAAAGTAGCATCTTCCATAGCACGCATGTAGCTGCCATAATGAAACTTTTCATTACTTTCTCTTTCTCATTCTCTATTGCTCCACATGTGCTTCGAGCTCTACTTCACTTGTTTACTTTCTTTGCGCAACACCTCTCTCTCTCTCTCTCTCTCTCTCTCTCTCTCTCTCTCTCTCTCTCTCTCTCTCTCTCTCTCTCTCTCCGTCTCGAATTTGCCTCGTACATAGCTGCCATAGTAGCGTACAACCCTTTTTCTATCTACCTCCCTATTCCGTGTGCAGAGGAATTCACATAGCTGCCATTAGATAGTCAAAGGTCTGGGCCAGATCAACTTCTTCTGTGCGCCTCGCCAGATCGTCTTTTGAGATCTTCTTCTATTGCTCCCCCAGTCTGCTATAGAGGCTTCTGCTTGCACGAATACAATATCCTGTGTCCGTATGTGCTACGAGATATCGAGGACGAGGACCTTGGAATTAATCAAGACTAGGATCAGAAATGCAACCTACAGCAACACCATTGGCAACGAAAGCACGTGAAACCAGAGGGGAACGTCATGGCAAGTGCTGAATTTCAGGTAATGGAGAAAAACTTCTCCTACGACCCTTCCTTCGATCCAGGAGGAGAAAAACTTATCAGACCTCGCTTTGTCTTGGCTTTTGGCGTTGTAGATTCTGCTCTTCATATATTACTTAGATGTTTATACATCTTTGTGTATACCTACATTTATTCTCAGCTTCTTACGATATTGTGATGCATAGAATCCATAGCCGATGTAGATCATTCCTTTCTGATGCAGATTAGTATCAATTGATATTCTCCCATCTTGTTGTTATGCCACTAATTTGTCCTCCTATTCCTCTCTCTCATCCACGGTTACATCTCTCTCTCTCTCTCTAAATGTCGAACATAGTAAGGGAAGACTCAGATATATTAATCATGGAGAAATAACAGAAAAGGATGCTATCTCCTTCCTCAACTCTCTCTCTCTCTCTCTCTCTCTCTCTTTCTCTAAATTTCGAACATAGTAAGGAAAGACTCAGATATATTAATCATGGAGAAATAAAAGAAAAGGTTGCTATCTCCTCTCTCTCTCTCTCTCGGGGACCGAAGCAATCAATGGGAATCTGATGCCTTGGGCTTTGAAAATCATATCCCTCTGACTCTCTTTCTCTCTCTCTCTGCATGGTAATGGAGAGCATGAACAAAAAACTAAAAAACATAAACAAGAAATGTAAAGAATGGACAAGAGAAGACAAGAAGCATACCTCGAGATTAATCTGTGGGGAAAACTAAATGAGCATGGGACCTCTATTTATAGGTTCCCCTAAGGCTTTTCTCTAGAATCTTCTAACGTCCTCATTGATTCTTCCTATTTTCGAAATCTTCTTCCATCTTCTTTTTCTATGCTGGGAAAATCTCATCTTTTAGTTCTAATTTTTATTTTTCTCTTTTTATGTTTCCAATTTGTCTTTTTCTATTTTTGTTTCTTTTTCTTTTTCCCTTTTTTATTTTTGGACTAAGGTTTGGTTTCACACCTTATGTACAAATCAAATTAAATCAAAGGGTTAGACTTAGGGTGAAAGGCAAAACTAAGATTCCAACCTAGGGTTTCAATCACATAAAGTTAGGTTTTACCTATGATTAAGGTTAGGCACATCAATTAATGGGTTTATTCACATTTATGGGCTGAATCCCTAGGGTTTCTAAGGGTCAAACCTAGGGTTTCAAGGGTTAAAACTAGGTTTTCTAGGGATCAAACCCTAGGTTTCAGGGGTTTAGAGTTAGGTTAATGAGCTATTTACAAATATGTAGGTCAAATGTGCAGAAATAACATGGTTTCTTATTGCACAGACAATCAACTTAACCAAAACATGAACATTTCAAGACTATTATCATCTTCTTATAGTCAAAACAGCATCTCATGATCAGAAAAACAATGAAATAGACTTTGGAAAAAAAAATCTTAATGTACACTTCTCTGAGGGATTTCATCCCGACATTCGCCCCACTGAACTAGCACATCGTTCCAATGGGCCAATCTACAAAATCTAACTAAAGCGTATCATGATTATTTTAAAAACTCTTTTTATTTTTATGTTTTTCTTTTCAAAAATTGAACTATGATAAAGATTAGTACAAATTTTAGAAAATAAAGCGGGTGCAAGTTTCACAAACATCTTATTATGTTTTTTGTTTCCGCAATCAGTCAAACAATCATATGAATAAACTGTAGGCTTCGTAGATCTTTTGTTTTTTCAACTCGTTTATATCCAGCAACTTATCCTAAGTACTAGCATATATTAAGATCTACTAACTCATTTTGTAGAAATACGCCCTGATTCCTCTATTTATCTCTTACTGTCCAAATCTTCATCAGATCTTTTCTTTTCTTTTCTTTTTTCTTTTTCTTTTTCTTTTCTTTTCTTTTTTCACTTCATCTCAGCTCAGAATTTTTTCTTTTTATTTTTATTTTCACAAGTCAGCCTATGCCAAAATCGGGTGTGACTCATGGACTTGTCTACCCTACCAAGTTTACCCCACCTGTCTACTGACCCGACATAGCGCACGGCACACAACGTCAGTCCTACATGAAATCGACGTCAGCTTGTGGTTGTGACCACCTGATCAAAGTGACTCCACCCGCCTACCAACCCATATAGGCACATGAAAATATATAGGTTAGGCCTAAGATGAAACTAGCATCAACTCGTGGCCTTGATCACCCAACCAAGGTTGCTCCACTTGCCTACTAGCCCATCACAACGCACTAGTAACACATGCATATACATATATAGCTGGCTTGAGTATAGAGGTTTTCTAAATCATGATCAATCTAGAGGTCGGATCTCACAAGAAATAAATAATAGGACCCAAAGAATCCCACTCACTAAGTGTTCAAATCTATCGGCATAAACGCACACTCAGTTTAAGCATGACATCACATTCCCAAGATTTCACTCCCAAAAGTCTCTAGTTTGCTAACTGATTCTATTCATATCATTCCTAGTCTTTCATATTTCATACAAAACCATAATAAATTTTTGCTATCTCGACCCCTACTTAATTTTCTTAAACTTATACACATCTTTATCACACACAAAAAATGCAATGCATATGTTCTTTTTCAAAAGAAAACGGAATTCAAAATTGGAAGTGTTTCACCTGATCAATTTAATTCCTCTTCATTGTTGTTCGATCCAGCTTTTCTTCAATTCCTTGATTTATTGTTCTTCATCAGCATCATCAACATCCTCCATCATCTTTATTATCATCATCATCATTCATCATCATCAATCATCAATAATCATCATTCATTAATCATCATCATCAATCATCAACATCATTCAATAACTCTTGATCATTCTCATATGTTTTCATTATGATTCTTCTTCAATCATCCTTCAATATTTGCAAATATCTCTTGAAAAGTCAAATTTTTACTTCTCTTGTTCTTTTTCACAGTCTTAGAAGTCTTCAAAGTCGTCCTTACTTCTCCCTTGATTTGCTTAATAATGTCATCAAGCAAATGTTTCTCTGCTACGTTAACTTGTTTATCATATTCTATATCTTCTTGAGCATCTTCTTTACTATCTTGTTATCAAAGTTTAATTGAGATTGTAAATTTGTAACTTTCACTTGATCAAATAGATCCTCATTAGTCAAATATTTTGGATTAAATGAGACATATACATCCTTATCTTTCTTTGATTTCTCTTGAATTTCTCTATCAAATTCTCTTTCATGATCTATTTCCATTTGCCCTTTATTATCTGCTCAATATTTTGTTTTTCAAACTTTATTTGTCTACTTTTGGTTTCTTCAATAGGTTTCTCTTGACTCTCAGTAGATAGCATTCTCGTTTGTTCATCAAATTTATTGTTCTCAAGTCTTTTTGGTTTCAACATCTTTTGAATTGACTTTGATCTAATTTTGGTATCCACCAAGTGTTCCTTCATTCCACCTCTTCCTATAATCAAATGTAAAGGTGATCCATCTTGGTATTTACAAATTTTACCTTCATCTTCTCTTACTAGTTTATGTCTGCATGCACTTTCATATGCCAGACAATCCCAGAACATATGTCCATACTGATCGCACCAAAAACATCGTATAGGTCTCTTCTCTGCCCAACTTGATTTTCTAGGTATCAGTCTAAAGATGGATCTTCTAAGATCAAATGATTGTTTTTGTGCAGATATGCCTTGGACTTTTACCTAATGTTCATTATCACACTTCAATGTTTGTAGGTCCTTAACTTGTTTGGTCAACAACCGACCTTATGTTTCAATTCTCAAATCTTAGAATCCATTTCCTTTCTTACGTCTTTAATACTTATGCCCATTAACTGAATAGTGTCAGACATTGCATTTATAGTTTGCATTAAAGTCAAGGATATCAAATTTTAGTTTTATAGATTCAATTGTGTTAATTTCTATTTCTTTAAATTGCTCTTCATATCTTCTAAGTTGTTCTTCAATCATTTCCTTCATTTTAATTTTCCTCTTGTTATGATCTACACAATGAAATAAGTAGATTCTTAATTTGAGCGACAATAGAAAGTTTAGTGCACACCCGTATGATCTAAACTGATGCAAAAAGTGGATGATCAAAGTCAGGCAGTCAAACGCAATCTTTCGGTTTAAGTGCATGGAACGATGGAAAATTCAAAGAACCTAAAATGCTAGTACATGAAATATATGTCTGATGCCGTGGTTCCTGTGTTCTCTTCTCAAGGAGTGGGTGGCGTGTCGAGGATCACCTGGTAGTCGCCTCGCTTCACGTCGGGTTCAAGTGTCCAGAAGATCGAAGGTCTAATAAGGGAGAGTAGTGTGGGGTTGGATGAGGCCCTACTAGATGCATCGTCGCCCGTCGTCTGGTGAGCGACATCTGGATGCTAAGCGCCTTAGCCTATTATGGTGGTCATCATATTGCAGGCCCGTGCCTCAGAAGAGAATGGAGAAAGCACCTCGACTGCCTGGTATGGAACAAAGTCATAGGACGTATGCATCCTGAATGTGGAATGATAAATACAATGCTAAAATCGAAATCACTAGACATGATGTGCCAAATAAAAGAACTATGCTCAATGATGGTGATAAATATACAACTGATGTCACCAAGTGACTCTGAATAATACAGAGAAAATTCTACATGTATGCATCGTGAATGTGGAACGATAAATACAATGCTAAAATTAAAATCACTAGACTCGATGTGCTAAATAAAAAATTATACTCAATGATGGTAATGAATATACAATTGATGTCACCAAGTGACTCTGAATAATACAAAAAAATTTCTAGTACAGTGCGGATCATTCAAATACAAGATAGTCACTCTGCTATAGTGTGAAAGGATGCCTTCAACTTCTCTTCCGCCTTTGCGCTAAGAACTCCACTTCACGGCAAGATCTTTTCTTCACTTCTGGTCTTCGATCTTCACTTCGGGTCAATGAACAAAGTTTCTCCTTCTTCACTTCAAATCTCTTTACTTCAGATCCATGCAGAAACTTGGAGAGAATTCACGGGGGAAGCACTTCACTTCAGATCTTCAAACTCTTGCTCTTTACTTCATATAATATTGAAAAAAGATCATCCAGAACCTGGAGAGAATCCACGGGGGTATAATTCTTCACTTTGGTCTTCAAACTTACTCTTCACTTCATAATAACTCGAATGGTAGTCTTCAAATCATGAGAATTCTGGACCTGGAGGAAATCTACAAGGGTATAATTCTTCACTTGAGTCTTCAAACTTCCTCTTCACTTCATATAATAACTCAAATGGTACTCTTCAAATCATGAGAATCTTGGACTTGGAGAGAAACAGCGGGGGTATAATTCTTCACTTCTACCTTCAAACTTCCTCTTCACTTCATATAATAAATTGAATGGTACTCTTCAAATCATGAGAATCCTGGACCTTGAGGAAATCTGTGGGGCAAAAAAAAACCTAAATCTCTCATTAGTGCTTTCTAAGATGATAATACTCACAAGAAAAAGGAAGAAAAAAATACTTTGCTTTAGAACATTTTGTTAATTTTATTTTATATTTCTTTTCTCTCTCTCTCTTTTTGTTTCTTGCTAGGTTGTAATAAGATGGAAGTTTGTAACTTAAGTGAACCAATAAGTTCTTATAGTGCTTGCAATTATAATAGCAAGACAAAGTTGTGGACCGCGTATGCTAAACTCCTTTTCAACAATATTTCTGCCCAAAGAAAGAATTGCAAACAATCTGATTAACTCTCTATCTCGTCCTGATCATTCTCTTTTATTTATTAAAGTCCGTTTCTGCGTTCCATATTCAAGTGGTTATGGACATCTCCAATAACTACCATCTTCATAACTCTCGTCACCATGCACCATGTATGTGTTTAGTCTCATGAATTTGTCCAAAAGCATTCATGTATCTTTTATTTGATTCCTGTGTGAATGAAGTGCCAAAGTAGCAAATCTTCCATAGCGTGCATGTATCTGCCATAATGAAACTTTTCATTACTTTCTCTTTCTCATTTTCTATTGCCTCGAGCTCTTCTACTAAAACTTTTGCGTAGGAATTTCTTCTATCTCTCTTTCTCATACCTTTGAAGAATGAATTCAATCAAAAATCATAAAACCAAACAACATATATCCCTTCACATTCTTTACTTTCTTTGCGCAACACCGCTGCTCTCTCTCTCTCTCTCTCTCTCTCTCTCTCTCTCTCTCTCTCTCTCTCTCTCTCTCTCTCTCAATGCCTTCGCTTCCTTCTCTTCTCTCTCACTCCAACACTTGATTTGAGACCACAGTTTCCTTCAATTCTTCGATCGTGAGCTGAATTGTTCATTATCCATTTTCTAGTTCCTTTTGTAGCATATCGTTGAAAATGGTCACTTTAATTTGTATCACAAATTTATGATACATCCATCAGCGATACCATAGAGAATTATGTTATGTCAAGCAGTAAACAAACATCACGAGAGCATTGATGTTATTTGAAATCGAGTAAGGAAGCATCACAGGAACTCTCTCTCTCTCTCTCTCTCTGCCCTCCATATTCCATTCCACCGCCTTACTGCCTATGCCCATCTGCTAAAGCTGACCTCCTTTTTCCTCGCTTCTTTCTTCTCTCTTTCTCTCGCATTCTTTTGTGTTCTTTGCATGTCTGCTTTACAATCTCTGCTTTCATCTCAGGGCTATAGCTTCCTCCTCTTTCCCTCTCTCTCTCCCCTCCTCCTTCTCTCTCTCTCCCGATTCTGAATAGTAGTGCCTCTCTCTCTCTCTCTCTCTCTCTCTCTCTCTCTCTCTCTCTCTCTCTCTCTCTCTCTCTCTCTCTCTGCATGTCTGCTTTACAATCTCTGCTTTCATCTCAGGGCTATAGCTTCCTCCTCTCTCTCTCTGTGCCATCATCATCGAAGATTCTCTCTCTCTCTCTCTCTCTCTCTCTCTCTCTCTCTCTCTCTCTCTCTCTCTCTCTCTCTCTCTCTCTCTCTCCTGTCCGGAATTGGCCTCGTACATAGCTGCCATAGTACTGCACGGCCCTTTTTCTCTCTACCTCTCTATTCGGTGTGCAGAGGAATTGACCGTCAGTTTCTTTCTTCCTTAGATCGTCAGAGGTGTGGGCTAGATCAACTTCTTCTGTGCGCCTCCCCAGATCGTCTTTTGTGATCTTCTTCTGTTGCTAACCCCCCCCCCCCCCCCCCCCTCCCAAGTCTGCTATAGAGGCTTCTGCTTGCACCACTACAATATCTTGTGCTGGTATGTGCTACGAGATATCCAGGACCCTGGAATTAATCCAGACTAGGATAAGGACTGCAACCTACAGCAACACCATTCGCAACAACACCATATGAAACCAGAGCAGAATGTCATAGCGCAGGTGAGATGCAAGATGAATAGGCAAGTGCTGAATTTCAAGTCATCAAGCAAAAGTTCTTCTACGACCCTTCCTTCGATCCAGGAGGAGAAAAACATATCTAGGAGGAGAAAAACCTATCAAACCTTGTTTTCTCTTGCCCTTTGGCGTTGTAGATTCTGCTCTTCATATATTACTTAGATGTATATACATCTTTGTGTATACCTACATTTATTCTCAGCTTCTTACGGTACTGTGATGCATATAATCCATAGCCGATGTTTATTCTCAGCTTCTTACGGTACTGTGATGCATAGAATCCATAGCCGATGTAGATAATTCCTTTCCATTGTCCCTCGGTGGATTGCTTATGTATAATATTTGGGGAGTAGACTGTTGCATATTTGTATCAACTGATATTCTCCCGTCTTTCTGTTATGCCACTTTGTGCTCCTATTCCTCTCTCTGATCCATGGTTCCATCTCTCTCTCTCTCTCTCTCTCTCTCTCTAAATGTCCAACATAGTGAGGGAAGACTCAGATTTATTAATCATAGAGAAATTACAAAAAAAGGATGCTATCTCCTTCCTCAACTCTCTCTCTCTCTCTCTCTGTGTCAAATGGTTACACATAGAAAAAAGGCAAAACATAGTTCCAACCTAGGTGTTCAATCGGGGAGAGTCAGGGTTTACCTATGATTAAGGTTAGGTATGCCAACTAATGGGTTTATTCACATTTATGCACTAAATTCCTAGGATTTCTAAGGGTCAAATGTAGGGTTCAAGGGTTAAGACTAGGATTTCTAGGGATCAAACCCTAGGCTTCAGGGTTTTAGAGTTAAGTTAATGAGCTACTTACAATATGCAGGCCTAATGTGTAGAAATAACATGGTTTCTTATTGCATAGACAATCAATTCAACCAAAACATGAACATTTCAAGACTCTTATCATCGTCTTACAGTCAAAACATCATCTCATGATCAGAAAAACAATGAAATAGACTTTGGGAACAAATTCGTAATGTACACTTCCCTAAGGGATTTCATCCCGACACCGTGTCTCTCCAAGTCGAGCTCTTTTCTCTACTTTATCTCCCCTTTCTATGAACCCCAGGACAACGTGGGATAAAACATCAGTGTATAGTGCCATATACACCTCATCAGAATGGAGTTGCTGAAAGGACGAATAGGTCACTCATGGAAATGGTGAGGTGCATGGTCAAGAGTCTGGCTTTACCACATAGCTTTTGGCTTGAGGCTTTTATGTGTGCAACATATGTACTTAACAAGTATCTCACTAAAGTATTGCAGTCTATCACTCCATATGAGGCTTGTGAATATTGGGTAGACCTAGCATTGAACCATTCTTTTCCATGTCTTTTATACCTCTCTCATTGAAAGGACCTAATCTTTTATGCTATAGGTCCAAATGGCATCATGAAAGTAGTAGGTGCATTAGTCAATCCAAATGGCATAACTAAATACTCATAATGCCCAAAACGGGTCCTGAAAGTTGTTTTATACACATCTTGTTCCTTTAATCTACTATGATGGTCTCCACTTTTCAAATCTATCTTACTATATACAACCGCTCCACCTAGAGGATCTAAAAGATCATCTATCTTGGGCATGGGATATAAGAGCTTGTTGCTAATCTTATTGAGTGCTCTGTATTCGATGCACATCCTATAAGATCCATCTTTATCTCTCACAAGAAGAACTAGTGCTACAAAGGGTGAATAGCTGGGTCTCATCAGCCCTTTTTGCAAGTACTCATCCACGACCTTGTGGACTTCATTCTCCTCCTGCAAATTCAATTGAAATTATGTTTGAGTGGTACGACTCGCTCCTAGTACCAATTTGATTATATGCTCAATGTTCCTGCAAGGAGGTGAACCCAAAGGTAATTCTTTCAAAAATACTCTTGGAATTATGCTCTTACTTTATCTGAAATTACTTGAGCATTCCAACTAGATTTTCCATGACTTCATGAATCCATCACTACACATGATGAATACTAAAAATAAAGAAAGCAAATATACTTACAATTGATCTTAAGCAACTTGGTAGCAGCTACCAATTGTGTCTCTTGGAGATCTAGCTCTCCATGAATCTGTAGTCAAATCCCCTCATGCTCAAACTGATAAACATGCAAAACAAAGTCTATGGATTAGTCCTTTTCTCGAATGCCACGTTTTACTTAGGACTACAAAAAGTGTTAGACTAGCTATCTCAAAATCCAATATGTTATCATAGGATTGGATCTAAATGGCTAAACGCACCACTCGTCAGTCCCATGTCTCAGTTCCCTTCTCATCGGCTAACTCTACTGTGTAGGCATACTCTAACTACACAGTCACTAAGTGTAGCCTCTTGAATAGTCAAAAACTAATAAAATTGTGTAGACAACCCTAATGTCCTATCATGAGTCAACTTCCTCTTGCCTTTGGCTATTTCTAGGAAAGCTCTAGATTCTTTGCAGATTTCTTCCAACCAGTGTAGAGAGATGAGGTGAGAAGCAAGGTATGTGATCTTGTGGGTACTTTCTTTTGGGTATAGTCATTCAACATGGGTTTATGCTATCAAGAGTTTGAGTGGTGCTAGAGTACCTTGATAGGTTGTCCTGACACAACTCGTCTCATGACAATGAGCTTTGTGTCTGGGAACTCAAATCCTTTCTGTGCCACTAGCAAAAGCACAACATCTGGCATAGTGGGAAGCTTCTTCATGTTTGTCATGGCCACTATTGGAGATGATATTTGTGATGGGGAATCACCGAAATCCTCATCTCCATCACTCCCTACCTATGTAGGATTGATGACTATGGTAGCTGCTATTTTCTTCTTCATAGGACAGTCCTTGAAGAGGTGTTGTCCTAGACATCGATAGCACAATCCTTCCTTCATTGCCTTCTCTTCTTGGTGAGGGGTAAGGATAGACTTATTGTATGCCATCTCAGCCAAAGCAGACACTTTTCTTTTTCCTCTTGAAACAATCTTGATCATGTGCATTTGCTTAGCCCCTTTCAGAGGTTTTGTAGTGATCAAGCTAGGAGTGGACATGGAAAAGTTTCAACTCATCTTAGTCCATGAGGGCCTCTCACCCTAGGAGCCTATGCCCCTATGGCCATCCTCATAAACTAGACCTATCTCCATGGCATGCGCCAAGGAGTGAAACCTCTCCTTCCTCACTAAAGGTTGGATAGTTTCTCTAAGTCCCAAGATGAACTTTTGGACCTAGAGAAACTATGGGATAGAGCCAAGTACTTTGAGAAGTACCTCTTTATACTTATCTGAGCACTCGTGAAAAGTTTGGTTTTTCTTACTGATGAAAAATCAAGTGTTTAGTGCTCGAGACCTCTCATTAGGTGGTACAAAGTTATTATAGAACAAGACTTTAAATTTCTCGCAAGTCATGGGCTCTTTATTAACTTTCTCTATCTTCTGCCACCACCTATGGGTGATGTCCATGAGATTATAAGTGGTCTACTAAATTTTATGCCTATCTTCCACGATATGGCATAAAGAGAAGCACTGCTTCCACTTGTTGAGCCACTGCTCAACACCATCAACAGTCCTACTATTAGTTGAGCTATGATATCTACGTGGCTTAAGGTCTTTAAGTTTCCATCATGCCTCTCTAACTAGTAAGGTCTCTCTAGGAATCTCTTGAGTTTGATGCTTACCTAGAGCATTTAACTCCATCCCTCACAAGTCTGTCTCAGGCACAACTTCCTCTTACATGGGGCCACACATGTGCTCCAAGATGTCATGACGTGCGCTCTTGAAGTGTGTTATCCTAGCACTCATGGTCTCTATAGGATCTGAGGTATGCTCAACCATGAGTGTATCACTCCTAACTAGTGAAGGGGGTCTAGATTCCATACTAGGATAAAGTAAATGGATCTTTTTATTTTTTATGGTTTTACATTTTTTTCAATTTTATGTCATTATGTACACCTAAGATAACAAAGTGGCAGTGAAAATGAACTAATCACAAGCCTTTGCATAAATTAATCATAGAAAAAGAAACTTTTAGTATGATTTTCTTACTTTAAACACATATGTATGCTAAAGTTAAAAATTTTTGACATAAAAATGAAAATCGGAAAAAATAACTAAGTGCACTACATGCACTTTCTAAACCAAATGGTATTGGAAAGCACAATATATAAACAATGAAACCAAAGGGCACTACATGCCCTTGTAGAAAATTTGATCCTTGCGGCATGGTATAATCAATGAGAATGATGAGAGTTCTTATAACTTATTGGCAATACCTGTAAGATTAAACACCAACATACTACTGTCACACAAAAATGCAGAGTTGAACAAGCCTCTAATCAATCATATACTACATACTCTATGCATTATGCTTATTATACGTGCACAACAATGCGTGAAAAGAGCAAGAATGCATATAAATTGACAAGAAAACTTATCTTGGAGTCCAAAACTTTGATGTGCAAATGTGTGTAGGTGCTTGACATGGTCAACACACACTCCTCTTGAGTTTCCAAGAGTATCCCGATGGTTATTGCATAAAAAAGGTGCACAAATGGGGGTCTTTGTCATTGAACAACCAATTTTTGAGCTTTATATAGGTTTGAAGATAGGTTCAAATGATAGCTTATAACTAATCTATTGATAGTTCTCTCAGCAAGGAATCTATAGAGCACTCAATTTCAACATCAAATGAGTGAGATATGACCATTTGAGTGAAGGAGGGTAGTCAATCTAAGCACTTGTAGAGAGGCTTTGGAAGATGGTATGAAGAAGGAACTTCAATTTTTGGTGCTTTGTGAACCTTCCTTTAGCAAACATGCATATGTGGCCTCTCCTTTATCCCATATAATTAGATGACCGTTGTGCAAACAAAATATTATGCTATTATGAAGAATGGTATTTGGTCTTTCTGTGACTTGCCTCTTGGCAAAAAGGCCATTGGCACTAAGTGGGTATACAAACTGAAGCGTAATGTGATGGAACATTGACATGTATAATGCTAAGCTTTTTGCAAAAGGTTATGTTCATAAAGAGGCATTGATTTTGATGAGACCTTTGCTCCCACATGCCCAATGACTATTGTTCATAACATCTATGCACTTGTAGCTCATCATGGTTGGAATTTACATTAGTCGGACATCGAAATTGCATTTTTGAATGGTGACTTACATGAAGAAGTGTATGTTTTGAGCCCCGTGGTTTTGTGCAAAAAGGGCATGAAAACAAAGTGTGCGGGTTAAAAAAGGCATTATATGGTTTAAAGCAAGCACCATGTGCTTAGTAATGAAATGATACATGCCTACTTGATTGCACATGGTTTTGAAAATAGTCCAAGTGAGAACAGATTATATGTTAAGCATGCAAATGTTGTGCTTCTAATCATTGTTGTCTATGTTGATAACATGCTGCTTAGTGGTCCTAATGAGAAGCATATTGCTGATTTAAAGGTTGATTTGCATACATCATTTGAGATGTCAGGTTTGGGGCATTCGTATCATTATTTGGGCATTTAGTTTATGCAAGTTGATGGTAGAATAGCTTTGTTTCAAACAAAATGTATTGATACATTATTGCAGTATTTTGGCCTTCAAGGCTGTAAACCTATTGCCACTCCTATAGAAAAAATTTTATCGTTGAGTCTTCGTGATGTTGGAGATGCATTTGATGGTGTTCTCTAGCAATAGGTTGTTCGATGCTTGATTTACTTATGCATAACTTTGCTTGATATCCCATTCATTGTCTCATGTATGAGCAATTTTATGCATTGCCCAGGTGTCAAGCATTCGCATGCGGTTAAGTGCATTTTTTGCTACTTGTTCTATCTCAAGGGGGAATCACTACTCCGAGATTTAAATGTTTTTTTTTACTCTAGCTAGGCTAGTTGCTATGACAATCATGTGTCCACCTGTGGTTTTTTTTTCATGCTTCATAGTGTTGGAGAATTCCTCTCCTATGTGCAACAAAAAATGTAGAAGACCTTCTGAGGATCAAGACTTTCACCTACAACTCAATGTTAGAATGAAAACTGGTATCAATTAAAGCACACAATGAAGTTGACACTTTGGTCACTCAGACTAAACACTAATATCTTTCAAATGAGCTATCCAACACTCAATTTGGAGTAGTTTTGGTTTTGCAAATCTTTGCCTCAAAATAGGTTTCCTGTCCACTTAGTTAGGCTGAAAACTAGACTTCACTAAAAACGGAATAACCCATAGACCATGATGATTTTGAAAAAACTATTTTAGATAGAAAAGTATACAAGATAGGATTTCTAACCCATATTTAAACTCTAAAAATGGATATATATAATGAGAAATATGACTCTCGCAATCAGGCTACCCAGAAATTGGTATGCGGATGGACATAGTCTGTGAGAGTGTAGAAAACAAAATGACTAAAACCAAATGAACTATCTACAAGGGGACTTTAGTGCCTTCTTCCTCTATTCTTGAGTGTCCTCCCTTGCCTCTTTTGTAGCCAAATGACGACGAGCTCTCATGATGAGTTTGAGAGCTCTTCTCCATAACTCCTCCACTACTTTGAGAAGCCACTCTTCTCTTTTGATTCAGTTTTTGGATTTTATTCTCTTTTGTTTGATTCTCTTTTGGCCTCCACTACTTGCTGAAGTAAATGCTTCCTTTTTTCATTTTTGTTTTTTCCTTCTATTTGAAGAAAATCCTTTTTGCAAAATATATACGACCTTGCTTCTTTATTTTTAACACTACTCTTCAAGCTCACATGTGAGCTTGCACCTTCAACCATATCTTGCAAGTTGATTTCATCCTTGACCCTCTTTAGCTCAGAAGCATCTAAGGACTTTGTGACCATGTCTGCAACCTGGTCATTAGTTCTAATGAACTTTACGTCCACATCCTTGCTCAAAAAACTTTCTTGAACGTAATGATAATGCACTTCTATGTGCTTACTTCGTGCATGGAACATTGGATTGTTTGTCAAGTGAATGCTTGAAATGTTGTGACCATGAATTAGAATGGTCTCTACCTACACATCAAGATCAACTAAGAGTTTCTTAATCCACATACCTTCCCAAGTTGCAAAGGCTAATCCTCTATATTCAGCTTCTATAGATGATAGTGCGATAGTAGGTTGCTTCTTTGAGCTCCATGTGATAGGTTTGCTACCTATCATGAATACATAACTTGAAGTGGATCTTTTGTCTTCCTTTGAACTTGTCCAATGAGCATTACTAAAGCCCTTCATCTATAATTCTTCATCATAGATTATAAAACAAGGCATGATTGACTGTGTGCTTCACATATCTTAGTACTCGTTTGGCTGAATTTAAATGTTCACTTGTTGGAGTTTGCATAAATTGAGAAAGAAATCCAACGATATAACACAAATCTGGTCTTGTGATTGTAGCATAGATCAATGAACCTATAATACTCTTGTATGTAGTTACATCATGTAACTTCTCTCCATCATTTGAGCATAGCTTCAACCCATACAAATCCTTCTTCAATCTACAAACAAAATCTAGATGCTTTTTATCTTTAAATCCAATGAGTTGACTCATGTATACCTCTTCTTGAAGTTCACCATTGAGAAAAGCATTTTTTATGTCAAGTTTGTACAAAGGCCACCTCCTTGATGCACTCACTACAATCAAGGTTCTGATTCTTCACATCTTTGCAACCGGGCTGAAAGTCTCTTCATAGTCGATGCCCTGAGTCTGCTTGAATCCTTTTGCTACTAGTCTAGCTTTATGCCTAGCTAGAAAACTATCAGCATTTCTCTTTATTTTAAACACCCATTTATTTGGAACAATCTTCATACCTTCAGCCTTTGCAAATAACTCCCATGTGTGATTTTCCTTGAGATCTTTTATCTCTTCTTACATAGCTTGTTGCCATATTTTTTGTGTACATGCTTCTTCATATGCATCCGGTTCTTTGTCTTTGGCCACCTGTGTCATATATGAAAAATGCTTTGCAATAAAACTATCATAGCTCAGCCTTTGAATTGGATACCTTGCTCTTGAAGACCTCCTTACACGTCCTTTTGAATATTTCTTCTTCAATCGATTCAGCTTTACCTTTGGTGTAATCACCTCTTCATACTCTTCTTCACTTGCATTTGAATCACTATTTTGGGAAACACTTTTAGCTTCAATTCTTTCAAAACCTGATGTTGGTCATGAGGAATGATTCCTTAGTCTTCCCTTCCATGTTGAGCTTTCTCCATGTGATGTAGAAGCTTCTCGACCTCACATTTGAGTGCTTGTTTGTTGAAATTCTTCTTGGACAGCACCTCCATCATCTTCCTAATCTTCTCTTTCCTTTGTCTCTAAACCATGGTCTTAGATCATCAAATACCACATCTCATGAGACTTCTAGCTCCTTTGTCGCCAGATTGTAGCACCTCTATCCTTTTTGCTCTCATGAATATCCAGTGACAGTACATTTTTCTGACTTTGGCTCCATCTTTTTCCTTAGTTCTTAAGGAATGTGAACATAACACACACATCCAAAAACTTTGAGATGTGTAAGGTCAGGTTTCTTACATGAATAAACCTCCTCGATTGTTAAATTATGCACTCCAACTATTGTGCACTTGTCCATAAAATAAACAACCGTACTAGTTGCTTCAGCCCAATAGTTTAGTGGAAGCTTGAACTCGTTGAGCATGCATCTTGCAACTTCTATTATATTTCTATTTTTCCTTTCAGCAATTCCATTTTGTTGAGGCATGTACGTACATATAAATTGTTATTTAATGCCATTTTCATAAACAAAATTTGAAAATTCTTTGGAGAAATATTCTCCTCCTCCATCAGACCTCAAGGTCTTTACGTATCATCTTGTTTCCTTTTCTACATGTGCTTTAAATCTCTTGAACATAGAGAACACATATGATTTTTGTTTTATGCAGAACATCCATACTTTTCTTGAATGATCATCAATAACAATGAGAAAATATCTACTACCAACCATTGATGGTTGTTGTGATAGTCCCCATACATCCATGTGTATCAAGTTGAGGAAATTCCTTGCCACATAGTTGCTCTTCTTGAATGGTTTTTGAGTTTGCTTTCCTAGTTGGCATGCTTCACAAAACTCATGCATTCCAGCATCATTGAATCTTGGAAGACCTCTTACCACTTCATGGTTGCTCATGTCCTTGAGCTTGGGAATCTTGATATGCCCAAACCTTTTGTGCCACAAATCAATTTCAACAACCTTGTTTTCAAACTAAATATACATCACCTTTCCATGTGGTTGTTGAATGTCCAAAGTGAACATCCTATCTTCTTTCCTTCCTTGAGCAACGACCTTGAATCCTTCTTTTGGATTCTTTATAAAGCAGCCTTTTTCATTGAAGATAATTGTTGGAGATAAACATCTGCGAAAGCACGCGAACAGCACAAGGAAGGAGAAGAAGCTTGGAGCACAATACACAATACTAAATGTATTACTAGAGAATGTACAAAGATAGGTAGCCCATAAGGGCAATAGGCGTATATACAAGCCAGGGGAAAAAAACCTCCTAACGAGGGAAAGAAGTGCTTTGGCGGTCCTAGAGTGTTCACACACATCACTACCTAAATATATCAACAAATCCCCCCTGGGAGTGATGCGGTGAACAAGTAGCTGGCACTCATGTATAAGGAAGTTCCAAGCTAAGTGGAGATCACTCCACAAAAGGAAGTAAGCCCAAAGCTTTGCGAAAAGCTTCAAACTTCTCCCTAGGCAGAGCCTTCGTGAAAACATCTGCAATGTTCTCCTGAGTGGGCACATATGCAAAGCTGATCTCCCCAATAGAGAACCTCTCCCTGACATAATGATAATGCACCTCAATGCGCTTAGTGCAAGCATGGAACACAGGGTTCCTCGAAACTACCAATGTGCTCTGACTTTCGGTGAAGATGGTGGTGGCAAAAGACTAACCAAAACCCAAATCAGCCATAAGTCATCTAAGCCACACACACTCAATACTCGTTGTGAAAGCTACCCTATATTCAGCCTCACAACTGGAAGTGGCCACAGTAGGCTGCTTCTTGCTGAACCAAGATATACATCAGCTACCAAGCATGAAGCAATACCACTAGTGGACACACGAATGTCATAGCAACCAGCCTAATCAGAGTCAAAAAAAGCATGCCGATCTGGCAGTAGTGATCCCCCCTTGGGATAAAACAACCCAAGTAGCCGAATACTACTCAAGTAGCGAAAGATGCGCTTAACCGCCTACCAATGCTTGACTCTTGGGCAATGCATAAACCTGCTTATCTGTGAGACAGAAAACTGAATATCTGGCCGAGTAATTCATACGTAAATCAAGCATCCAACAACGTGTTGATAGAGAACAACATCAAATGCATCTCCAACATCATGAACACTCAATCGTAAACGTGTCTCCATAGGAGTGTCAATAGGCTTACAGTCTTCAAGGCCAAAACGCTGCAGTAATGTGTCAATATAATCCAAATCAGACATCTCAAATGAGGCATGCAAATCAGCCTTAAAATCAGAAATATGCCTCTCATAAGGACCAGTGAGCAACATGTCATCAACATAAACCACAATGATTAGAAGAACATCATTAGCACGCTTAGCATATAAGGTGCTTTCAGTTGGACTGTTCTCAAAACCATGTGCAACTAGATAGGCAAGTATCTTCTCATACCAAGCACATGTGCTTGCTTTAAACCATATAATGCCTTCTTTAACTTGCACACCTGGTTTTCATGCCCTTTCTGCACAAAGCCACGAGGCTAAAAACCATACACTTCTTCATACAAGTCACCATTCAGAAATTCAGTTTTAATGTCCAACTGATGTACATTCCAACCATGATGGGCTGCAAGTGCACAGATGCTCCGAACAGTAGTCATACGGCATGTAGGTACAAAGGTCTCATCAAAATCAATGCCTCTTTTCTGTGCATAACCCTTTGCAACAAGCCTAGCCTTATCCCTGTCAACTGTTCCATCAGGCTTACGCTTCATTTTGTTAACCCACTTAGTGCCAATGGCCTTCTTGCCAGTAGGAAAGTCACACAAAGACCAAGTACCATTCTTCATTATATTATCATATTCAAATTGCATAGCAGCGATCCAATTTTTTGAATTTTGTGCTTCATCAAACCAAACAGGCTCATTCTCATCACAGAGACTAGATGCATCCATAGCATGCAATCTGATGCAAACGAGGCACTATGAGAGCCTGAACGAGTATGATATGAAAGAGGTGCATGTAATTTGCTATCACGCAAAGTTTGCACCATCCATTTTGGCATACTTTTTGCCTGCTCAATATCAACTCTCTCATCAACAAGTGCATCATGTAAATCTGCATCACAAATGGAATGGTCTACATCATCATCTGAAACCTACAAAGGTTGAGAAGTTGCCTCATTAGGACTAGCACTAGATTGTCCACCTTTAAAAAGAGGCAGCAAAGTATCATACAAGTCTTTGGAGCTAACAGATATCTCCTTAGTACATGAAAGCAATGGCTGAATAGCATCTTCCACAAAAACAACATCATGGGTAACCATAATGCGTTTAGTCTGTGGATGATAGAGACAATAGCCTTTACTTTCAGAACTATACCCAACAAAAATACATTTTACTACTTTATTATCCAATTTTTTTATGCGATGTTTTTCAGGCACTAATGCATATGCCAAACAACCAAAAATACGCACATGTGCAGCAGATGGCTTGCGATCATGCCAAGCCTCATATGGAGTGATAGATTGCAGCACTTTAGTGGGACACGTGTTAAGTACATATGCTACACACATGACAGCCTCAAGCCAGAAACTATGTGGTGAAGCCTGAATCTTGATCATACACCTCGCCATCTCCATGAGTGACCTGTTCTTTCATTCAGCAACTCCATTCTGTTGAGGTGTATACGGCACTGTAAACTGGTGTTTTATCCCATGTTCATCCAAAAATGCATTAAAATCAGAAGACATATATTCCCCCCCTCGATCAGAAAAAAGGGTGCCCATTTTACATGCTCATAGATTTTTAGCCAAAACCAAAAACTATTTGAAGCACATGAACACTTTAGACTTTGTCCTCAATGGATATACTCATGCATGCCTGGAAAAATCATCGATGAAAGTCACGAAGTAAAGATAATTTCCAAAAGAAGGTGTCTACATAGGACGACACACATCACTATGTACAAGCTGTAATTTTTTAGTAGCCCGAACTGAAGCATCTTTTGGAAACGGAGGAATGCTGCATTTTACCCAAAATACAGCCTTCACAAACATGTTTTCCCAGTGCCTCAAGTTTGGGCAAAGAGGACAACATTTCAAATTTCTGCAGGCATAGCAAACTAGAAAAATTCAGATGACCAAAGCGTGCATGCCAAAGCTTTGCATCTGACATAGCCTGAGAATCATGTACTCCAAATTCTGAATCATTTACAAATCTTTCATAGTCTATGAGCTTATACAACCCACGACATAAAATGCCAGAAGCAATAGTCACATCACCATTTGACAGATCATGAACTGTATATTTGTCATCAACAAATTTCACAACCAAGCCAATCTTGGCTAATGTAGAGACTGATAAAAAATTTTCCTTGATCCTTGGCACAAACAAAGCATCTGACAAAGTGAAAGAACTACCATCAAGATGATGACTAAAATACCTTGATGCAGAAAATTGACTGTATCTCAAAAAGTTGAACAGAACTGCCCAAGCAAATTCCACTAGACCTGTAGCAGACTTTAAGATGCTTATACTGGCGAATAGAAACTGGTATATACCTTTGGCACAAAAAGACGAAATAGCCTGCACAAACATTGCGATAGTGTGTTTGGAGGCCGAAAGGAACTCAGATCACGATTTTGGCACCACATAGCGCAACCATTTTGATCTTGAAAACACGTTGAGTATGCTCACTGAAATTCGTGCGATTCTGAGACTCCAACTAGAGGAGTGTCAATGGTGCCCTAGATGAAGCGATGACCTGCTTTGATACCAATTGTTGGAGATAGACGTCTACGGAAGCATGCGAACATCACAAGGAAGGAGAAGAAGCTTGGAGCACAACACACAATACTGAATGTATTACTAGAGAATGTACAAAGATAAGTAGTCCATTAGGGCAATAGCCGTATATACAAGTCGGGGGGAAAAACCTCCTAAAGAGGGAAAAAAGTGCCCCGGCGGTCCTAGAGTGTTCACACACATCACTACCTAAATATATCAACAATAACATGATATCCTTTCTCTACCATTTGTCCTACTAAAATCAAATTCTTTGCAATAGTAGGAACATGAAGAACATCAGTCAATACCTTCTTGTCTCCAAGCTTGATTTCTCCAACATGCTCAATTGTGTATTGAGTTTCATCAGTAGTTTCCACACATCCTTTTCCACTTGGAGCTTGTAGATTTGTGAATAAATCTCCTTGGCATGTCATATGATTGCTACAACCTGAATCTATAAACCATTTTGATCATCACTTCTGGGTTGTCATACTCATGCTTCATGGCAAGCATGGTTTTCTTGTCTCCTTCACTTGATGTACTCACGTAGTTATTTTGGCTCCTTTAGTTGCCTCCATTCAGGCTTCCATTCTTTTGCCAACAATCATTTGCAGAATGTGCTACTTTACCACAATGATAGCATGTTATACCTTTATGAGGATTGTATGAACCTCGACCTCTTCCTCTATTTCTTCCTCGACCTCTTCCATGTGTGTTTTCATTTGAATTGTCCTTGTCCGTAGACTTGTGTTGTCTAGAATTTGTGTTGTTATAGCCTCTTTCTCTTCCTCTCCATCCTCCTCTTGAGTTCCTTCCTCTACCTCGACCTGCATATAACATGTGGCTATGGTTATCCTTACCGTTATTGCCTTCTCCTTGGTGATCAACCCCTTCATACACAAGATTTGGTATAATCTCCTCGTTGGTAGAGAATCTCTATAAAGAATGTTTGTGATAAGGGGCTTCCACTTTTCTTCACTCCTCAAGCCATTGAGGGCTGTTTGGACAATGTCTTCCTCTTCTATCTTGCATCCAACTGATGCTAGCTGATCTTGAAGCTCCTTGATCTTCAACGTATACTCACTAATGCTTTTGTTTGAGCTTTTCTTCATGTTGTTGAGCTCGTTCTTGAGTTGCATCTTCCAAGACCTTGGTGAGGTAGCATACACCTTCTCCAATGCTTCCCAAACTTCCTTGGCTGTCTCTAGGCTTTCTGCATGACCAATTATAGTGTTAAAAATAACTTGTGAAATGAGGAACATCACCGTTCAATTCCTCTCTTCCCAATCAGCAAATTGTCTTCTTTATGCTGGAGTGATGTTGGGATCTTGAAGATCCACTAGTTCTGGATCATCTCCAATAACTAGACTCCATAAACCTTTACCTTTAAGGTGATCTATCATTCTATACCTCCAAGACTGAAAATTATCTTTATCTATCTTCTCAACTTGCTGTCCTAAATCAGCCATTGAAGACTTCCAAGTTTGAAGTTTACCTCAAATATGTTGTAGTGCTCTCTCTTGACTTTACAAAGCTCACCCTAATTTGTAGCTTCTCCTTTGGTTTACTTCAACTCCAATGCTTTTCTTCTTCAAGTTCCAATTCTCTATTGTTGAGCTCTGATACCAGGTATTGGAGAATTCCTCTCCTATCCGCAATGGAAAGTGTGGAAGACCTTCACAGGATCAAGACTTTTACCTATAGCTGAACCTTAGAATGAAAATTGGTATCAATTGAAGAAAAAAAGAACCTGAGGCTTTGGCCACTCAAACTAGACACTAATAGCTTTCAAATGAGCTATCAAACACTCAATTTGGAGTAGTTTTGGTTTGGAAACTCTTTGCCTCAAAATAGGTTGTTTGTCCACTCAGTTCGGTTAAAAACTAGACTTCACTAAAAACTAAATAAATCATAAAGCATGAAGAATTTCATAAAAATGTTTTAGAAAAAGCAGTTACACAAGATAAGCATTCTAACTCATACTTAAACTCTAAAAGAAATGGATACATACATTGGGAGATATGACTCTTGCAATCAGGCTACCCAAAAATTGGTATGCGGCTGAACATAGTCTATGAGACTGTAGAAAACAAAATGACTAAAACCAAATCAACTACCTATAAGGGTACTTCAATATGCCTTCTTCCCCTGTTCTTGAGTGCATAGGCAAATGACCACGAGTTCTCATGATGAGTTTGAGAGCACTCCTCCACTACTTTGAGCAACCACTCTTCTCTTTCGGTTCAATTTTTGGATTTGATTCTCTTTTGTTTGATTCTCTTTTGGCCTCCACTAATTGTTGAAGTAAATGCTTCCATTTTTCATTTTTGTATTTTCCTTCTATTTGAAGAAAATCCTTTTTGCAAAATCCTTTATTTTTAACAGGTAGCTGATGCATATCTTGGTGGAGCAAGAAGCAGCCTACTATGGCCACTTCTAGTTGTGAGACTAAGTATAGGGCAGCTTTCATAGCAACTCTTGAGTGTGTGTGGCTCAGATGCCTTATGGTTGATTTGGGTGTTGGTCACTCTTCTGCCACCACTATCTTCATTGATAGTCATAGCACATTGGCACTTATGAGGAACCTTGTGTAATTTCGTTTGTGTATTGATTCCACATAGCTTGGCACTATCTTATACATGAGTGCAAGATCCTTGTTTAGCGCATCACTCCCAAGGGAGATTTGTTGATATATTTTGATAGTGATGTTGTGAACACACTAGGACCATCGGGGCACTTTTTTCCCTCTTTAGGAGGTTTTTCTCCCCCAGCTTGTATATAAGCCTATAACCCTAATGGGTCACTTATCTTTCTAAATTCTCTTGGTAGTACATTCAATTTTTTGTGTTGGGTCCAAGCTTCTTCTTCTTCCTTGTGTTATTTGCATGCTTTTGCAGACCTCAGATGTTAATAATGCTTGTGGCATAGATAAAATTGTAAAAATGCTAGATGTTCTTACTTTCTCCTCACGGCACTTACAAAAGAGCATGCTACCATCCTACTTTTGCAAAAAGTGCAGAGATTAGCAAGCATATATGTATGTATAACATGCCTAAAGCTTGTCCTATATGCCAATAATGCATAAAAGAGAGTAGAGATGCATAAAATCACAAGGAAACTTATCTTAAGTATTGAAAATTCCACCTGTATGTGTGGTGCAAGTATTGGAAATGATTGCTTTGTAGTCCTTTTTAGTCTTCAAGTTGATCTAGATCCTTCTCATGTCAAAGAAGTAATTCAATGAGAGTCATCAATACTAGACATCCAACTTTGAAGCTTCAAACAGGTGGATAGATGTAACCAAATGATGCCTCCTAGCTAATGGATAGCCCTATCAATAGGGATTCCATAGAAATTGTAATCATTCCATTTGGATCTATAATGAGAGAGCTATGCCTAAAATTGTGAAGCTAGGTACTCTAAAGGTACCCCATTAAAGGGGGTGCATGAATAGTTTCACTAGCTTCTTCCTCTCTTTAGTTGTACAGGAAAAATGGGCGTGGGACCAAGTCTCAATATCTCACATTAGATTTTTTTAGCACTCAATTCAAGGATAAAATAAGCTTTGAGAGGATGGGGTCTTCAACATGTGAAGGAGGTTGAAGAAGAAGCTCCTTCACACCTCACATGCATGTGGGTGTGCTGCTTGTCCATGGGCGGCATGGTCTGTGATTGTTGGGCATCATGCATACATGGGCCACCTTAGGGGGGCTTGAGCTCCTCTCGAGGGGGGGGCTCCAATTCCTTATTTTCTATGAACAAACCTTCTATGCAACCTCCCCAATGATGGCAACTCAAAGAACTAATGAAGATGATGATCAAGGGTGGCCAAAATTCCAAAACTTATGGAAAAATTGATCTTTGGCAATTGCTCTAGATAACAAATCTCATGTCTCTATCTTGAGAACTCTTCCAAAAAGGATTGAAAGTAGAAAAGAAATATGAATGTTGTGTGTGCAACTCTCTTCCCATCCATTATATCCTCTTGCAGTTGAAATAGCAATGATGTGGAATGCTCTAGTGTAGACATGTTGCCATCATCCACACTCATTCCCATTACCTTTCAAATACCTTAGGATAACCCCCAAGATAGGGACCTTGGCTAGGACTAGCCCTTGTCACACACACACATGTGATGGTCTCAATACCATGCATTCAACGAAGCATTCTCAATACTTAGCGAATTCGATTGGGCCTGCAGGTTGAATGTGTGCTCTTGTAAATGAGCATGCCATTGGCCCATGGCGGAAAAATCTTCTCTATCTTGGTTCATGTAAGTAAACATTTTTTGTAGTGCATTGTTGATAGTAGACAAATAATAGATTGGATTAAAATGCATGGATGTTTAGGGGTCGATGTTTACTGCATAGGGGATGGGAGAGGGGATGGATAGATTGGATGCAAAGGTGAACACAAGTGAGTGGTGGTGACATTTGTAGAGGGGGGTTGGGAGTTTTATGTAAAGTGGTGGTTGTGAGGCAGTCACTAGTGAGATGTACATAGCACTGGATGTGGTTGTGTGTGTCGTGGTTATGATGAAACATGGTACTGGATATGCCATGAGTGGTGGTGTGGAAATAGAACTAAAAAAAATGATGGTTGGGCAGATGGAGTTGACTAAGGTAGTTTCATGATGTATGAATGGTCTCATTGGGGGATTAAGAAAGGGTCAGAGGGAAGAGGGAATGGATACCACTGAAGCGGGATCAAAAGAGGTGAATGATAGAGTGGTGGGCACTGTGTGGATGGGTGGGGAAAAGGCAAAAATATAGGGTGAATATGGGTGGGAATGGTGCAATAGTTCATAGAATGGAAGAGCTATTGGTAATAGTAGTTGAGAAATTTATAGTTGGCAAAGATGTTACAAAATGTGTTCATTAGTGAAAGTAGACATACGAGGTGGTAAACCCGGTGGAGATACTATTGGTACATGGTAGCAAGGTTGAGTTTGTGGCAGGGCCTTGAAAATGGATTACAATTCTTATGAGAGTTGGGTTATGGTGGTATCAAGTGGGATAGGTTGTTCTTCTTCCTCATCAGTTTGTGAACTCAGATAACTCGATTGTTTGTACGCTTATGAGATATAATGGGTGTCTGAGAATTGGAATTATGTATTGATGAGTCATATAATGTTGAAATCTAAGGTAGTTGCAAAATATTTCATGGTGGTGTCACACATGCAGAAAAAAAGCTTCTAAAGTAACAATCTCAACAAGTTATGTTGTTGTTTGCTCTGGGGTGGTGGTTCTTGCATATTTTTTTCCAAACTTCACCTTTGACATCTAAAGGAGTGGGACATGGGATACAAATGTAAATGGGTGGAGTCACAAGGTGAGAACCTGAAGGAGATGTTTGTGCACATGGTGGAGCTGAGGGTGATGTCTTGAGGGGTTGAAGGCATGGAATGGTGCCATGCATTCACTCGGTAGGTTGGGAGGTTGATGTTTTGTTGATCTTGAAGGCTTGTAGTCGATCATGGATAAGTGCCCTCTCAATAGGAATGTCATAGGCTAAGCATATGTATAAAATCCGGGTAATGCCATGTTGGAGTTAGACGTCTATAGAAGCACGCGAACAACACAAGGAAGAAGAAGAAGCTTGGAGCATAACACACAATGCTGAATGTATTACCACTAGAATGTACAAAGATAAGTATCTCGATAGGGCAATAGATGTATATACAAGCTGGGGGAAAAAAATCTCCGAAAGAGGGAGAAAAGTGCCCCGGTAGTCCTAGAGTGTTCACACACATCACTACCTAAATATATCAACAAATCCCCCCTAAGAGTGATGCGGTGAACAAGGAGCTGGCACTCATGTATAAGGAAGTGCCAAGCTATGTGGAATCAACCCATAAAAGGAACTAAGCCCAAAGCTTTGCGAAAAGCTTGAAACTTCTCCCTAGGCAAAGCCTTTGTAAAAAGGTCTGCAATGTTCTCCTGCATGGGCACATATGCGAAGCTAGTTTCCCCAGCAGAGAACCTCTCCCTGACATAATGATATTGCACCTCAATGTGCTTAGTGCGAGCAAACACAGGGTTCCTCGCAATTGCCAATGTGCTCTGACTGCTAGTGAAGATGGTGGTGGCAAAAGACTAACCAACACCCAAATCAACCATAAGGCGTCTGAGCCACATACACTCAACAGTCGCTATGAAAGCTTCCCTCTACTCTGCCTCACAACTCGAACTGGCCACAGTAGGCTGCTTCTTGCTCAACCAAGCTATACATGAGATAGCAAGCATGAACAAAAAGCCACTCGTGGACATACGAGTGTCATAGCAACCAGCCCAATCACTATTAGAAAAAACATGCAAATCTCACGGTAGTGATCCCCCCTTGGGATAAAACAATCCAAGTAGTCGGGTACCACTCAAGTACCGAAAGATATGCTTAACTGGCTGCCAATGCTTAATACCTGGGCAATGCATAAACCTGCTCATCTGCGAGACAACAAACTGAATATATGGCCGAGTAATGCATAAACAAATCAAGCATCCAACAGCCTCTTGATAGAGAACAACATCACATGCATCTCTAGCATCATGAAGACTCAATCATAAAGCTCTCTCCATATGAGTGGCAATAGGCTTACAGTCTTCAAGGCCAAAACACTGCAATAATGTGTCAATATATTTTGTTTGACACAAAGCCATTCCACCATCAACTTGAATAAACTAAATGCACAAATAGTGATGCAAAGGCCCCAAATCAGACATACGAAATGAGGCATGCAACTCAGCCTTAAAATCAACAAGATTCATGTCATGAGGACCAGTGAGCAGCATGTCATCAACATATACCACAATGATTAGAAGCACATCATTAGCACGCTTAACATATAAGGTGCTTTCACTTGGACTCTTCTCAAAACCATGTGCAATGAGATAGGCATGTATCTTTTCGTACCACGCACGTGGTGCTTGCTTTAAACTATATAATGCCTTCTTTCACCTACACACCTGCTTTTCATGCCCTTTTTGCACAAATCCACGAGGCTAAAAAACATACACTTCTTCATGCAGGTCACCATTCAAAAATGTTGTTTTAATGTCCAACTGATGTACATTCCAACCATGATGAGCTGCAAGTGCACAAATGCTACAAACACTAGTCATTTGGTAAGTAGGAGCAAAGGTTTCACCAAAATTAATGCCTCTTTCCTGCACATAACCCTTTGCAACAAGCCTAGCTTTATACCTATCAACTATTCCATCAGGTTTACACTTTAGCTTGTATACCCACTTAGTGTCAATGGCCTTCTTGCCAGGAGGCAAGTCACATAAAGACCAGGTACCATTTTTCATGATAGCATCATATTCAGATTGCATTGTAGCCATCCAATGTTTAGAATTTTGTGCTTTATCAAATGAAACAGGTTTAGTATCATCATAGAGACTAGAGGCATCCATAACATAGCAACATAATGCAAAAGAGGCACTATGAGAGCCTGATCGAGTACGATATGACAGAGGTGCATCTAATTTGCTGTCATGCAAGGTCTGCACTAGCCATTTTGGCATAGTTTTTGTCTGCTCAATATCAGCTCTTTCATCAATAAGTGCATCATGTAAATCTGCATTAGAAATGGAATGATCTGCATCATCACATGAAACCTACAAAGGCTGCGAAGTTGCCTCATTAGGACCAGCACTAGACTATCCACTTGTAAAAAGAGGCAACAAAGTACGATACATGTCTTTCGAGCTAACAAATGTCTCCTTAGTATATGAAAGCAATGGTTGAATAGCATCTTCCACAAAAACAACATCACGGCTAACCAGAATGTATTTAGTCTCTCGTTGATACAGATGATATCATTTACTTTCAGAATTGTACCCAACAAAAATACATTTTAGTGCTTTATCATCCAATTTTCTATGATGTTGTTCAGGCACTAATGCATATGCTAGATAACCAAAAACATGCAGATGAGTAACAGATGGCTTGTGACCATGTCAAGCCTCATTTGGAGTGATAGACTGTAGCACTTTAGTGGGACACCTATTCAGTACATATGTTGCACACACAATAGCCTCAAGCTAGAAACTATGTGGTAAAGCCTGACTCTTGACTATACACCTCGCCATCTCCATGAGTGATCTATTCTTTCATTCAGCAACTCCATTCTGTTGAGGTGTATACGGCACTGTACACTGACGTTTTGTCCCATGTTTAGCTAGAAATGCATTAAAGTCAGAAGACATATATTCCCCCTCCCAATCAGAACGAACGGTGCCCATTTTACATGCTGACAGATTTTCATCCAAAACCAGAAACTCTTTGAAGCACATAAACACTTTAGACTTTGCCTTCAATGTATATACCCATGCATGCCTAGAAAAATCATCGATGAAGGTCACGAAGTAAAGATAGCTCCCAAAAGAAGGTGTTTGCATAGGACCACAGACATCACTATGTACATGCTACAATTTCTAAGTAGCCCGAACTGAAGCATCTTTTGGAAAGGAGGAACATTGCATTTTGCCCAAAATATAGCCTTCACAAACATGTTTTCCGGGTGCCTGAAGTTTGGGCAAAGAGGAGACCATTTCATATTTCTGTAGGCATAGCAAACTAGCAAAATTCAGATGACCAAAGCATGCATGCCAAAGCTTTGCATCTAACATATCCTGAGAATCATGTACTGCACATGCCGAATCATTTACAGACCTTTCATAGTCCATGAGCTTATACAACCCACGACATAAAATGCCAGAAGCAATAATGACGTTGCCATTTGAGAGATCATGAACTATACATCTGTCATCAACAGATTTCACAACCAAGCCAATCTTGGCTAATGCAGAAACTGATAAGAAATTCCTCTTTATCCCTAGCACAAACAAAGCATCTGACAAAATGAAAGAACTACCATCAGCATTAGTCAAAATCAACTTACCAACTCCCATAATAGGATACGAGGAGTTGTTGGTGCATGTAACAATATTCCCCATAGAGGTAGGCTCCAGTGAAGAGAAGAAACTGTGCTGCAAGGTAATATGTTTGGTCGCCCCACTATCAAAGTACCAAACATCTGAGTCTAGTGCATTCTGGCCTCTTTCTTCTTTGCCTCTTTAGCAACCAGTTTTGGGTAGCTCTTAATGACATGATCATTTGCTTTATAGTATTTGCAAAACAATTTCTGCTTTTCAGATTTCTTTTCATCTGTCTTCCTTCTTTGAATGTGCAGTAGTTGTAGATTTCTATTTACCAGTAGAAAAGCTCCATTTTCCTTTGCCCTTCAGACTAGCTAGGAAAGCTTGATCTGCAACATGCATAATAGACATGTTCTGCCTAGACTGATCTTCCTGCAACAGGACAAAGACTTACTCCTCAAATGACAAGGCATTTGGATTACCTTTCATCATCAAACAAAGAGTAGAAGCAAAACTCTGATATGAGTCAGGAATACCATTCAGAACGGTCTGTACAAATGAGCTATCTGGTATAACTTTGTCAGCAGAAATCAACTGTTCTTTCAAATTTGTGATCTTTGTGAGAAAACTGTCCATAGAATCACATTCATTCATGTGCTCACTCTCCAATCATTTTCGGAGGTAGGCAACACGAGCCTCATTCTTAGCCTGGTACAATGTGGTAAGTGTATCCCAAGCATCCTTAGCTATTATGCAAGAGCGAATGTGAGGAATAATGGCACATTTGAAAGAAAAAGCTATCAATGCATGTGCATGGGCATCTTTGCCATCCCAACAAAGTTGCTCTACAATAGGTGCAACAAAAAATAGCAACACAAACAGGAATCTAAAGAACATCATCTTCGACACCATCTCCATCAGCTCCAGCACCTGTATTTGCACTACTTGTATAATAGGACGTCTTTCAACACCCTGCATAATATTCCATAGTCCTCTTGCGACCAATACATGACACATCATATAAGCCCATAATGGGTAGTTGGTACCATTCAACTTATCCTCAATAGCCAACATACAGAATACATCACTGCTTTCAGCCATGGCCGGTGACTAAAATACCTTGATGCAAAAAATTGATTGTATCTCAAAAAGTTGAACAGAACTTCCCAAACAGATTCTGCTAAACTTTAGCAGACTTTGAGACGCTTATATTGGTGAACAAAACTGGTGTATATCTTTGGCACAAAAAGGTGAAATAGCCTACACAAGCACTGTGATAATGCATTCAAAGGCTGAAACAAGCTCATATCACGATTTCGGCACCACAAAGCGAATCCATTTTGATCTTTGAAACACCCTCCGTATGCTTACCAAATTTCATGTGATTTTGAGTCTGCAACTAAACAGCTGTAGACAATGCCCTAGATGAAGCAGCGACCTGCTCTGATACCAATTATTGGAGTAAGACAACTGTGGAAGCACGCGAACAGCACAAGGACGAAGAAGAAGCTTGGAGCACAACACACAATGATGAATGTATTACCACTAGAATGTAAAAAATAAGTAGCCCATTAGGGCAATAGGCGTATATACAAGCCAGAGGGAAAAACTCCTAAAGAGGGAAAAAAGTGCCCCGGTGGTCCTAGAGTGTTCACACACATCACTACCTAAATATATCAACATGGCAGTGTGCAACAATCATTAAGCACTTGCTTCCTTATCCATCTATTATTAGCTACATATAGCTGATCAATAATCCAATGTGGCAAGTCAATATGAAAGGACATATTATGTACTAAGTACGAACTAAACTATATCTTCCCTATGAGGCTGTGTGAATCTATTGCATCCAAGAAATGCAAAATGTTGGATCCACATGTGCAATGTTCTAGACAAATCAGGAATTATCATAGACATCTTAGAGAGTTTGAGTATATTGCTCTTCTTCATAGCCTCTAGAATTATGATTTCCTTATCTGAAGAAATGTGCATACCAAACATATTCAATGTTCTCTAACAAGCTTGGGGTCATCTTGAACTTCTTCAAAGGTTGATTCGGTAAAAAAGATGGAAGAACAAAAGTACTAGGGACATCTTTGCCACTTCTTGGTTCTAGTGTATAAATCAAGAAGTAGCATCTATAGAAATCTGGTTTGGGAAGGGGTGTTATGAAATATTCTGCTAAATTAGCCTTTGTCACATAATCCTAGTAGGAGATGGTTGAACCATGCCTTAAGAGAGAGGATTAGGAAGTAATCCTCAACCATGGCTTTTGGGGCAAGTGGTTAGCCCATCACACTCCTAACCGGGAGGTTGTGAGTTCAATTCCCAACATTGGTTTCAGAGTGTAGGTGAGGAACTTGGGCAAGATGAAGGTAAGAAGCCTCAATCATGGGCACTTGGGAAGTGCTTGATCATGGGTGAGTCTGAACTAACCAAGAAGGTGCATGGACATTTGGGCAGCAATGGAGGATTGGATAGGTCCAAAATAGGTCCACGCACTGGAATTTGAGGCTAGTGGAGGTGCTCAAACATGGAAAAGGGTCCAAGTTAGATAAAAGGGTCCACATGTGATCATTGAGGACAATGCTCAATCTAAGGGGGGAGGAATGTGAGATAATTCTAGTAGGATATGGTTGAACCACACCTTAAGAGTGAGGATTAGGAAGTAATCCTCAACCATGGCTTTTGGGGCAAGTGGTTAACCCATCACACTCCTAACCAGGAGGTTGTGAGTTCAATTCCCAACAGCCTTTTCCCAAATGATTTCTAACTCCTATGAGTTCTATAAAGCTTCAAATTCCTATGAAAAGAATTGAAAATGACCCAAATGATGTTCGAATTCCAATTTTGACTCAAAGATGTACTTTGTGTTAGCAAGTGGCCCTACTAAGCCTTGGAACCAATGTGATTTTATGTTGATTCGATTAGTCCTACCTCTTGAAAGATCTTCAATCAGGATCTCATAGCTTGCTAACTCTCTAGGTGGCCGCAATGGATACTCCTCAATGGAAAGAGTATGGCAGTCCACAAGTCATTGCTTGGGACCTAGAGCTAAAGGGTATCCTTCTTGCATTATGAAATTGTGTTTTGTACAAAGATATGCTACACAAGGAGAATAGATTAGCATGCAAATAACCTTTGATATCAATATGATGAGACCTCAGTCCCTTTCCAATATTGATATGATTCCCATGTAGCCCTATGTTGTGTAATAGTGCACAATGATATTCATATTCCTAGTGCATGTCACTAGATTGCCTATATGCATACTTGGGATAATGCATGATCTCAGGATGATTGTGGTTTGTCATAGATATATTACAAGGTTTTTGAGATATGGATTTTTTACAAGGTTGGTTGCAAGTGATGGATTCCCTTATAGTATTACAAGAAGATGTTATTCATTTATACAATTTCTCAGGTGACAATGAGCTTGCTTAGACTTTGGGTTGTTTAAGCACCCATTTCCAAACATGGATTTTCGTGCACCAAGGCTTTCTTTCTAGGTGAATCATGAGTATGAGCAAACTAAGATTTTCTAAAGGGTGTTGATGCATGTGGCGAAATATGGGTTTGTAAGCAAGTCTTAGGCACCCAAATGCAGCAGTTGTTAGGGAATGCCTTCATTGACCACTTAGATATCCAAATTTGTCGAGTCTTCTATAGTTGAACTCCTTCTTGTGTCTTTACTTGTTTTCTTGGATTCATGTTCTACTTCTATAGTGGTGACTTTGGTTTTCGCATAGTAGTTCATTGCTCAACCTTTCTCACCCAGATCTACTTCATACTTGGAATAAGTGGGTAGTTTCTTTGCTTGAGCTACAAGGTGGAGGGTGATCATTTGCATTATGTTACTATTGTGGTTGAGTTTTATGTCTTTGTGATTGAGTTATTGGTGTGACACTCATTTTTGGAAAAAAAGAGAGTTCTAACACTTGCATGTCCTATCTATCAGGGGGTGAGGCATTCTATACCACATATCTAGGTGTATATGCACTATGTGTGGGTTATAACTAGAGAACCCGAGTCTCCAGTTGTACGACAATAAAGAAAGCTAGAAGACTTGAGAACCTTCAGCTCTATTGTAGACCTAGCTTTGGAAAGCTTTATAGAACCTAACCTTATGGGGGATGGAGAACTAGAAAACCCAAGTTTTTTTAGCTCTATAGTTGATTCATGGTTAGAGGTCTCAAGAGTTTCCAACTCTACTATAATATGTTGTTTATTAACCCAAAACCTGAAGAAGTTGTCTTTCGAGATTCAAGTCAACTGCATGATCATATATCCTAAATAGGGGATAACATTCACAAGATGAAGCCCTTCAACTTTGGCATTCCTATACTGGCATATGCCCTATCTTCTTAGCTTCATATGTTTAACATTTTAGAGCTTCAGACTAAGCTTCTTCTTAAATTCTTTTCTCCTCCTCTTTACACTTCTTTGCTACATTGGGTCGATTAAGCATTTCTTCAGTGAGTGGTTCTTGGTAGCCTTTTGCCTTTTCTTTGTTGCATATATGCCTAGTGCTACTCTTAACCTAGTCTCTCCTAAGGGCTCTAAGTCCATTATCCAAGAAGATAGCTTGTGGCCCATCCATTGATGTGCTTGTGCGACCCTTAGTGTAGGCATCAAGAAATATGAAGGAAGCACAACATTCTCGCCAAATACCATTAGAAAGGGAGTTGAATTGAGTATCGTTTTATAGGCTACTCAGTATGCCCAAATAGCATGATGCAATTGTTTGTCCCAATTTCATCATTTTTTATCTACAACCTTCATCAATACATTGCAGAGGATCTTATTCATACTTTTTGCTTGTCCATTTCCTTATGGATGGTATGGCACTGATTTCTTGTAAATCACCATAAAATCATGTGAAAGATACTCAATAATTGCATTTAGGAAATGAGTTCGTCTAGCACTTGCCAACTCTATGGGCAATACATAGCTTGTGAACACACTCTCAAACAAGAACTTCACCATCATTTCTATGTCATTCTTCCTAGTGGCATTTACTTCTACCCATTTGGTAAGATAATTTGTGGCAACAATTATATACTCAAAATGCGAGCTTCTAGTTGGGGGGGTTGATAGGACCTAGAAAATTTATACCCCACTTGGAGAATGCATGTCCTCCCATCATGGGTCTCAATGGCATCTCATCTTTATGAATAGGATATTGAGCTTTTTTGCATGTGTCACAGCTCTTGACGTATGTATGTTCATCTATATGAAGGGTAGGCCACAAAAGACCTAAAAATAGAACGTCTTTGATCACGCAATCGGGTCCAAAGTTCCCATCTGCAATGCCATTGTGTGCAGTTTCTAAAATCTTCAAGTAATTACTTTTGTGTATGCATAACCTCAAGTATCCATCTCTTCCATTCTTATATAGAATCTCATCAATGAGTGCGTAGTCTTGAGCTTCTTGCTCTAGAATCCTTTGTCATTCTAATGTCATAATTTGGGGTGATATTCTCATTCTCAAAAATTGAACTAAATGATTGCTCCATTCTAGTATTAGAGACACTTGATACAAGGTTTCATGTTCAATTGGAGGTCTTCTTGTTGGTGTAAATCACAAGCCTAAACACTTGGCTTGAAAGACATCTTGAAGACCCTACATATGTGAAGAAGCATAGGAACTAGTACTAGTGGTTAATTACCACTTTATCTTATTTTAAAAGTCAAATTGACTTGGAATCTTTTGTAATCACCTACAAAAGGAGCCAAAAGTTTGAATTTGAACTCAAATTCTTACTCATTCTCTATAAAAATGGACATGGAAAAGTCGCGGGTAGAACTCATCACTCCCGGGCTTCTCCTTACTGGTTTTTAGTGTGTGTGAGGCCTAAACTATAGCCCACACCTATCTACACCATTAGGAAATGGTTTTCATGCCAATGGATTTGTATACAAGTGTTCATTAATACATAAATTCACATTGTTCATTTCTGAGTTCTCTATCATACTACTCAAAAGTCTGTCAACTTGTGAAGTGCATACCTCAGTCATTTCTCCATCAAATTCAGTGATTCAAAGCTTGTTGGATTCAGCTCAAAGTTTTCTACATATTATCAAAGTTTGAAAAGATTATATTCAGCCATTTCAGATAAATACGCGTCGAGGTGATCGCTGGTCAATATCTGCTACGGTCCTAAAAAATCAGGGGTATAGCTTAACTTGCTAAATTGATTTCTCTTAGCATAGTTTATATTTTTACATCATTCCACATGGAATAGTTATCTTACTAAGCTAATTAGATACCTATAAAAGGAATTTTTCCAGTTCCTACTGTGTTGGTCATACTGAGCAAAATACTCAGCAGGTGTCAAGACATAAATAGAAGGTTTTCTTGAGTTTGTGAGTTTCAAAGTTATCTGTTTTTATTCAATCATTGCACACATCACTTCCAAAGTAGATAGGCCATTTTATGGTGTCATTGGAAAGCTACGGAGGTCTACTTATCAAGCCTAAAGCAAAAGAGGGCTGGTACAAAGTAGGTTTTGGCAGTACCTACTCAATCTCTTGGAGCATCCATCCATCTTTCCCAACAGTGGTATTAGAGCAAACTAAGGTAAAATGGGAGATGGTTTTCCTTCATTTATTGATAAATTGGATAGGAACAACTATCAAGCATGGTCTCTAAGGATGAAGACCTACTTACAAGGAAGGAGTCTCTATGGATACATCTCAGGAGATGAGGAATTGCCCTCATTCAAAACAAGAGGATTACCAACCAAGGAAGAACATGAAAAGCTCAACACATGGTGTGCTAAGGATGCATTGGCAAGGTCTTATTTACTCAACTCCATCTCTGATTTTCTTTTGCCACATATTAGAAATTGTAAGACATCCCAAGAGACTTGGGAAACCTTGTCATCATATTTTTCCTCCAACAAAAGGGCTAGGAAAAATCAGTTGTGGATTGAATTCACAACATTAAGGAAGCAACCTAAGCAGCTGTTTCAGAATTTGTGTCCAAGATTAAAGATGTGGCAGATCAGTTAGCAAGCCTAGGAGAAGAGATTGCAGAAGAGCAGATTCTAAGGCAAGTGATCAATGGGATCAAGGCTGATGAAAAATGGGAAAGCTTCACCACTGCCATGGACCTCTACATGGACATGCAAATTCTAGATCTTACAACTCTCATGAGGAAGGGGCAGAGGAGGTAAGCAAGGTAGGGGGAGATCCTATAACTCCTCACCATGTAACATTTGTGGTCTATCAAATCATACTACAGATGAGTGTTTCAGGAATTACAAGAATCAGAGAGGAAGAGGATACCAAAGAGGTGGATACTCACAGTCAAGAGGTAGATTCAATCATCACCAAGGCTACAACAACAACTACAACAACAATTACAACAATAATTACAATAGCAACTACCAAGGAGGATTCAAATCCAGGAAGGACTACAACAACTACACAGAGGAGCAGGATGACTCTCTTCTGATCATGAACATGACTTCAAAATCAGGTACAAATAATGATCACCTATTCTACATTGACTCAGGATGCTCAAATCATGTAGCTGGCAATGTAGCACTACTCTCTGATCTTGAGGAACCAAAAGGTAAGCATCAAGTCCAAACAGGTGATGACACCAAGCACTCAGTAGTTAAAGTTGGAAATGTTAAAACTTGTGATGGAAATCAGAATTTGTTGAGCAGGGTACTCTATGTACCAACCATTACCAAACATTTGATGAGTGTTGGACAGATTGTGGAGAAAGGTTTACAGTTTAGATTCAACCAATATGGAGCATTTGTGGAGGATCCAAGACATGGGTTCAAGAGGATTGCTAAAGGAGAAAAATCAGGTAGACTTTTCACTTTTGAGTTGGAAGACACAAAGAATATTGCACTATACAATTATAAAGATCAAACACTTTCAGAACTTGAGATTTGGCACAAAAGATTAGGGCATATAGGAGAAAGAACCTTGAAGCAAATATGCAGGGACCAATGTGTGCTTGGAATACATAATGTATCCAAGCAACATATGATTTATAAGTGTGGTGCTTGTCAATTTGGGAATTCTCACAGGTTACCCTTCTCAAGGAAAGGTTACATGCATGAAGATTACCTAGAGCTTGTCCATACAGATGTATGGGAACCAATCAAAGACCCCTCAGTCTCAAGATCAAGGTACTATGTGTCTTTCATTGATGATTATAGCAGATGGACTGTATTGTACTTCATGAAGCATAAAGATGAGGTGTTTAATTGCTTTAAGAAATACCTTGCACTTGTTGAGAATCAGACAGGAAAGAATTTGAAGAGACTAAGATCAGATGGAGGAGGTGAGTACTTCTCCAATGAATTTGAAAACTTCTTGCAGAACAGAGGCATCAAAAGAGAAATCACCACAAGGTATTCTCCTGAACAGAATGGGGTAGGTGAGAGAAGAAATAGGTTGATTGTTGGGACAGCTAGGTCTATGTTGAATGAGAAAAAGTTACCTAAATATCTATGGGTAGAGAGTGTTTCTACTGCCACTTATCTCATAAACAGGTTACCATCTAAATCCCTTGATGGGATGACACCCTATGAAGCATGGCATGGTAAGAGACCCTCACTAGACCATTGCAGGATATTTGGATGTGTAGCATATGTACACATTCCTTCTCAGATAAGAGGTAAACTAGACCCAAAGGCTGAAAAGTGCATCTTTATTGGGTATGATCTAAATCAAAAAGGTTACAGGTTTTATAACCCTTCCAATAAGGGATTCATGGTAAGCAGAGATGTTGTTTTTTATGAAAATGATTCTTGGTATGAGAATGAATGCAGGAAGGTTAAATTACCCTATGATTTGGAAGAGGAGTTTCCAAGTCTTGCTAAGGAGGAACCAACTCAGAATGAAGACACAAGTTCAGATGATGAAGACACTATCAATCTTGAAGATTTCAAGGCATGGAAGTCCAAGGGAAAAATGAAGATGAAGAAGCTTGAAGATATACCTGAATCTTGAACTCAATCAATCAGAAGATCACAAAGAGAAAGCAAAAAACCTATCAGATATGGGTATGATACATCTCTTGTTACTAAACAGTCTATTTATCTTGCCAAAGATTTGTCAAATGAAGAACTAGGATTATATGAGGAAGCCATAACCAAATCAGAATGGAAAGAAGGTATGGATGAGGAGATTGAAGCACTCAAAGAAAGTGATACATGGGAGTTAGTACCCAAGAAGGACTCCATGAAGGTAATAGGATCCAGATGGAGCTATAAACTTAAAAGATATTCTGATGGCACAATTAATAGGTACAAAGCCAGATTGGTAGCCAAGGGTTTTGCACAAACCCAAGGCATTGACTATGAGGAGACATTCTCACCTGTGGCCAAGATGCCAACTATCAGAGTGCTGGTTAGTGTGGCTACATCAAAAAATTGGAATATGTACCAATTGGATGTCAAGAATGCTATCTTGAATGGATGGATTTCAGAGGAGGTATATATGTCACAACCTTCTGGCTATGAGGACCCTAAGAAGGTAACATATGTTTGCAAATTAAAAAAGGCTTTATATGGATTGAAGCAGGCACCTAGGGCATGGAATTACAGGTTAACTACATACCTCCAAGATCAAGGTTTTGTTATGAGCAAGGCAGATACTTCTCTATTCATCAAGAGAAGTAATTCAGAGGTAATATACCTTTGTGTTTATGTTGATGACATCATAATTACAGGTAATGATGTCAATGGAATCAAACAAATCAAGAGCCACATGATGAAAAAGTTCAAGATCAATGATCTTGGTCTATTGAAGTATTTTCTTGGGCTTGAGTTAGTTTATACTAACTCAGGAATATACATTACTCATAAAAAATACATATAGGATATGTTGAAGAAGTTTCACTTGCAGGATGCTAAAGTAGCAAGCACTCAAATGGAGGTAAACTTAAAATTAAGTGCCCATGAAGGTGATGAAGTCAATGACATTACAGGTTATCAAACTATGGTGGGTAGTTTGAACTATGCTACCTTAACAAGGATAGATATTGCATATGGAGTTAGTGTGATAAGTCAATTTATGCACAAGCCAAGGATACCTCACTTAGAGGCTGCTAAGAGAATCTTGAAGTATCTCAAGGGTACACAGAATCATGGTTTGTATTTCCCTTACACTTCAGATATTGATATCAAAATTTATTCAGATACAGATTGGGCAGGATGCAAGGATGATAGGAGGAGCACTTCTAGATATATTTCTTTTGCAGGTGATAAGCCAATATCTTGGTCTGCAAAGAAGCAACCAACTGTTGCATTGTCTTCTACAGAGGCAGAGTATAGAGGGTTGGCTAATGCCACACAAGAAGCTATTTGGATTAAGCTTTTGTATTCAGAATTGGGTTTATATACTAGGTCTCCAATAATCTTTGGAGATAATACAAGTTCTCTTCACCTTGCAGCTAATCCTATATATCATGCTAGGACCAAACATATAGAGGTCCATTACCATTATGTAAGAGAGAGAGCTTTTGGTGTAAATCACAAGCCTAAACACTGGGCTTGAAAGACATCTTGAAGACCCTACATATGCGAAAGAAGCATAGGAACTAGTACTAGTGGTTAATTACCACTTTATCTCATTGTAAAAGTCAAATTGACTTGGAATCTTTTGTAATCACCTACCAAAAGGATTCCTGAAAAAAGGTAGAGCTTTGATTGAAGGAATATCTCCTAGGATATAGGAGCTTGATCATAGGGAGCCAAAAGTTTGAATTTGAATTCAAATTCTTACTCATTCTCTATAAAAATGGACATGGAAAAGTCGCGGGTAGAACCAATCACTCCCAAGCTTCTCATTACTGATTTTGAGTGTGTGTGAGGCCTACACTATAGCCCACACCTATCTACACCATTAGGCAATGATTTTCATGCCAATGGATTTGTATACAAGTGTTCATTAATACATACATTCACATTGTTCATTTCTGAGTTCTCTGTCATACTACTCAAAAGTCTGTCAACTTGTGAAGTGCATACCTCAGTCATTTCTCCATCAAATTCAACGATTCAAAGCTTGTTGGATTCATCTCAAAGTTCTCTACATACTATCAAAGTTTGACAAGATTCTATTCAGCCATTTCAGAGAAATATGCATCGAGGTGATCACTGGTCAATATCTGCTACAGTCCAAAAAAATCGGGGGTATAGCTTAACGTGAGAAGGTTTATGCATTGCCCAGGAGTCACGCATTGGAAAGCGGTTAAGTGCATCTTTCGCTACTTGAGTGGTACTCAGCTACTTGGGTTGTTTTATCCCAAGGGGGGATCACTACCGCCAGATTTACATGCTTTTTCTGACTCAGATTCGGCTGGTTGCTATGACACTCGTGTGTCCACCAGTGGTTTTTGCTTCATGCTTGGTAGCTCATGTATATCTTGGTTGAGCAAGAAGCAGCCTACTGTGGCCACTTCCAGTTGTGAGGCTGAGTATAGGGCAGCTTTCACAGCGACTGTTGAGTGTGTGTGGCTTAGACGCCTTATGGCTGATTTGGGTGTTGGCCAGTCTTCTGCCACCACCATCTTCACTGACAGTCAGAGCGCATTGGCAGTTGCGAGGAACCCTGTGTTCCATGCTCGCACTAAGCACATTGAGGTGCATTATCACTATGTCAGGGAGAGGTTCTCTGCTGGGGAGAAGCATACCTTTTCACCAAGGCTCTGTCTAGGGAGAAGTTTGAAGCTTTCCGTAAAGCTTTGGGCTTACTTCCTTTTGTGGAGTGATTTCTGTAAGACAATAGTTACGCAATATAACACAGGAGCAATAGCAGAGAAGATAACAGATATAGGAGAATCTCAACAATTTTCTACTAGCAGCAAGTACAAAGATGATGGCGTTGTCCACCCGTGCGCTCTCAAGGTAGAGCTTAAATGGTGATCTAGACAACTCTAGATAGGGAGATACAAGGTAGAGGTATGCTGGCTCAACTCAATGTCTTAGGTAGTGCAGAAGTCATGTATATATAGGATCATGGGTGGCCTGCCATGGACGGCTATACATGGGCGGTAGAGCGTGGGCGGCCACCGCCCGCGTAATTGCCATACACGGCTTAGACTGGTTGAACCGACCTAACAAATATAAATGATTTCTGACTCCGACAGGTAACTCCCTTTCCTTATAATATCTTACATGGTCCAATATGACCTTCATCCAACATTCAAGTTGGGATTCCTATCAATTGGGTAATGCACGCTTGGCTTCTCCTCATAAAGGGGGCCTTACAAAATGTGCATACAATCATGAGGGGTAGACATTGATCATACTCTAACAATTTCCACATAGCTTGGCACTTCCTTATACATGAGTGCCAGCTCCTTGTTCACCGCATCACTCCCAGGGGGGATTTGTTGATATATTTAGGTAGTGATGTGTGTGAACACACTAGGACCACCGGGGCACTTTTTTCCCTCTTTAGGAGGTTTTTTTCCCCCGGCTTGTATATACGCCTATTGCCCTAATGGTCTACTTATCTTTGTACATTCTCTAGTAATACATTCAGTATTGTGTGTTTGTGCTCCAAGCTTCTTCTTCTTCCTTGTGCTGTTTGCGTGCTTCCGCAGACGTCTATCTCCAACAGTTTTGGCAGTACCTACTCAATCCCTTGGAGCATCCATCCATCTTTCCCAACACTTCTAATACAAGACAGACAATTCTTGGGAAACATGTAGACATCTGCTTGCATGGTTGGCCAATACACACCTAATCACTTTAATGTATGTAGGGTTCTATGTTTGGAATAGTATTGCCCTAATGCACCTACATGGAATCTCAAAGGTATCATTGTGTTTGGAACCTAGGATGAAATGATTCATCAAACTTTATGCAAATGATATAGATGCTACAATCCTTAATGACTTTAATAACATTGAACGATTTTGGGGTGCACTATCCACCTTTTGCGAGGTGAGTGGTCCAAAATCAACCATAGCAAAACATTGATAAAAATATTTGGCTCCCTACCCCTGACTATTTGATTCAAACTAGGTGCCAAATGATTGGAGATGGTGATATATTTAGGATTTTTGGCATGCCCTTGGTTTTGCATCTCACCTAGAGCTCATTGAGAGTTGATTCTAGCTAAGCTCAAGATCAAAGCGAAATAACCCTAGCTTCAATATAGCTTTTAAAACTTTCCAATGCAATCACTATATAGCTGCATCGACTATTATCTTTCACCTTTTTGGGTACATCCATACAAATCACAAATGCAACAAGCTAAGTCAGTCCTCCTTAACATTTTATGGGTTTCCTCGAATCAGTATAAAAGGATTCCTATGATCAAACATTCTACTTGTTGCTTCCTAAGGAAGAAGATAGTCTAGATGTGATATATATAAGATCAATTGGTAAGAAATTTGCATTTAAGTGGGTTTTAGAGCCCTGAAGTCTAGCAACTTTTGGGCTTCCATGTTCAAGAGCTTACTTCTTAAAGAATATCTTGAGGAAGATTGGAGTACCTTGTTCATTGAAAAGGGTATGACAATAGAGATCGTACTTGAGAACATGTTGAAAACCTTTAGAAAGCACCAATCAAGTTTCAAGAATTTCATTAGAAGAATCTAATGAAGCCGGCATGAGATAACATGATCACTCCTCATGGAATTTGAGGCTTGAGGGGGAGGTGATGTCATGGACACAAAGGAAAATATCATGAATCTTAGATTCCTTGTGAATTTCTAAATCTCTTGATTGATTCAAAATTTGGAGAAACTAATACTTCAATTGCATTTGAAATATTAAAAAACCCTAAGATTGAACATCTACTTTCTTGATTCTGACATCTAGAGGTCCTGTTTTGGATTGTTGGCATCATCTAATCTCCAAATAAGTGCTTTCCAAATTTGAATTCGAGTTCTAGTCTTGCTCCTTGTTCTACTCTTTTCTTGTCTTTTCTAGTATCTTGGGAATCCTTTGTTGTCATGTTGTAATATCGTAGTAGGAGACTCTATCCAATTATTTCTTGTACCTAGATGGGAGTTCTTGTAACCTAGATATCTTGCTTCATACCTATGGTCCTTGGTTGTGGGGTCTCTTGTATTGTCTCTAATCCACCTATCCATACCTATTGATCTTGAGTTGTGGGACTTCTTATATCAGTTGCATATCCTTGTATTATTTTCCCTACATAGGTGATATTGTGATAAAAAGTATAAGTCCAAAATATTTTCTAGTTTATTTAGAGGGCACAATGTAGTGCTCCCTTGAATAACACATTTGTAACTTTATATAAAATCAAATTTATATATTAGAGGTTTATACTTTACATGAATGATAATGCATATATATATATATATATATATATATATATGCATTATCATTCATGTAAAGTATAAACCTCTAATATATAAATTTGATTTTATATAAAGTTACAAAATATGTGTGTGCTTATGTGTGTGTATGTATGTATATGTGCATGTGCAATGTATGTGTAAATACTCTTAAGCTATTTTTTTAGCAAGAATTTCAGCTAAAGCTTAATCTCACTTGCTTAAATTGATTGAAAGAACAAATGTACAAATGAACGAGCATAGTACACATGGGACCCCTCATATCTCACAAAGTAAGGGTTAATACGACCCAAATTCAATACAGTGATAACGTCCTAGAGGTAATAAGGAAGTTCATTTTAAGACTGAACCAAAGCCCAATACATGTCAACGGTGGCACACAGGTGTTGAACTCTCGCTCTCGCCTCAAGAGATAAGTGCCCAAACCAACTAAACTAAGGCACCTGGATAGTTTATTTCATAATTTATTTATTTTAAGGAATAAGTTCTATAAAAGCCTAATCTCCAAACATTTGGAGGCCAAGAGGTGAGGGCGAATTAGGAATGTTAATACCTTTAATCAAATAAAAGAGGACAAGGGGTAGGCCTGCCTTATGGACAATCAAAAATTCCATTCAATCTTGTCATAGGCATGAATTGATGATGTGTATGTCAATAATTTCCTTGAATGCCTGAACTTATTCCGCCTAGCTATTGGGTCTAAAGTTAATCATAATAAAACTAGATTTAAAGCTATTGGGTCTAAAGTTAATCATAATAAAACTAGATTTAAAGCTTCTAACAATGATCTGCCTGATTGTGTGGCTAACCTTGGATGTAATGTCTTGAAGGATGATGAGGTTTTCAAGTTATTGGGGATATCTATGGGATTTACTGTTTGTTTTTCTCAAAGATGGGACTAGGTTGTTGAGAATTTTAAAAGACATCTTTTCTACTGGTATGATGCTAACTGCTCCCTCTCTCACAGAACTTTTGTGCTTAACCATTTTATTCTCGCTAAATAAGTTTAGTTCCTTGCTTGCAGGTCCCCTTCTAATAAACAAATTGAGCAAGTTATTTCCTTGGCAGATGATTCTTGTGGGGTGGTAAGACCCATCAAAAGAAAGTTCCTAAAGTTGCTTGGAATATTTGTTGCCTCCCTAAGTCTTAGGGAGGGCAGCCAACTCTCTCCCCTAAGAAATTGGCTAATAATCTGGCTGCTAAGTGGCCCTTAAGGAATATTGATAGTAATGATATTTGGGCTGCTCTTCTTAAGAGAAATATGGCTAATTTTTTTCTACATGATTAGACGGTCTGGTCTAACATTAAGCTTTGGGATATTATTGTTTCTCCCTAGCCTATCACTCTTATTGGTAGTCCTTTGGTGTGTAGATTTTGGAAAGCTTGGTTTAAGGCTAAAAAAATCCTTCTCTCCCCTCGATGATATGACTAGTGTTGATGACTTTTATATGTAGCAATCACCCTGGTTGGGTTGGATATCTTTTTTGAATAAATTTGGACTTGCTATGAAAGAGCATAAGTGTCATAAAGCTAGCCTTCACTACCTAGAGTGACTTGGTGGTTGATGGGATGGTTATTTCTAATAAAAAATTGTTTTATTGTACTGATACCTCATGGTATTGCATGCAGGTTTTGGCTAATCACAAGTCTATGCTGAAATTCAAGTTGGAGAGCTACCAAAGGAAGAAGTCGAAGATTCAAGATGTTGTTGGCTATATTTTTAAAGAAGTTTAAAAAGGACAAGGGATCTGTTGAGCAAACTCTTGTTAAGCTTAACTCAAGATGGCTGGTCAACTCGACAGCTCACTAGTGGTCTTACATATTTAAAGCTTTGTGGGCATTCCCAGAAATGCAGCAAACACTCCTTCCAAAACGGATGATGATTCATCATGGTCTGTGGATTGGCCCCAAAGTCAGGAAAGTTTTTATTAATGGGGGTGTGTGTACATTCTATGGCATAGTGGAGGATGTTTCCCACTTTTTTTTATTGTACTCATGCCAAAAAGTATTGGCATCCTGTGGAGAATTACCTACAAATCAATGGTTTTCCCCATCTAAATAAGTTGGATGTTCTTCTTGGGTGACGTTGCAGAAATATGGATTTATTGGTATGGAACATATGGAGAGGGCATATTATGTGGTCTATCTGGTTGAGTAGGAATGATGCCACCCTTTGTAAAGGGACTAGGAACTATCTCATTTCCCTTCCTATCAAGCTTAGGAAAGCCTCTGTTAAATCTATCCAGAATATCAATTCAGTTCCCCTCTTTAGTACTGATATTTTTAGGTTGCTGTTTGAGAATAATTTTTCCAATTGGAGATCTCTTATCTCCCCTTTGTATTCCAATAGAAGGATGTCTATGTTGTTGTCTTTATAACTGTTTCTGCATCAGTGGCTCATGCCCTATGTACAGAATGTAACTTCCTATTCATTAAAAAAAAAAGCTTAATCTCCTATATGGCTTGAATTGATTGAAAGAGCAACTTTAGATGTGAATGGGGATAGATGATAGTATCCATGGGACAACTTGTTTCATAATTTTTTTTTATAAAAGGAAGTTCGGCCAACTTGTTTCATAATTCTTGGGACCACGAGCACTCTCATTGAAAGCTGTTCTTTAAGAGATTCTTCCTGTTGACAAAAACAGAGCAGAGATTGAGAATCGAGATCTTAGAAGATGATTTAACAAAGTAAGAGCAGAGGGGACAAGCGGCCTGATGATGCCTGCCATCTTTGGGGTCGGGGCCCGGGGCTTTGCATTGTCCTTCGGAGCTTCCCCTCACGCAGAGCAATTTGTAAAACGAACGTGATTGAGACTGCATGGGGTCCACGCTCAAAATATCGACTGTATGAGTGCCACGTTGATAAGTACAAGAGCCACTTTTTGTCATGCTTCCTGCAACTGCACGCAAATCTAAGCCTTAAGGCCCGCTTCACACTGTGCGGCGGCACAGCTCTACCTGTAACTTCGCGCACGCAGTGTAGGCTGTAGCATAGAAAGAGGCTTGCGTCTTGATTCTAGAGAGTGATCACTGACGAGAGTGAGAGAAAGAGAGAGAGAGTATTCTTCTCAGATTGTGCTCGCGTTAGTGATTCGAGAGAGTGACCACTGACGCGAGAGAGAGAGAAGAAAGAGAGCATTATTCTCAGATTGTGCTCGCGTTAGTTGTTTTAGAGAGTGACCACTGACGCGAGAGAGAGAGAAGAGAGAGAGAATGATTCTCAGATTGTGCTCGCGTTAGTGATTGCAATATGGCGTGCAAGTTCAGATCTAGATTTCCAATCATTAATTCGTGTATGTAAGAGAGAGAAAAAGAAGGAAGCTTTTCTTGAGAAAAAGCAGAAATTGATTGTACTCTCAAAAAAGCAGAAGCTGAATAAAAAAGGAAAAAGCCGAAAAAGCCGAAAGCCGAGTGGGACCCCGGATCGACTTTACCGAACTCCTCAACAAAAACAATCCGAGTGGGAGAGGGACATGATTACTTGTAAGAGAAGGAACCTTTGATTTTCTTAGGGTTTATTTTTTATGGGCCGCCTTGACCTTTGCATTTCTGAAAGAAGGAGCCCTTGACTTTCCTAGTGTTCAAAAAGAGTTAATTGTCTCCATAAAATGAACTTTGTTGTTTCTTTCTCTCGAAAACGCTAAGATTTTAGGGCCCATGTATGATTTTAGGGCCTGCACTAAAAATGGCATCGTGCATGAGAGTAGTCTCTTAGACAATCGTATCTAAATCTGATTTTTGGAAATCATACAAACCAGTTTGGGTGTCTTCCGCCATCAAAACTGGCCCAAATTCTACCACATCATCAAAACCTGAATTGGAAATAGGTGTTGAACTAAGATAACATTCATATATGAAGGGAAAGACAATTTCTCAACAACCGTATTTACTCATGCTACACTTGAGAGGAAAAATTAATGACGTCCTTGTGAATCTCAGCCTCCAATATGTGAATTTCCAATTATGTAAGCCACTTGCATGGCAAAGCATGAAAGAAACACAAGGAAAAGAATATGAGATGTCACAAACCACTCTCACATGTATGGAATAAAGAGCAAAGAAGTGCAAAAACACACGAGGAAGTTTGGGTGCGAATTTATAGGCTCATTATACACAAATTGCAAGAACCTTATTTATAAATGATGCCCATTTTCTTTAATACTTTCTAAAATGATCTTATTCGTAGTATAATTAAATTCTATCATAGAAATGATATTTCTCATTATCCACATAGGCCTAGAGATGTTTAGGAGAAAAGGATTGTTAGAAAAACATTATAGCTATAGAGGATGAAGTTTAGCAATTGAAAATGTGCATGAATGTTAAACAATAATTTAACCTTGATAGCATGAGTGTAAGTTGGATAATTACTAGATTATCACTGATAGGGTCATTTGAATGATTTTACTATGTGGGAATAGGAGATATGGGTTCTTGACCTTGTATGCCCTAAACCATGAGAGTGCTCATGCCACTTTCTAGTCATATCATGCATGCTGATGCTTGGTGTGTTGTAGATGACTTCAATATGATTGAGGCACCTGAGGATCGTGAGGGGAGGAAGCCAGATCACCATTGTGCATGGCTCAGAGATTATGACTTGGGAGAGCCTATGCTTGACCTTGAGGTTGCATGATGTATGGAATATTGAGGGTTTTATCAAAGAGAGAGAGAGAGAGAGAGATAGCCTCCATTTTTCTCGCTCCAATAGGAAGATTGGAGGGATGAATAAATGTAAGTGATGTATTGGCTGATTAAGGTGGTAGGACTTGCATTATGGTAGAATCTTGCTTTTCTAATCGTGCCCCTATGGTTGCTTCATTTGTGGAGGGAGATATGAGAAGCCCCATGGTGATGCAAATTCTTGAGCAAGTGCAGCTTGATGGGTACCTGGCCGATCAGATTGAGGCGATTTGGTCTTAGCTCTCTTGGGCTAAGGGATGTTGGGCTCACTCCCTTGTGACTCGTTTGCAGATGATCGAATCCTTTTTACATGAGGAGAGTAGCCAACGAGTAGCTCGAATCCGCAAGAGCAAGCATTGCCTGTTGGGTGTGATCGAATCCATCAATGGAATCCTCAACTGAGAACCTGAATCCTGTCTCAATTGGTGTGGAAACTGGCTTGCAATCCTCAAAGTCAAAACACTGAAGTAGTTTCCCAACATACTTTGCTTGATGCATAACAATTCCCCCCTCAATGGATACAAACTGGATGCCAAGATAGTAGCTCAAAAGACTAAGTGACATAAAAAATATGCTACAGATCAACCATAAGAATGTCAAGTTTTGCATCACATTGCCCAATCAAGAGTATATCGTAGTGTGCTTTCATAGAGTATGTCAGCCCCATTTTTGCATACATAGAGTGTGCTTTCAATCAGACTACATGTGAACCCAAGAGCAATCAAGTGCTTATGTATTTTTTCATACCATGCACGTGGAGCTTGCTTGAGACCATACAAGGCTTTATGCAAGCGACAAACCATATGCTCCTCTTCTTGCAAATCACCATTCAAGAAGGCTATTTTTATGTCTAACTGATGCACTTTCCAACATCAATGGGCAGCCAATGCAACCATGGTATGAATGGTAGTCATGCGTGAAGTAGGTGCAAAAGTTTCCTCATAGTCAATGCCATATTGTTGCGCATATCCTTTGGCAACCAATCTAGCCTTGTAGCGATCAATGCTACCATCCGATTTTCTTTTAATCTTGTAAACCCATTTTGTACCAATGATATTCTTTCCTTTTGGCAATTCACATAACTCCCAAGTACAATTCCTATGTATGGAATCCATTTCTGATTGCATAGCACTCATCCATTGTGGATTGTCACATGCATCTTCAAAAGAAAGTGGCTCTTCATTACATGTTGTGGCAATAAGAAAATAATCCATAAAATTACTTGATGCAAGGTGAGAGCTTGATCTTGTTCTACCAAGTAAAGGTGCACTCAATTTGCTATCCTACAAAGTTTCTTTCAGCCACTTTGGCATAGTTTGTGCACTCTTGATAGACATGCATTCATTATGCAATACATCATCAACATGTACATCATGCGTGGGCTGAATTTCATGCTCATTTTCAGCCATATTTTGGTGCAAATGTTCAACCATATGTGGTTGGAAATTTCCAGCAGTTTCAACATTTTTTTGCTGAAAAATTTCAACCATGTTTGGCTGGGAATTCTCTGCATTTTTAGCTCTATTGTGCTGGACTTTTTTAGCCCTTTGAGCCTCAGTTGGTTGAATACATGGCCATAGTCAAGTGCACCATTTTGGAACAAAGGCATGAGTGTATCGAACACATCTTGTGAGCAAACTCTTGGCTGTTTTTTGTATTCAAGTAGAGGGAAAATTGAATTTTCAGCAAATACCACATCTTGACTCAGAATAATTGTGTTCATCAATGGATGATACAAATGATATCCCTTAGTTTCAGCACTATAACCAACAAATATACATTTCTTTGCCTTGTCATCAAGTTTGTGACATTGTTGTGATGGCACAAGAGCATATGCCAAACAACCAAACACACACATATGACTAACCATATGCTTATGACCATTCCAAACCTCATAAGGAGTGATGAATCTCAATTCTTTTGTAGGGTAGCGATTCAGCACATAATTTGTACATATGACTGCTTCCATCCAAAACTTATCAGGAAGATGCTTTCCTTTAACCATACATCGTGCCATTTCAAGAAGTGTTCTATTTTTACGCTCAGCAACACCATTTTGATGAGGTGTATATGGCACCATAGATTGGTATGAAATACCTCTTTCACGAAGAAAATCCTTCAACTCATGTGACATGTATTCACTACCACAATCTATGCATAGAGTCAAAAGCTTTTGTGAAGAAAACTTTTCAGCTACAGCTAAAAATGCTTTGAAGAAAAATACCTCATTCTTTGCTTTCATAGGATACACCCATGTATGGCGAGTAGCATCATCAATGAATTTAACAAAATATACTTGCTTCCCAAAAGATGGAGTCTTGACACGACCACATACATCACTATGAACAAGCTGCAATTTTCTTGTAGTGTGTGTATGACTATCTTTTGGAAAAGAAGCACGATGCATTTTTCCAAGAATGCAACCTTCACATGCATGCTTTTCAATGGACTCAAGTGTAGGCAAACCAATAACCATGTCCTTCTTTTGCAAGTAAAGCAAACTATTGAAGTTCAAGTGACCAAAACGAGCATGCCAAAGCTCCATTTGAGCCATGGAAGAAGTATGAGCAACCAAGGCATTTGAGGCAGCCCTCTTGTATGTATCCATGCGATACAAACCATTACATAATGTACCAGACATCACGATAACATCACCATTGCTGAAATCATGAACTATACACTTATCATCAAGAAAGTGTACATGAAGTCCAACTTTGGCAATCAATGGAACTAAAATTAAGCTCTTCTTGATATCGGGCACATACAATGCATTTTTCAAGAGAATCACACCTCCACTTGCAGTTGTAAGTTTAATTTCTCCTACTCCAATGATAGGATAAGAGGCATTGTTTGCACACACCACATGTCCTCCTTTGGGTGCATCTTTCAAAGAGGCAAAAAGTATTTTGCATGATGTTATGTGCTTTGAAGCACCACTATCAAAGAACCAATCCAAATCAGTCTCACTCAGACCATACATTTAGAATGCAAAGATGCATCATAATGACATGTAACAACACATGCCCAAAAATCTTGAGCCATGTTAGCTTCATCATTCTTTGCATTTGCTGAATTTTCAGCAATAGACATGCCACATTCCTTCTTCTTCTCATTGCGTTTAGCCTAGGCTTTCTACACTCATCAATAGTATGACTAGCCTTCCGACAATATTTTCATCTCTTCTTCTTTTGCAAATCACCATCATTAGAAGAATGAGTGGAAGAGGAAGGTTGACGCTTTGGTGTTGATGAACCAATAGCTGAACCATACTTGCTTTTCCCCTTTTGTGAGATAGCAAGTGCTTGGGTTCCCTCAATCAAAGCACTCCTATTCACTCTAGATTGCTCTTCTTGCAAAAGAAGAGACACAACATCATCAAATGCATACATATTAGGATTTCCTTTTGCAACCAAATGGAGTGTATTAGCAAAGCTTTGAAAAGATTCCAGTAATCCTTTCAACAATGTAGAAATGAGTGATGCATCCGGAATGATCTCATCTATGTTTGCCAATTGCTCTTTCGAGTACTTGACGCGTGTCACATACACATCCACCGACTCATTTTTAGCAATACATACATCCTCCAGTATGCAACGCGTGCTTCATTATGCATGGCATACAAAGAAGCAAGAGTGCCCCATGCATGTCGTGATGTAGAACATGACCGAATGTGTGGAAGTATATGATGCTTCGCAAAAGCGCAATAAATGCATGAGTTTGAACATCTTTTCCATCCCATATTATCTGCTCTTGTGTAGGTGGAGAAGGAGAAACCACTGTACTCGAAGAAAAAGCTCCATCTGTGACAGTAGATTGTGAAGTAGAAGAACCTACGGGAATTTGATCTACATCTGCCATTATGTTCCAAAGTTGTTTAGCAACAAGAGCATGCTTCTTCATGTAAGACCACATTGGATAGTTGGTCCCATCAAGCTTATCTTCAGCTTGAAGCATGCCAAACAAGTCATTGTTGCCCGCCATTTCACTAAAGAACAAGAATGTGACAAAATCTTCACTTCGACAAAAGCTGAAATGAATGTTGAAATTTTAGCTCACAAACCATCACTCTGATGACGATTCTGACTGCATGATTGGCTTTGAAATGGGGGTAAACCCCCAAGGCACCTGATGGAAATGTTTCTTGGCGGCTGAAATTCACTGTTCTATGCTCCAAAGTCAATTTGCATTGTTAAAAGTGTGCGTGCGTCGCTACGCGAAAAACCAAAACTTGAGAAGGAGCTAAACCTACTCTGATACCACTGTTGGGTGTGTGTAGAAGTGCGAGAGACACACGAGAAGCACACAAAAGGATCACAAACATAGCAAGACACACGGAGACAATGATGGTTGGAATAGCTCTATCTATTGACGATGAACTGAACTGAAGTAAGAGCTGAATGATATCCCTAAGTACAAAGTACCACCACATATGAGAGTCTCAAGTATGTGGTAACATGGGGAAAAAAACTCTAGCCAAAACTAGAGTAAAAGGTGCCCATGTATAGGGAAAAGGTTCACATTAAAGCTACTCAAGGAACACATAACTGTAACACTGCCTACATAGGGGCATTACCTCCCTTCAACGACTCTTAGAGTGTTTATTGAACAATGAGTGGACTGGCTTGCAACTTGCTCAGGCATAGCAGGTGTCATCGATAAAGAAAATCATCGTGAACCTAAAATTCCATGTGACTTATGTATCTCATGATTGGTTCAGAATTTGGAGAAACCAATGCTCGCATTGCATGCAAGAATGTGCAAAAACCCTAAGATGGATTATCTTCTTGCTTGGTTTTGATATCCAAACATCATGTTTTGAATTGATGACATCATCAATTTGTAACCGCCATTAATGAATTGCCCTTGAAAACTTGTATAAGGAGGGGTTGGCCACATACATACTCTCTCTTGCCAATGCTAATTTTGGGAGCTCAAGGATATGTGATCACCAAGTAAGTACCTTCAAGTTCCAGTTTGAGTTCTAGTATTGTCCTCTCCTCTAGTCTTGTCTACTCTTCTGTCTTGGACATCCTTTGTTGTGTTGTTGTAATCTCGTAATATGAGATGCTTTTCGGTTATTCATTGTATCTAGTTCATCTCCTTGAAGGGAGTTCTTGTAATCTAGAGATCTTGCTTCATACCTATGGTCTCAAGTTGTCGGATCTTCTTTGTCATCTCTAGCTGAGTTATCTATACTTGAGAATATCCTAAGGAATATTGGAGTACCTTGTTCATTGGAAAGGGTATGAAATCAGCGATCATACTTGGAAACGTACAGAAAACCTTTAGAGAGCACCAATCAAGCTTCGAGAATTCCATAAGAAAAATCCAATGAAGCCAAGACCAAAGAACATGACCGCTCCTCGTGGAACTCATTGCTTGAGGGGGAGGTGATGTCATGGACAAAGAAAACAATCCTGAACCTCAGATTCCATGTGACTTCTATATCCCATGATGGGTTCAAAATTTGGAGAAACCAATGCTTCTATTGCATCTGGAACATGCCAAAACCCTAAGATTTATTATCTTCTTGCTTGATTGTGATATCAAGAGGTCATGTTTCGAATTGATGATATCAACAATTCATAACCGCCATTGATGAACTGCCCTTAAAACCTATATAAGGAGGGGTTGACCACATACATGCTCAATCTTGCCAATGCCAGTCTTGGGAGCTGAAGGTGTTGTGATCACCAAGTAAGTATGTTCAAGTTCCAGTTCAAGTTCTAGTCTTGTTCTTTGCTCTAGTCTTGTCTAGCCTTGTATCTTGGACATCCTCTATTGTTCTATTGTAATCTAGTACTAGGAGATCCTTTCCACTTATTCCTTGTATCTAGTTCATCTCCTTGAAGAGAGTTCTTGTAATCTAGAGACCTTGCATCATGCCTATAGTCTTGATTTATGGGATCTTTTTGTATCAGTCCTACATGGTTGATCTTGTAATTGAAAGTGTAATTCCAAAATCTTGTCTAGTCTAGTCAAAGGGCACAATCTAGTGCTCCCCTGATAGCAAGAGTTGAGGGACGTTGAGGATAGTGGTCAGCCTGTGCATATTTACAAGCTTCCAAAGCATTACTTTAGAGAATTATTAAAAATGTTCCTAAGAGGTTGTTCTCATGTGAAAGCATCTAAATATGCATAAAAGGGTAAATTTTTATGAGCAAAGGAGGGTTCCCATTTACAAGAGAAAATATGTGCACACCCTACAACCCAACACCCTCCTCCAACTAGACTTTATTGTCCTCGCAAAGCTAAGAGAAGAGGATCATACATAGTTGAATAGGTCCATGTTGAGTCTTCAAGTCTTCCAAGATGGGAAACTTCTTAAGCCTTCAAGGTGGTGCAGATTCTTTAAGTGCTGAGCAATAGAATCCTCCTAAGAGGCAGCTTGCCCATCAACTCAAAGAGAAGCACAAAGTTGAGAAGAGGTCCAAGTCTGCATATCATCCAAGCTTTGAAACTTCTAGGGCCTTCCAAGCGGTGAAGAGTCCTTATGTGACAGGCAACACAATCCTCCTAAGAGGTACTCATCCCACCAACTTAAAGAGAAGCATGAGTATGCCTTGTTGCTAATTGTGCATACATCCCACTGAGTAGGCCTTTGGAAGACCTGAAAAACCTTCATCAAACAAGTAATCAGTCCAAAAGTAGACCATCCACCTTGATTGTGGAGCCCCAAAACCTAAAAATTACACATGCAAATCAAGTGGACTGCTACAATCCACCATACATCTTCCAAAATATGGAGTGAGACTACTCATAGTCCGAAATAACCATCTCCTTTTGGAAATAGTCATAATTTTGCCCTTAAAATACTACTAGATTTTGTACTGATTAAATTGGTTGAGTCCTACAATCACCCTGTAATGTATGTCAAAAAAGATTGATAAAATCCCCAAGAAGGGGCTATCTCAAGAAACTCCATACTGTTTATGCATGTTCCTTGAAGCATTCATATAAACATGTTACTTGTGATGAGTGTATAGAAAAAGTGACTTCATCATAACAGTCTTCAAAAACAGAGAGCATTCATGACACTACTCATTTGAAAGATCTTGCTGAGCTCATACCACCATTTCCCATAAAGCCTCACATGCATTATGAGCTCCATATTTTAGCATAGTTCATATAGTACTAAGGGCTTCTACAGTGCTACATCATGGCTCAAAAAATTCTAGAGTCTGGGGGATGTCCTACAATGGCCTACATGGTGTCAACCATACACCATTGGACTCCAAGATTGAAGAATATGCATGACGTAGCTACAAAGATGTGTATGAAGATTTTGGAGCTCATGGCTATGATTTTCAATTAAACATTATGCAAAGTAAAATCTCCATATATCTTGGCCCCGGGTTTCAAGGAATGTAATCAAGATTTGGTTTATGATATGAGCACCACACCTTCTATAAATATTGTCTATGCTTGAGACATGTGCATAAAATATTTACTCGCCTATTACAAGAAAACATTTGAAGAAATGTTCTCCAGTAGATTCTAGGGATACCATTTAGAAGTATGCTTAGCCAACCAACCCATTTGTCACACCTCTTCATGGTTGAGAAAGCCCTAGATGCTGAGCTATTACAAATGCCACATTCCGATGTTCTAAGCCTTGTGGATTGGGATCAAATCATGATTGATATCACACGGGGACTCTGACTCAAAGAACATGAATTGGCCACTAATGTGGTCAAATATTACACAAAATGCCCTCCACAACAAGGGTTCGTTAGGGATGATAGATGCGAGAGAGGGAGGGTGTTAGCAATCAAGGTGGATTGAGTCATCAAGGGAGCATGAGGCAAGCAATGCAAAGATAGGATTCATAGAGAGAAGAGCAAGGAGTCGTCAAAAAACTATAAAAAGATCTAGAAAGCTCATTTTCAGGTCAGGTAGTTGGACAATGAACTTATTCTTGAGCATTGTGTGCTTTCTTTGAGTTCTTTAATAGAAGATTCCATTTTTCTCTCTCTTTGTTTTGTCGTGTGTGCACATGTGTGTATGTATGTGCATGCTAGTCTACTACTCACTCACGCACATGCATTTCACTTGCTCATGTTCATCATAATACCCTCAGGTCTCTATGATTGACAATTATGAGGTAGATCTCCTCACGTTAGTTCTCACCATTGCTAGAGTGACAAGGGTTAATTAGATGATATCGAGCACTTAAACCCGATTACGTTTCTCAAATCGACCTAAAAAATCCTGATAAAGGATCTAAGATTGCTATTGTGGCTACTTCTTGAGTCCTTGATTCATCCAAATCTGAGTGGTTCTGTCAAGGGTCACAGCATACTTGACAATATCTTCACCTTTTGGGAAGTTGTCTCCCTTGTTCGAATGCATGATGAGCCTCTTGTGCTTTTGTTATCGTTGGATCAAGGGTGTTGGCTCCTTGTACTACTCAGCCCATAGTCACGTTCTAGTGGTGGGGGGTCAGGGGGAGAGGTTCAACATTTCGTGATCAGTTCAGCATGTATGTCCTTTAGCCCCTACTCTATTTCTCTTCTTTGCTGAGGCCATGAGTGCATTCTTGGCTACATGGGATACAAGGTTGTAGGGTATTTGGATCCTATTTTAGGATCATATGCTTTTGTATGTTGCATTTGTTGATGACAAGGTCATCTATTTGTAGGGTTAGGAGGCCAATATGACCAAATTTCAACATGCTTTGGAGAGATTCTACAATGCTTCTGGTGCCAAGATCAATTGGCACAAGTCCTATGTTCTCTAGGTTTGCTTAGATGCCCTTCTTGGATGGCAGCCATGTGAGCAGTTTTAGTGGATTCCCTCTTGCAAGGCTATTAGATATTTTGGGTGTCATTGGTCTTGATCTTTTCGTCAAGCAATGGATCTTACCTCTCCTCTTGAGCATTAGGAGAAAGTTTCTGCACTAGAGCACTACCATTTCTCCTTGGTTGGAAGGATTATCATGGCAAACGAGTTTCTCCTCGCTACAATGTGGTACATCACTTCTTGTTGGATCTTTTTTGAGTTCCTATATTAGCTAGATTCAAGCTAATAAGGAACTTTTTATGGTCTAGAAGAGATGGAGGCCCCAGGCCGACTAAGGTTGATTGGCCATTCATCATCCTTTCTCTAGAATGTGGTGGCCTTGGGATCATTGCCCCTACATGTTAGAGCAAAGCCTTGCTGGAAAATTTTGTTGTTTGTGGATTGCTTTTGGGCCTTGAGCTCTTCTTCCTTGTGCTGTTTGCATGCTTTCGCAGACGTATAACTCCAACAATTGGTATCAGAGCAGGTCGTCGCTTCATCTAGGGCGTCGTCTACACCTCTATGGTTGCAGTCTCAGATTCACATGAAATTTGGTGAGCATACTCAGGGTGTTTCAGAGATGAAAATAGCTTCGCTATATGGTGCCAAAATCGCCATCTGAGCTCGTTTCGGCCTCCGAATGCATTATCATAGTGCTTGTGCAGGTTATTTCATCTTTTTGTGCCAAAGGTATATACCTGTTTCAGTTTGCCAGTATAAGCATCTCAAAGTTTGCTACAGGTTGAGCAGAACTCGTCTGGGCTATTCTGTTCAACTTTTTGAGATACAGTCAATTTTTTGCATCAAGGTATTTTAGTCATCGGCCATGGCTGAAAGCAATGATGTATTCCGTATGTTGGCTATTGAGGATAATTTGGATGGTACCAACTATCGGTTATGGGCTTATATGATGCGACATGTATGGGTTGCAAAAGGACTGTGGAACATTGTGCAGGGTGTTGAAAAACGTCCTATCACACTTGCAAGTGTTACAACTGCAGTACTAAAGCTGATGGAGGTGTCGAAGATGATGATATTCTACTTATTCCTATTTGTATTGCGGTTTCTGCTACACCTACTACATAGCAGATTCATTAGGATGGTAGAGATGCTCATGCATATGCATTGATAGCTTTGTTTGTCAAACGTGCCATTATTCCTCACCTTCATTCTTGCAGAACAGCTAAGGATGCTGGGATACACTTACCACATTGTAGCAAGCTAGGAATGAGGCTCTTGTTGCTTACCTCCGAAAACAGTTGGAGAGTGAGCACATGAATGAAGGTGATTCTATGGACAATTTCCTAACAAAGATCAAAGACTTGAAGGAACAGTTAATTTCTGTTGATGTTGTTATACCAGATAGCTCACTTGTGCAGACCATTCTGAATGGTCTTCCTGATTCATATCAGAGTTTTGCTTCTACTCTTCGGTTGATGATGAAAGGCAATCCAAATGCCTTGTCATTTGAGGAGTTAGTCTCTCTTCTATTGCAGGAGGATCAGTCCAGGCAGAATAGGTCCATTATGCGTGTTGCAGATCAAGCTTTCCTTGCTAGTTAGAAGGGCAAAGGAAAATGGAGCTCTTCAAGTAGTAAGCAGAAATCTGCTAATTCTGCACAATCGAAGAGGGAAGACAAAGATGAAAAGAAATTTGAAAAGTAGAAATTGTTTTGCAAGTACTGCAAACGAAATGATCATATCATAAAGAACTGTCCAAAACTAGCTGCTAAAGAGGCAAAGAAAAAAGAGGTTGGAATGGTTGTTGCAGAGGCCTCTACACCAAAAACTGAGTGTGCTAATCTTGTGTAGGAAGAAGAATGGGCATTTACAACTGTTTGTAGTTTTGAACCTTCATGAGCACTGCATGTCTGCAGTAGACTCAGATGTTTGGTACTTTGACGGTGGAGCGACCAAACATATTACCTCACAGTGCAGTTTCTTCTCTTCACTCAAGCCTGCCCCTACAGGGAATACTGTTACATGTGCCAACAACTCCTCTTATCCTGTTATGGGAGTTGGTATGATCATTTTGACTACTCTTGATGGTAGTGCTTTCACTTTGTCAGATGCTTTGTTTGTGCCAGTTTTCCAGGCATGCATGGGTATATCCATTGAAGGCAAAGTCGGAAGTGTTCATGTGCTTCAAATAGTTTTTGGTTTTGGCTGAAAATCTGTCAGCATGTAAAATGGGCACCCTCCATTCTGAGCGAAGGGGGGAATATATGTCTTCTGATTTTAATGCATTTCTGGCTGAGCATGAGATAAAACACCAATGTACAGTGCCGTATACACCTCAACAGAATGGAGTTGCTGAACGAAAGAACAGGTCACTCATGGAGATGGCGAGGTGTATGGTCAAGAGTTAGACTTTACCACATAGTTTCTAGCTTGAGGCTGTCATGTGTGCAGCATATGTATTTAAGAGGTATCCCACTAAAGCACTGTAGTCTATCACTCCATATGAGGCTTGGCATGATCACAAGCCATCTATTGCTCATCTGCATGTTTTTGGTTGTTTGACATATGCATTAGTGCCTGAACAACATCATAGAAAATTGGATGATAAAGTAGTAAAATGTATTTTTGTTAGGTAGAGTTCTGAAAGTAAAGGCTATCATCTATATCATCCACACACTAAATGCATTCTGGTTAGCCATGATGATGTTTTTGTGGAAGATGTTATTCAGCCATTGCTTTCATGTACTAAGGAGACATCTATTAGCTCCAAAGACATGTATGATACTTTGTTGCCTCTTTTTATAGGTGGACAGTCTAGTGCTTGTCCTAATGAGGCAACTTCTCAACCTTTGTAGGTTTCATGTGATGATGAAGATCATCCCATTTCTAATGCACATTTACATGATGCACTTGTTGATGAGAGAGCTGATATTGAGGAGGCAAAAACTATGGAAAAATGGTTGGTGTAGACTTTGCGTGATAGAAAATTAGATGCATCTTTGTCATATAGTACTCATTCAGGCTCTCATAGTGCCTCTTTTGCATCAGATTGCTATGTTATGGCTGCATCTAGTCTGTGTGATAGGAATGAGCCTGTTTTGTTTGATGAAGCACAAAATTCAGAAAATTGGATGGCTGCTATGCAATCTGAATATGATGCTATAATGAAGAATGGTACTTGGTCTTTATGTGACTTGCCTACTGGCAAGATGGCCATTAGGACTAAGTGGGTATACAAGTTGAAGCGTAAGCCTGATGGTACAGTTGACAGGTATAAGGCTAGGCTTGTTGCAAAGGGTTATGCGCAGGACAGAGGCATTGATTTTGATGAGACCTTTGCACCTACTTGTCGAATGACTACTGTTTGTAGCATCTGTGCACTTGCATGAAGAAGTGTATGTTTTTCAGCCCCATGGTTGTGTGCAAAAAGGGCATGAAAGCTAGGTGTGCAGGTTAAAGAAGGCATTATATGGTTTAAAAGCACCCCGTGCTTGATATGAAAAAATACATGCCTATCTGATTGCACATGGTTTTGAGAACAGTCCAACTAAAAGAACCTTATATGTTAAGCGTGCTAATGATGTACTTCTGATCGTTGTGGTTTATGTTGATGACATGCTGATTTTAAGGTTGATTTGTTGATTTTAAGGCATATTGCTGATTTTAAGGTTGAGTTGCATGCCTCATTTGAGATGTCTGATTTGGGGCATTTGCATCATTATTTGGGCATTCAGTTTATGCATGTTGATGGTGGAATGGCTTTGTGTCAAACGAAATATATTGACACATTATTATAGCAATTTGGCCTTGAATACTGTAAACCTATTGCCACTCCTATGGAAACATGTTTACAACTAAGTCGTCATGATGCTAGAGATGCATTTGATGCTGTTCTCTATCAGCAGGCTATTGGATGCTTGATTTACTTATGCATTACTCGTCCAGATATTCAATTTGTTGTCTCACAGATGAGCAGGTTTATGCATTGCCCAGGAGTCAAGCATTGGCAGGCGGTTAAGCGCATCTTTCACTACTTGAGTGGTACCCGGCTACTTGGTTTGTTTTATCCCAAGGGGGGATCATTACCACCAGGTTTGCATGCTTTTTCTGACTCTGATTGGGCTCGCTATGACACTTGTGTGTCCACTAGTGGCTTTTGCTTCATGCTTGGTAGCTCATGTATATCTTGGTTAAGCAAGAAGTAGCCTACTGTGGCCACTTCCAATTGTAAGGCTGAGTATAGGGCAGCTTTCACAGCGACTATTGAGTGTGTGTGGCTCAGATGCCTTATGGTTGATTTGGGTGTTGGTCAGTCTTCTACCACCATCATCTTCACTAACAGTCAGAGCACATTGGCAGTTGCAAGGAATCTTGTATTCCATGCTTGCACTAAGCACATTGAGGTGCATTATCATTATGTCAGGGAGAGGTCCTTTGTTGGGGAGATCAGCTTGGCATATGTGCCCACGCAGGAGAACATTGTAGACCTTTTCACGAAGGCTTTGCCTAGGGAGAAGTTTGAAGCTTTCCGAAAAGCTTTGGGCTTACTTCTTTTTGTGGAGTGATTTCGACATAGCTTGGCACTTCCTTATACATGAGTGCCAGGTACTTATTCACCGCATCACTCTCAGGGGGGATTTGTTGATATATTTAGGTAGTGATGTGTGTGAACACTCTAGGACTGCCGGGGCACTTTTTTCCCTCTTTAGGAGGTTTTTTTCCCCCGGCTTGTATATACACCTATTGCCCTAATGGGCTACTTATCTTTGTACATTCTCTAGTAATACATTCAGTATTGTGTGTTGTGCTCCAAGCTTCTTCTTCTTCCTTGTGTTGTTCGCATGCTTCCATAGATGTCTAACTCCAACAATTAAAGATATATTTGTATAGATATATGAAATTTTTAATATGAATGGTAGAAGCAAAAATTTACCTATCACAAGACATTTTTTCTTGTCGTCAAGTTTAGGCTCTAATCATGATGTTCATCTTTGTTTAACTTTTGGGTTGCATTGTTTTTGAATTCATGATCGAAAGTTGATTTTAGGTCTATATTTCATCATGAAAGTAATGGACAAAGTGAAGCTATAAATAGCACTATTCTTTATTTATTGCATTATTATTCACTAGATAATCCAATTAATTGGGATGGGAAATTACCATTAGTTCAAATTTCTTACAATAACACAACACATAATACTATTGGTTATGCACCTTTTGAAATTATTTATGATAAAAAGCTTCCCACTCCAATGTCACTCACTCAAATTGATACTCCTATGGCTGATAAGATTGTTCAAGTTCACATCTCTATACTTCACAAAGTTCACAAAGGCATTAAGTAGAGTGGGGTAGGTTACACTTGTAATGTTAATAAGAAAAGAGTGGCAAAACAATTTAATGAAAATGATTTTTTATGGTTGCATATCATTGAACAACACTTGACAAACATTCTCCAACATCCCAAAGTCAAACTTGCACCATGATACTATGGACCATTTCACATTATCCAAAAGATCATTTAAAACTATTTTAGATTAGACATACCATCTAACTGGAGTGTAATATATATATATATATATATATATATATATATATATATATATATATATATATATATATATATATATATATATTATTCTATTAAAACCATTTAAGGGCACTCTTCATGTCACTCCTATTCTCAATGATCTTCCTTTGCTTGAAGAAGATAATGATGTAACCACTACATGCAATATCATCTATATTTGGTAAAATATAAAAAAAAATTAGTAGAAGAATCTCACTAGATCCATAAGACTCATTGACTCCACATTATGATTATTTAATTTTTGCATATCATTCACAATCACTTCAAATCAATTTTCTCTCTAATCTCCCTTCTCCATCCATGTGTTTTTACATGGAACATGCTTATTTTTGTTCAATGATGGGACATGTGATTGTCCATTGATGTCTATTCTTGAGTATGTGGTGGTGCTGACTTGAAAAAGTGGTGCACGTGTGGCCAAGGATTTGCCAAAAAGTTGGTGCATAGGTAGTGCACAATGTGGAGGCTCACAATTTTCTTGTAGATGAATTTAATTAGAGGTTTCAATAGGATCCTTTGAAAAGTTTTAAAAGTGTTTCGAAGTTTCAAGTGAACCCTCCCATGCATGTACTTTTGGAGAATTCAAGGTCAAAGTGAAGAAGTTACATAAAGTGCAAAAGCCTTTGAGTGGCCCTCCATAAAAATTTTTGTTTTTTTTTTTCTTTAAGTCACTACAGGACAAAATAGGATATCATTGAAGTAGATATGAAAAGATCTTGGAGAATGGATTTTAGAGCAAAACAAGAGAAAGACATCATACAAAGTACAAAGGCTTGGGAAAATGTGTGCACCAAGGAGTGGGGAAGTGGGATGCACCATCGAGGCTCGGATACACTAAGATACACATGTGAAATGCAAGTCAAGTCAAGAGAAGTGATGTACACAAAGGAATTGACAAGTAAAAGGAGTATATGAAAAACATACACTAAGCAAAAAGGTGGATCTAGATACATAGACATACACACACCCAAACATAGAGGGAAAAGGTGTGCATAGTGTGTAGAAAGTGCAAAGTGTGCAGAATGTGCAGAGAACTTGAGATCCATGAAATTACTGAAGAAATTATTATATGCTCTCTAATAATGTGTGCAAATCAAAGTCATTTGAGATAGAAGGCAACCAAGGTGTGACCATAGTACTATCAAGGACGTGTTGCACGTTGATAGTAGAAGTGACCAAGACTTCAAAATTATTGGAGGCTTGAGTGCAAGGGTGCACAAAAGACAACTGGTATGCTAAGGTGAAGAAGTGGCATAGAGGCTAATTGCACAAGTACTTGGAGTAATTGGTTGTACTTGTTTATACTGTTCATCCTCAAAGGTTACACAGAGTGAGTATTTTATCTTATTCTTGCAAGCAAAAGCTATTGTAATACTACTTTAATCAAAGAATAGAAACTTTTAGTGCAATGTGTCTTTCTCCTTCTTCCTTACTCTTCTCCTACAAACACTCAAGTCTCTTCAACAAAAGAATCCTGCAACATCTATTTTCTTCATTATCAACTAAGATCAATTTCTTTTTTTATGTGGGGGCATATTACACTTATGGAATGTTGAATTATTGAAGTTTACTTTATTGAGGTTTTAATGTGATTTGTGCTTTGATATAGAAACTGAAGGTTCATAGAGGGAGAACCTTTGAGAAACAAGCTCTTGAACATGGAATCCAAAAAGTTGTTGAATTTAAGGCTCTAGAAACTCACTTGCGAGCAATTTTCTTACCAATTGTTCTTATGTCCATCACACCTAGACAATCTTTTTCCTTTTGGAAGACAATAGGTAGAATATTTGATCTAACGAATCCTTTTTATATTGATTCAAGGATCCCCATAAAATGTTGAGCATGATTGAATTAGATTATTGCATTTCTGATTAAGATGGAATGTACCCAAAAAGGTGAAAGATAATACTTAATGCTCCAGTGGTTATATAGGAAAATTTTGAAAGCCAAATTGAAGCTAGGGTTATTCCACTTATGATATTTGACTTAAGCTTAGCTAGATTGTGCTCCCAATTAGCTCTAGGTGAGATATTGGAACCAAGGGCATACCAAAAAGCCCAAATAACTCACCATCTTCAATTGTTTGATAGCTAGCTTGAATCAAATAGTCAAGGGTAGGGGACCCAAAAGTTTTAAACAACATTTTGTTATGGTTGATTTGGACCCACTTGCCTTGCAAAAGGTGGATAGTGCATCCCAAAATTGTTCAATCTTGTTACAATCATTATGGATTGTAGCATTTCATGTTTCCATCATAAGTTTGAAGAATCATTTCATCCTAGCTCCCAAGCACAATGATAGCTTTGAGATTCCCTTTGGAGTAGGCATCATGAAAAAGCTAGCCAAGCACATAAAAAACTATAGAAAGAAAAAGAGGGGAAAGAGGGCAGCCTTGACTAATAGATGTTGAAAGTGGGATAGACTTAGTCAAAATTCCATTAACAACAATATTGCTAGAGGAACTAGCAAGCAGATAGTGGATATACCAGATATCGCAAGGACAAAAACTGAATCGTGTAGATAGTGAAGGATAAAGTTCCAATGAATATGATCATAGGCCCTATCAAAGCATATTTTTAAGAATATGAATTCTTGTCCATAATCAATATCTTTTTCCATACCTTCCTAGAGGGAAATAAGGGTGTCTATGATAAAATTTCCTTGGATCAATTCTCTCTGCTTAGCTCAAACTATGTTCTTCATATGAGGGTTGTTCCTATTGGCAAGGACTTTGGAAATGATCTTATATATGGCATTAATAAAAGTGATGGGTCTCCATTTATTGGGCAAAGCCCTTGCCCTTTTTTGTACACAATCTTGATGACACCTTGGTTGATAAAAGGGGGAAACATTTTCTACTAGATGAATACTTCCAAATCTCAAGGATTAGGAGAGCAAGTTGAGAGGAAACATTTGAAAAACATGAGTAGGGAGACCATCAAGAAATGGTATTTTTCCTTTCTTTAAGGTCTGAATAATGTCCTTAATCTCATGCAAGTGACCGAATCTTGCAGATGCATGTACAATAAGGATAGTGCAAAAATGAAATCTTATGAAAGCATAAATAGAATAGAGAGACACAAGAGACTAGACATCAGATTGGGTACAATCTTACCCACATACTCTGATGGATGAGTCTATCAAAGCATGTGTATTTATAGGTATTTCTCATTATGTCGTGAATAGAAGATACATGAGGGTGGTGCTTTGAAAAGCGTGCATTTATGAAAATCTACTTTATTTATAAAATCATTGCTTTCTAATCGATCTACTAATTTTAGAAGAAATGTTGCTTTCTAAAGTGATCTATTATTTTTATGTAAAAAAACTAAAATATTATCTTCTAAATATTCATCTTAACAACTTCAAAAATATCTGAATAAGTCCACGCGCGTTTTGACCCTCATGAGTATTCACCTACTAAAATCAAAACACAAATCACATCAAAAACCTCAAGACATTAAAATCCTTATAAATTTCCATTATTCCATAAAGTATAACATGGTTGCCAATTGACAAGCAAATGATCTCAGTTGACAATAATAAAATAGACATGGATGGCCAATCATATGTCCCATTACTAAACAATCATAAGCATGTTTCATGCAAAAACACATGCATCGAATTGGAAAACTAGAATTTAATGTGAATGTGAATGAGATGCAGAAATAAAATGATCATAATGTGGAATTATTTATGTTTTATGAATCCATTGAGATTTTTCTAGTGAGTGATTTTTATATTTAACTAAATATCTATGATATTGCTTACCAATGCATGTAGTAGTAACATCATAATCAAGTATTTTCTCTGGAATTAAAATTTTAGCATCCTCCTCAAGTAAAGGAGGATCGTCTAAAATAGGAGTGAGTGGTAAAGTTCCTTTAAAGGATTTCAATAAACTAATAAGAAAAGAATTATGTATATTCCAATGAGAAGGTATGTCTAATCTAAAAGCATTCTCATTAATGTTTTGAATAATACAGAAAGGTCCATAATAACGTGGTGCAAGTTTAACCCTAGGATGTTGTGAAATATTTTTCAAACGTCTCTTAATTAGTCGTAACCATACGAATTCATTTTCATTAAACTATTTAGCTACTTGTTTCTTATTAGCATTATGCATGTAACGTTCTTGACTCTTTTTAATGTGCTCATGAACCTTATGAAGTGTAGAAATATGATCTTGTTCAAAAGAATCAGCTATGGGGATATCGGTTTGAGTGATAGACATCAGAGTGGGAAGCTTTTTACCATACACACTTTCATACAATGCATGTCCAGTAGTGGTATAATGTTGTGTTATTATATGAAAATTGTAGTAAAGGAAAAGCTCCAATTATTGCTCAATCGATACCCCAGGTAGGGGAACTCTTGACCACAGTATAGACTAAATTCCTAGTAGTTCTCCTCCCCATAAAGCACCTTATAGGCATAGACCTTATCCTATTCCTAAGATAGATGATTTGCTAGATAAAACTTTGTGGATCATGTGTCTATAGCAACATTGATCTCAAATTTGGGTATCACCAAATACAAATGACACAAGATGACATTACAAGACTACCTTTAGAACTCATAATGGTTATTTGAATTCATGGTAATGCCTTTTGGACTCATCAATGCACCTGCTACATTTGCCCTTATGATGAATATCATTTTCCTTGATTACCAAGCTTTTGTTCTTGTTTTCTTTGATGATATAGTTGTCTATGGTGACAATGACAATGACCATGAAAATCATTTAGCAATTGTCTTTAATTTGTTATGCAAAAATACACTTTATGCCAATTCTGAAAAGAGTTATTTCTTCCGAAACAATTAAAGTATTTAGGACATATTGTTTCTAGTCAAGGCATTCATGTAGATCCAAAGAAAATTAAAGTAATTGAAGAATGGACTTTATGCTCTTTTTTAGGGTTATCTAGTTTTTATAGAAAGTTTGTAAAAGGTTCTTCTTATTTAGCACTCCCTCTGACATTATTATTAAGGAGAAAGTTAAAATTTGCATGGGGATTAGCACAACAAGAATCTTTTGAAAAACTCAAGCATGCACTTTCTCATGCACCTATTTTGTAATTACCAGATTTTTCACAACCTTTCCATGTCATTGCAAATGCTAGTGGTTTATGTATCGGTGCTCTTTTAATGCAAAATGATCATCTTGTTGCATTTGAAAGTAGGAAACTTAAACCTTCTGAAAAAAAATTAGAGTACATTATATGATAAGGAACATTTAGCTATTGTGCATGCTTTAAAATTTTAGAAACATTATCTCATGGGTTCTGAAGTTTTAATCAAAACAAACCAATGGAATATTAAGCATTTATTAAATCAACCATTGATTTCTGAAAGACACATTAAATGGGCTTCATTCATACAAAATTTTTAGCCTATGATTCAATATCAACCTAGGAAAGCTAATGTTGTAGCTGATGCCCTTTGTCGCTTCCCATCCCCACAAAAAAATATTTGTTTAATAAATAATATTTCTACTATTCATATTCATTCATTTCATGACATGATCCCTACTTATGCATCTGATTTGTATTTTTCACAAACATGGAATGCTTTCAATAATTCTACAACATTTACTGAGGATCACTACACTTTTCATAATGGATTCTTGTATTTCCAACACAAGTTATGCATCACACAAGATTTTAAAGAATTTATTATGAAAGAGATGCATGAACCACCATATATGGGTCATAGGGGCATACAAAGTACTATTTCTATGTGTAAAGAATTTTTCTTTTGGCCAAATATGGAAAAGGATATTGCACAATATGTTTCTCGTTGCATTGTGTGTCAACGTGTGAAACGACATCATGGTAAAGCATTTCGATTATTAATGCCACTTCCCATACCTAAAGGACCATGGGAAAAAAATTCTATGGATTTTATTACTAGTCTTCCTACAACTTCATCTCATAATCATATGATTTGGAAAATTGTTGATAGATTCAGTAAACAAGCATATTTCATTCCTTGTAAAAAGACTCTTTCTGTACCTTAAGCTGCTAAGTTATTTATTAAATGTATTTTTGTGCATCATGGTTTTCCAAATGTTATTCCTTCAGATTGAGATGTTCCTTTTTGTATTCACTTCTCGGTTGCATTATTTCAAAATTTAGGTTCCAAAATAGACTTTAGCTCTGCATTTCATCTTGAAAGTAATGGGCAAAGTGGAGCTATGAATAGTACTATTTTAGAGTAATTATGTTGTTATTATTTAGATCATCCAAGTAATTGGGATGAGAAACTTCCTTTACTACAATTTGCATATAATAACACAACACATTCCACTACTGGACGTGCACCATATGAAATTGTGTGTGGTGAAAAGCTTCCACTCCCATGTCTATCACTCAAACTGATATCCCTATGACTAATTCTTTTGCACAAGATCATATTTTTACACTTCATAAGGTTCATGAGCACATTAAAAAGAGTCAAGAACATTACATGCGTAATGTTAATAAGAAATGAGTAGCTAAACAGTTTAATGAAAATGACTTCATATGGTTATGAATAATTAAAAGATGTTTGAAAAATATTTCAAAACATCCTAAGGTTAAACTTGCACCAGATTATTATGGACCTCTCCATATTATTGAAAAAATTAATGAGAATGATTTTAGATTAGACATACCTTCTCATTTGAATATACATAATTCTTTTCATATTACTTTATTGAAGTCCTTCAAAGGAAATTTACCACTCACTCCTTATTTTAGATGATCCTCCTTTACTTGAAGAGGATGATGAAATTTTAATTCCAGAGAAAATACTTGATTACGATGTTGGTATACACGCACTGGTAGGCAATATCATAGATATTTAGTTAAATATAAAAATCACTCACTGGAAGAATCTCAATGGATTCATAAAACATCACTAACTCCACATTATGATCATTTGATTTTTGCATACCATTCATAGTCACATTAAATTCCAGATTTCCAATTCCATGCTTGTGTTTTTACATGGAACATGCTTATGATTGTTCAATGATGGGACATGTGACTGGCCATTGATGTCTATTTTATTATTCTCAACTGAGGTCAGTTGCTTGCTAACTGGGAGGCATGTCATACTTTAGGGAATACTAGAATGTTATATGGATTTTAATGTCTTGAGACTTTTAATGTGATTTTTGTGTTAATTTAGGAGGTGTAGACTCATGAGGGTGTGAACACGTGTGGACTTATTCATATATTGTTGAAGATATTTAGAAGATAGTATTTTAGTTTTTTTTTTGGTAAAAATTATAGATCGCTTTCTATTGTTGACTAGATCATATAGACATACGTACACAGAGATGATAGTACATAAACAAAATCTCATGAAGCATAAACAAAATAGAGAGAGACAAGAGAATAGACATTAGATTGGGTACAATCTCCTCCCACATACTCTGATGGACAAGTCTATTAAATCATGTGTATTTATAGGTATTTTTCATTATGTCCTAAATAGAAGATACATGAGCGCAGTGCTTTGAAAAGTATGTGTTTATGAAAGTCTACTTTATTTACAAAATTTTCACTTTCTAAGCGATCCACTATTTTTACAAAAATATCGCTTTCTAAAGTGATCTATAATTTTTACAAAAATGTGATTAAAATACTATCTTCTAAACATTCTTCTAAATATCTTCAAAAATATTTGAATTAGTCCACACGCAATCACACCCTCATGAGTTTTCACCTGCTAAATCAAAACACAAATCACATTAAAAACCTCAAGACATTAAAATCCATATAACATTCCATTATTCCATAAAGTATAACACATGCATCTCTAAAGCTTGATCAAAATTTTTCCTAAGATGCTTGGCTATGGTTTTCTTTTTTACATTAAGAATATCTAATTAGGCCGTACAACAATCGATACTAGCCCCATTAACTAAAGATAAAACTTTGGAATTATAGAAGACATTTTTGGCTTCAATGCATTCTAGAGTTCTAAGTTTATGCATGTAAAGAAGGGCCTCTTCAAAGTCACCTCTCTAGATAGTCTTGTCCCAAGACTCGTGACTAAGAAGAAACTTCTTTTCTCTAAATTTAGGTTTTTCTCTTTTCATAGATATGAGGTAAGACTGCAATTTTGATACTATTCCATACCATTTTTGAGTCGCGATCATTGAAGCACTAACTTTATCTTGAAAAGTCGTGCAAATATGGTCATAAAAACGTGGTTAGAGATCTAGGTAAAAGGATCTAATTTAATAAAAAATTGTACTCAAAAGATAGGGTGGAAGATCAATAAAATATCTCTAGATGGGCCACTCTAAAATTGGAGTTGGATTGATTATTTGACCAAGTGAAACCAATTTGGGGAGAATTATCTTTAAGAAGATGTTATAGGCAAAGATTGTCACAAGCCTTCTTTTCATTATCACTTATAATGTGGCCCAAACTATTGTATCTATCTTGTAACTTAGTGACCATGTTGAAATCATTGATCAAGACAATGGGGCCTTTAATCTCATAAATAGGATTCCATGTAAAGTGTCTTGTTCTAGTGGATTTTGTGGCATATAACGAGACAACTATGAAGTTGTAAGGTTGTCCCAAGCAAATGGATATCCATTGCCATTAGGATCCATTTCATGCTTTTGGATAGTATTAGCGAGAGAGGGATGAAGGCCAATACAAGTGCCCCAACTCGTTCAAACCTTCTTGATCTCTTGAAGATAAAGGATATGAAGAGGGGATCCACAATCCTTCAAGGCCTTCTTAAGAGTGTGCACTTTAGATAATCCATGAACCCCTTGTAGCTGAAAGACAAATTTTCAAGATTCATAAATCGAATAGGTAGATGAGGGGCTCCTTTTAAAAAACTTTCCAAACCATTAGTAGAGGCAATGATTTAATTGTTTATTCTTTCCTTTCTTTTGTTTCTATTATTCATAATAATATCCTCTACCTATCCATTGAAGTTACGTAGAGAATCTTCAATTTTGATTTCATGCTCTTCAAACTCTTTGAAGATCATATCTTGTTGGGTGTCCTTAACTACATATTCAATTATGTAAATGTCGTTGAGGAGACTAGCATAATTATTGTTTCTTGTAGAAGGTGAAGTTGGAGACTTATGAGGAAAGATAACTATGATGTTCTCATTCTTGTTCATAGGGTGGTTTCTTTTGTTAATCTTGATAAAATCATAATGTTGTATATTATCCTATTGTTTTGGTGTAAAATATCTTAGTTTTCTCAAAGGATAATCTTTAACAAAATTTCCTTGTTTGTGGTTGTAGAGGCACAAATTAGGCAGTTTTATATACATAGTTTTATGTACATGGACGACTCTATGTATGTCATCAGCTAGTTCAATTACCTACTCGAGTTGCAATTTCAAATCTAGCTCAATAAGAGCCTTAGGTCTCCATCTTGTATTTTTTGGAGCAACTCCCTAATAGATATGATAGAGCCAAGGGAACTTGCTATTCTTGTCAGGTAGTGTAGCCATCTGAGTGAGAGCTTGGGAAATTCCACCTAGATAGGTGACTTCTTTGGTTTATTTGTTAGCAGCTTAAAGGTCGAGTACCATTTAAAGAAGACCAGTGTTGTGTCTCTAATGTTTTAGCTTGGCTACTTGAGCACCAAGTCCACTTGGTAAGCATTTTAAAAGAATAAGTAGAAATAGTCATTTGCTTGATATTGAATACAAGGAAGGTATATCTAGTGGCATGGATTCATTGCACAGTGAAGCATGCAACAGTTCCAAAGGTCGATGTGGGCTTGTCAAAGCCCGACAAGGGTGATCTCTCCAAAGAAACATGTAGTAGCCTCAAGGTCTTATTTAGGGGCACAAAACCTCTTTCTTTCACTTTGTTTATGGTCTCTTCCATTGAGTTGGAGTTAATTTGAACATATTCTTTAGATTTGTCGTTTTCATTGGAGCTATGTGTAGATAATGGGTGATTGGAGTTCTATTCTCAAGACAACAACACTACAGGTTTAGGAGATGATGGTAAACTAGGGATCATGTCTCCTATAGTACATGGTCTTGCAGTTCTAACAATACCTGACCAAGATGTTTCTTTCCCAAGAATCGATTTTAGAAAAGTCAAACTATCAAAGAGAATGGGGGCTTTACCTAGATTCATCATGTTTCATGATACCAAGGATTGCATGTTTTTTCTACGTGCTTCTTCTCGACTTGAGAGAAAAATGAGGAGCTACTTCAGTTTTTGCAAGCTATTTCCTTCAAAAGGCATGACTCTTGAAGAATGATAGGTGCTTGAGGCTAAATTCTCATAGCCTTGGATAAGCTCAAATGACTCTGAGGTAGAGTGGATCTTTAACGAACCCAAGAGTGGAAGTACAAAGCACTCACAACACGTGTAGGGTTTAAACACAAGTTTCCATGGCTAATAGAGTCTCCCACCCCGCTTTCCTTCTTCATTTCTTTTTTCAAGTGCATGTACACAACCAAAAATAGGTATATTGAATCTTTTTGTATATTACATTTACTTTTATGTCAAAACTTCTTCAAGAGTAAGAACTTGCATGTTTTGAAAATGCAAATACAAATGAGAATTAGTGCAATGCAATGCAAGAAGAGATAAATTCATTGTATAAAAAAAAACATAGCAGCTTGTACCATGAGATGATGAAATGAAGGTAATTCAAAATAAGTGGGTGGTTCCTATAATGAGAAATTCAGATGATTCTATTTCATTAGTTGCAAAAGATTTTTTGCAAACATACAGAGTAAGTATAGGGAGATATTTAGTCCAGTTGCAAAAACATCTACTATTTGAATTATTTTAAGTGTTGCAATGAGTAAATGTTGGGATATGCTTCAACTTCATGTTAGCAATGCATTTTTGAATGATGAATTCCAAGAACAAGTTTACATGGAGAAACTAGATGGATTTATAGATGCAAAGTATCACAGGTTAACAAAGGCATTATATGATTTGAAATAGGTACCAAGACCTTGGAATCATCATTTTTTTGGGAAGTAACTTGGAGGTTCAAGGATATATACCAAGCTTTGCAAATTCTTCTTTGTACCTGAACTTTGTGGGAAATCAATCTGTATATCTTTGTATTCATATTGATGGTCTAATTATTACAAGAAGTGGTAATGAAGAAATTGATGAGATTAAGGAAAATCTTGGTTTGGAATTTAAGATTTTAGATCTTGGTATTTTAGGTTATGTACTAGGTACTAAAGTAATCTATGATAAGCATGGTATATGGTTGAATCAAAAGAAGTATATATGTGATCTAAATGAGAAATTTAGCTTGAATGTAAAGTAGTTGGAAATCCAATGGAACCCAACTTAAAGTTGAGTGTGCATGATTATATTTTCTTTGAAGATGTAGATATGTATAGATCATTGATTGGTTCATTGTTGTATGTAACAAGTAAATGTCTCGATATTTCCTATGAAGTGGGAGTTCCTTTGCAAATTTATGCACAAGCCTATGGATGTACATTGGAATGCAAGTAAGCTTGTGATACACCACTTGAATGCACCTTCAATGTCATATGATAATCCTTGGGTGGGAACACCTTTGGATGAGGTGGCTTGATTTGCCACATGGCATCAAATGGGTACATCTTTCATATGTATGGGTAGAAGAGTAAAACAAGAGAGTGATTATGGGACTCATTATGTAGACAGACTCGGGCGTGGCTGGGAGGAGAACGAAGTCAAACCTCTGTGTGTGTCGACGGCAGCGAGCATGGCTAGCAAAAAGAATTTGGTTTATAGCATTGGTATCAGAGCAGCAGGGGACGGCGAACAACGGCGACCACGCAGGTGCGCTCAGAGGGAATCGAACCCTGATGGGTATGATGGGAGGACAGCAGCCTATCCACGCCGCCCACGCTTTAGTGTGTGGAACTTTGCTCCTCCTACCAAATGGACGCACACAGACGGTCGCGCGCACACTTCAATGTGAATATCACGGGACATAGCGGAGTATGGACAGATGGCAACGCATGCTCATGAGTTCTTCTCTCATTCGAGTGGAGACCCGATTGAAGGAAGGATATTGCCGGAGTAGCTTGCAACAGAGATGAACTTGTTCCTCTCTCACTATCTCCCTCAGAATTTTTGGAAAAGGATGGCCTTCTATGTGAATGCCACGGATGCCTTCATGTCAACGAAGGAAGCACATATACGAATAGCAGCAGGTGCCCGCTTCTCTCCATGATCGAGGGAATGCTTTGTCTACTTTCTGCATATACGAATGCATAGTAGCAGCTGCACACTTCTCTTCATGGTTAAGGATTGTAAAAGGAGGCCGTCACAGAAGTTTAAGGTCCCAAGGAACCTTATGACCAAAGATGGGATCTACCGAATCTATTTTCTACATCCATAATATGAAGATGAAGATAAGAAGATTGCTCTTCAAAACCTTCCTCGATATTTTAGCAAGGAGGAGGAGTATGGCTTCAAGTTCCAGGTTTGAGAATTTTTGAATTCCTCTAAGAATTGTCATTTTGAGAATGATAATGAAGCATTAGGGGGGGGCCACTTTTTGGAGGGAAATCATATATATGGAGAGTATGAGATATGTACTCTCACCTAGAGTCAAGGATTCCCTCATTATAGAACAAAGGGTAAGTTTTAGGCATCTCCAAAGTAGCCTATTTCTATGATTTTTATACAAGTTTCAGGAGCTATTTTGGATAAATAGCCATTTCGGGAAGAGGAAAAGAGAAGGTATTTTTCATAAATTTATGGAAAAAACCATGCACACTTATAGTCTAATGTATTGACTTCCATGCAAGATCAAGAAATCCATAAGATACCTCAGTTTGATGGGAGTTTGAAGCTCCACAAAACCCCCTTCCATCACAGTTTGACAAAAATTTCAGCACCTAAATTTGAGAAATTCCCATTTTGGAAGAGGGAAAAGTAGGTGCTATAGCTACGGATGGATGGAAAAAAGTATATATACTGAGAGTATGGTGTATGGAATTCTTAGGCGAATCATTAGATTCATCAAAATGATAAGTGAAGGAGGAATTTTACTTCCTCAAAGACCCCCTTCCCGCACTTTTTGGAAAATTTCAGAAATTAATCTTTTGCCAAACTCCACTTCTTGGAGTAAGAAAAAGATCATTTAGAGGCTTCTCATGGATTATTGTATATAATCCAAGAGAAATCCACATTTAGAGTGGATTAAAAGCTTGCTAAGAGTTCCCATTCAAGTTTTTGCATGAAAGCAAAAATCTTAATTTAGGCCTCTTTTGGGGAGTGAATTAGCATGCACCAAGGGAGGATTCGGAAGAGTGAAAATAGGCCTAAGCATCTTCATATACCACTCTCTGAGATTATGGAGAGAATTTTAGCATTTGCTTGATGGAAGAATGCTTTTAGGCACCCCAAAATTCACATTTTCACACTTTTTCCAACCCCTCCAACAGTCCACTAGTTTGACATGTCCCACTTGGAATGGCCATATCTTGGGCTAGAAAATTCCAAATAGGACGTGCTACGGCTCGTTTCGAAGAGCACAAGGTCTACTTTCAGTTTATGAGAAAAAATTTTGGAAAGTAAAAATTTTTGCAGGTCTGAACAGGTCTGCAAAATCTGAACAGTTTTGGGCGACTACCTTCCGGGAGCCATATCTTTCAAACCGGGAAGGCAATTTGAGTAATTTCACTTCGACCTATTTGCACATGGTTTATATTTCAGTTTATGAAAATTTGCAGGTCCTAAAGTGGTTTTTGCAGGTCTAAAGAAGGATTACTAATGCATTTTTGAGCTAAATTTGCATTATTTTTGTAATCACTTGACCATATTTTATGCTTTGGGGAGTGTTCCGATGTTTTCGGACACTTCAAAGTGTATTTTAGGACCTGAGGAGGAAGGTGCAGAGGTCTCGAAGCTTATCGAGAGCGATTGGATGCATGCAATTCCAAAATCAGACTACTCAGGGATGTATATTTTATGCTTTCTGGCATTTTATTTATGTTATGGCATGTCTGTATCTACATGCATGAATGGGATTGCATACATCAAGTGTTGATCATTGTTTAAGCTCTTAAAAGTATGGATCAACATGTAGGAAGTATACTTTTTGATTGTTTGCAGGAAAGAAGATTACAGAAACCATATGGCTATGCAACACCGGGAATGGTTGCTAGCAAATACTTTTGTGTTTTTGTAGGTCATGGAATCCATATATAAGTTTATGGCGTGCATGCCATGGGCCTCTCAAGCCCTATGTTTTTGGGTGGCCTGAGTGCCACTGAGCTATGGTTTAAATTTTTTTGGAATTCCATTTCCTGGGGAAATGCTGTCGAAATTTTTCCTACCGCATGGCGTTATATACGCACTTGCCTTTAGGTAGGAATGTTATGGCATCGTAGCATGCCCTTTCTGCAAACATCAATAAGTTTTAGGCATGCTTATAAGCATGTATTTGATGGACTTAGGACCATCAGAGTATTATATATAAGGCAACTTCGGTAGTAGCAGGATCCCTACACATAATCCATATGGATTTAGATCATAGGATTGCTAACGGAAGGAGCTACACCTTCACCATTAGTAATGTGCACAAGCAATCCTATAGGTTCAGGAAGTTGCATTCAGGCACGGGAGATGCATTTTTGATAATCTCCAAGTTAGTGAAGATTTATTTATCTTCACAAGAGTCTCACATGATGTATAGGAGACTTTGGGGTATCATGATGAATACCCAAAGAGTGACTAGTTTCACTCATGCACATCACTTGACCAAGTAGTGAAGCATTTTTGCTACACTACTAAGGAAACCAAATGGATGGGATCATAAAGATGGGTTTCATGAGTAGCATCGACGGATGTTTATGTGATTCGAGTGATGGTTAGGAAGGCCATAGGCATGGCACTAGCTCTATGGTATAGAGCATAGATCCCTTAGTCAGGAATAGTCGGGGTACCCAATACATACATATGTATCTTGGGATCTACAGAAAGGTACCTAGGCTTAGTCTTGGTACCTAGGAACAAGTTGGTTTGGAACAAAAGGGATATCCATTGTCACATTGTTGACTAGAACCAAACTAACTAGTTCAAGGACATGGGACTCATTTCAGTCCACTGATATGATTTTAGTATACGGGATTCATTGGAGTCCACCTATATATTCCATTATATGGAATAGATATTCGGTTTAGTGTAGGTATGACACCGTGAATTGGAAGAAGTTTTCACTGGTATGGGACGGTGGAAACGACTTCCCTTTGAGCACTCTTCTTCTATGGCCAGGAAGAAAAGGACTCATCATTCATGGCGTCATGTCTCACTAGATCAGAGGAGAGCTCTTAGTAGACATCTCCTTAAGATTGGGAGTTATCTTTCACAGTATGGGAAGATTTATTCTTCCAGTAGAGAATGTGGTAGGTGATTTTATCACCATGGATATCACATACTCATGTTGTGCTTTCAGGAAGGATAATTCCATTAGGTTATTGGATCGTATAGATCCATGTACAGAGTATGGTTGGCAGAGATAGTTCTTCACTATGGATACACATATGTTTACGGTATCATGTCACATCATTGCTGACCATTTTAGTAGAGGGCTTTGACCCTTATTAGGAATTTATTTTCTCCACTCTTCACTACATACGCCTTCATTAGTTAGCGGAGATCTGTTCTCCATCTTCATAGGAATATGTGATGAGGGATTATGCATTAGTTATGGAAGAGAGGACTAAATAAATTCATGAGTTTCTCTTTTAAGATAAGGAGAGAGTGGGAATCAGCTTAGAGATCCATGAGGGAGCTTACTTTAGTTCAGTACTCTCACTTTAGCTCCTATTCTTTGAAAGAGAAAAAAGGAAAGGAAAATATAATTTCTTCATAGGGGAAGAATAGACGATGTTTTTCTATAGATAGAAGAGGTGCTCTGAAAACATCTCTTAATCTATATTTGAGAAGGAATTCATTTCCTCTACTTTTCCATCTAATTTTCCTTCATATGGGAGTATGATTCTCCACTATTTTGGAAGGAAAAGTATGGAGAACTTATGTGCATGTTCTCACCTACGGATGAGTAGAGAAAATGGATTCAACACAATCTCTTTCAAAGGGAAAGGGAAAGTGGAATAGTTTCCACTGTTAGAGTTTTTCTCCTTAGAAGAGATTACAGAGATAGACATGGAGAGAGTTTCACTTTCTCACTTTTAGGTTGTCTAGATAGGAGTGGCACTCTTCTATCAAAGGCAAGAGGGAGATCAGTTAATCATGATGATTAGATTGAGTCTCACATGGAGACTCTAGAGAGGAGCCATTATGTTACTCCAGTGATGGTCTTTGACTAGATGAGATGATCTAGTTATTGACATTAGCTAGACTGGGAGTAGATTGATGATACTTCTCATTTGAGTTTCCAGGAGATAGGAATATATCTAACCTATTAGGGTATCAAACTCTTAGTTGATGTTACATCATGAGTATGATGAGTAAACATCAGTTAGGAGGATGGGTACTTAGGGATTATCTGAATCTCAAAGGGAATGCTTTCTGCATTCATATGGCAAACTACAGGAAAGAGAAATATTAGAGTTTGCACAAGTGCCAATAGATGCTCTTCCAATAGAACCTAGTCCAATGGTAAAGAATGACAAACCACAGATTTCTCGGTTGGAGAAATGTAGAGATTGCATTTTACTACCAAGAAATTCTTATGTATGAGCTAGATGATGGATTTGCATAGTTCACAAGGTAGTTTAGACAAAACTATTACTTGTGATTACACTCAAGGTTAGGAAGACCTAGAGTGGTATGAGGGCAATCTATCATTTAGTCTTAGATGGGTTTGGAGTCACTTGTTATGGGACTTTGTTCTATACTTCAGAGGATTTTATGGTTTATTATTTCCACTATGATACGGTCAAGCTTATAAGTTTGGCACTTTACACTTTCTTTTCATATTATTACTCCATAGAGGATACATCATATGGACTTAGGTCATTTGGATGATGTAGTATGTTATGGGAGTGATAGTATGGAGGTGAAGTGTACATGGGAGATAGTAGGCACCACTCAGACGGTTTCCCATCCTTGAGATAATCTCATATGAGACTTCTTAAGGGGAAGGATACGGGGAAACAACACACAGAGATGACCATGTACATAGAGTACATGGGGTTCAGGGGAGTCCGAGCACTTTCTTCTACCATTATGGACATTTCATTTACATTTTCGAGGACGAAAATGTTTTCAAGGGGAAGGAAATGTCATATGATAATCCTTGGGTGGGAACACCTTTGGATGAGGTGGCTTGATTTGCCACATGGCATCAAATGGGTACATCTTTCATATGTATGGGTAGAAGAGTAAAACAAGAGAGTGATTATGGGACTCATTATGTAGACAGACTCGGGCGTGGCTGGGAGGAGAACGAAGTCAAACCTCTGTGTGTGTCGACGGCAGCGAGCATGGCTAGCAAAAAGAATTTGGTTTATAGCATTCAACAATGGTTTTATTTACTCCTATGATACTAATTTTGATATAAAAGTGTTTAGTGATGCAGATTAGGCAAGAAATAAAGATGATCGACAAAGCACAATCAGCTACATATTGATGATTCAAAATCAGCTTGTATCATGGAGCTCAAAGAAGCAACGGACAATGGTGCTTTCATCTATAGAGCTGAGTATCGAGCACTTGCAATGTTAGCATGTGAAGTGATGTAGTTTAAGAAGTTATTTGATGGTATGCATGTTCCTTGTGCAACATTGCAAATATATGGAGAGAATATGAGATTACACTTTTGATGGCTAATCTAGTTTTCTATGCATATACCAAGCATATTGAAGTTCACTAGGATTATGTTCGAGAGAAGGTGAAAGCTAAAAAAATTGTAATTTCATTTGTTTCTTCAAAAGATCAATTTGTGGATTTGATATTATGAAAAAAGCACTTGATGGAACAAAGCTACAAAGGCTGAAACATGTTTCCGGATAATAGGAATAATCAAGCTAAGATTGAGGTTAGGTATGAAGAATAGTGTTTATGATTCTCTATATATAGAGAACATGAACTACAGGCGAGAGTGTGCATCTTTGCTTACTTATTTCTTTCAACGCTTACACCTGTCACTCCCTTAACCTCTGTGGTAGCATGAATAACAGTGTAGTTATATGTGCACAATGTCTTATGTACCAGAGAGTTAGATACCTTCTTTGCTGAAATGCCGCTTTGAAGTATTTGGTCCTTCTGCCAAGAGTCTACTCGTCATATAGCATTTGTGCATTCTGAGTACTGATGGCTAATTGAGGCGCGGTTTATAAAGGTTCTTCCATGTTTTACTGTACAAGGTTTGCATTATGTTTTTTTAATGTAATTAGTTTATCAAATAGAAAGACAAATATTGCGCAAGTTTTGTTGTGCAAATTGCAGAATTGTCATTTCTTATATATAGAATCCATACAGCAGACAGAATATTCTTATAGCAGCTTTACAAAAAAATTATTTTTCATAGATTTCGAACAGCTGAAGCTTTACAAAGAAATTATTTTTCATTGATTTCGAACAGCTGAAGTGTTGCTTATCCCTGGTTTTGGAAAGTAGTGCATCCCTTTATATCAGTGAAACATTATGTGTGAAAATTATTTTCTTATTGAGTGCTGAATGTTGAAACAATATTTCGAGTAGGAAAAACAAAAGAGGAGAGAGAGAGAGAGAGAGAGAGAGAGAGAGAGAGAGAGAGAGAGAGAGAGAGAGAGAGAGAGAGAGAGAGAAGCAAGCGTGGCAATACTTTTTAAGGGGTGAGAACCCTTCCTCAGTGCATTGGTAATCCATTTGTGGGCTGAGGTCCGTAATGGTACATGGGCTGGTCATCCTCACACTATGAATTACACTGAAACAAAGTCTTATGATCAAATCAAGGAGCTTATCAACCATTCTTGAATGCGACACAGATTATATTGAGTGAAATATAGATCAATTTGTTCTATATTCCAACAGAAAGGCATTACTAATCTGACTTTCCTGTCCTTTACGACAGAATAAACGTCTTTGATTTTCATTGACTCAACTTGTCCATTCCGCGAGAAGCTATTGTGCTGTTCTGTTATATGATCCAAGAAAATTATCCCAGTACTGGTTTAGCATAACGAGAACAGAAATTGAACAGACTAGGTACGAATCATTCATGTCAATTGGGAAGGAGAGGAAATCATGTATTTGAGGCAATTGTCATTACACGAAGTAAAGGTTGCACGATGATTTTGATTCAAGAGATGTCACGTTCATTTGCTAGCAGGGCAATTATTAGGAAGAAGTTGGATGAATGTACAACAGTCAATCTTAAGGGCCCAGCATACTATATGAGCACTCGAATTGAATAGATAAAGAAACTCATGTGACCTAGAGACATTACTGTCGGCGTATATTTCAACTCAAAACTGTCTGAGGATATGTAACCAAAAAAACGACGGTCTCGATCCTGGCTCCTCATATCTGTACAAGTCCCTCTACTTGACAAAAAACAAGTGCAGGACTGAGTATTTGATGTTAACAAAGAGGAGCTTATTGACTGGAGCTTGCTAACCTACATGGTCCCCAATAAAACTATACGTGAAGATGTGGAAAATTCAATGCTTGAGTTAGACATAAATCTAACCCAGGGATATTCTCAATCCATTTCAATCCGAACAATATCTCGACAATTGGGCTAATTCAGAGCTTGAGATAGACATACTCCTGTAATTCAGGAATGCTTCCAATCCTTTTTAATGCAGCCTGAGTAGGCTCATCGTCGAGCCCAATCGCCATTAAAGCTTCCTTCCGAGGAGCTATTCTGCCTACGCTCATGAAATTGACGTTTATATTCTCATCCCCCAAGATGTTACCCACAATTCCGATCATCCCAGGCTGGTCCTGTTGTCGAGTTAAGATCACACTCCCTTCCAAGCTGGCATCCACATCAAACTCGCCAACCTTGCACAGGTGTGGGATTCTTTCTTTCACCCTTCCTTCGAGAGTAATCTCACCAGAATCAGAGAGGGCGGTGGCGAATCTGGATTGGACGTTTGCAATTTTTATTACAATGGTCTGTAAGGGGACCTCTGGTGACCCATCGCATAGTTCTCGTGCTTCAATGACTTTCAAGCCTCGCTGCTTTGCGATGAAATCTGCATTCACCAAGTTCACATAGGCATCCGAAATGGGCTCAATCAACCCTTTGATGATCATGGCCCGAAGTAGCCGTGTGTCCAAGTCATCTCCGTCACGAGCCGAGGAGTATGACACCTTTACATTCTTAACTCCACTTGCTGCCACAAGCTGGATAGCGAGCCTACCCAGCTTCTCCGCCAGTGATACGTAAGGAGTAAGCTCATCGAGCACCTGTGCAGCACAATCAACATATGATGTCCTTAGTACACCCTTAACAAACTCGTTTACAAATTGCCAATTCCTCTGATGAAAAACGGAAAATGGGCACGCATTTACCTCCTTAGGCACCATTGGCGCATTCACTGCTGTCGCTGCTAGTTCCCCCTGCAATGCACCAGCAACTGCCTCGGCGATCTCAATCGCAACACCCTCCTGTACACAAGAGGAAAAAATAATTAAAATACGTCCAAGTGTGCAGGATTCACAATGGAAATGGAAATCCAAATCTTTTCGCTAGAGCAGCATATTGTAACCTGGGCTTCTATGGTACTTGCTCCAAGGTGGGGCGTCACTATGACCTTCTCGTGTGTTACCAGCTTGTTGCCTTCCTTGGGTGGCTCCACCGTAAACACATCCAAGGCAGCCTGGAAGGTAATAAGGACAGTTAATTGAACTTCAAGACACCTACAAAGACGATAATTCTTGATAGCTAGATCACCTGGGCAACAATACCACTATCGAGAGCGTGCAAAAGTGCTTCCTCATCAATCACGCCACCCCGAGCGACATTAATTATCCTGACACCTTTCTTGCATTTCGCAAAGCTCTCTGAATTGAATATTTTATCTGTTGAGGGAGTCAAGGGCATGTGCAGAGACAGAAAATCTGAGCGAGCTAAAGCCTCATCAAAAGAAACAAGATCCACTCCGATGGCATGGGCTCTGTCCTCAGATGCATATGGATCATGCGCTATCACGTGCATTCCAAGTCCTTTAGCTCTGCGCGCAACCTCAGAACCCACTTTGCCGAACCCCATTACACCTAATGTCTTACCAACAAGAGAGACTCCCGTAAACTTGTTACGCTGCCATTTTCCTGGATCCAAAGGAAGACAAGTAAGCGCATGAAACAAGGACGAAGCGGAAAAATACTTCCAGATGACCCGGGCATGCCCATGTGTCTAACAGACCTAATAAAGAGAAGTTAACCTTCTTTTTCTGTGAAGATACTTTTGGCACTTGAAAACATGCAAATTGTAAATATTCCATTACGGATCATGTTATTGAAAAAGAAGGATAATTATTGATCCATATTGTCGTAACTCGAGCCATAAGAGCTTTCCGTCAAAGTCAGGGTCCGAAGTTATATCGCATTTTTGCCCAACATATGCAGGAAACGCCATCCCATAATTAGAGGTTTCTATCAATGCGCAGATCTTCTATAGAAAATGCGAATGGAAGAAAAGAATAGGAGGAATAATAGAAGAAGCTGATGGGATTTTTCTTACAATGCGTAGAGCCTGATACAAATTGGACAGAAGAATAAAGAACAAAGAGTCGTGAATACCAAGGAAGCAAAGCGCATGGAAATTCAGGGGACAGCATGATTCGGGATATGCAAGCCGAGAATTCGATACAAATACCGCACAAAAAAGGAGAGGAAAACAAAGGAAGGCTCACAACCTTACGGCATGGGTTCGGAGATGAAAGATTAGATGAAACAAGGGACAAATAATAGCTGTTTCTCGCCTGAATCATGAAGAGTCAAGAAACAAAATCGTAGACTTTAACAAGTGAATGACATTCCAGTTCAAGCATCCCGCAGCCAAACTTTGCATCGATCAGAATGCAGATCACAGATCCATTCCAAGAAAGGAAACAAATTAAAAGTTCATCCGATTTCAACCCACCTGCTTTGAGGGATGCACTGGCTTGAGGAACATTGCGCGCCATCGCCACAAGAAGAGCGATCCCATGCTCAGCCGCAGCGACAGTGTTGGCCGTAGGTGCATTGACAACGAGGCAACCGAATTCCGTAGCCGCGTGAAGATCGACGTTGTCAATGCCGACGCCCGCCCTGCCAACAACCTTGAGGCGGCCCTTTGAAGCTTCAAAGACCTCACGAGTTACCTTAGTGCCGCTACGCACAATGAGAGCGTCGCAGAGTGACACCTTTGCGCAGAGATCCTCCTGAGTTAGATTATATGAGCAATCAACATTGGCGACTTTTCGCAGAAGCTCGAGTCCTCCCTCTCCCAATTTCTCGGCGATCAATATTGTAGGGAGACCAGGGACTTTGTTATGAGAGCTAGCTACAGTCGGAGAAGGAGGAGTCTCGGTTGAGACTGTTGCAACAATCGGATGGAGATGGGGCAAGCCAATGCAGATCTGGCGTTGAGATGTAACGTGAAGGGTTTGGCGATGAGAGAGAAAAGCTCGATTAGAACCGAGGAAGGAAGAGGAAAGGACTCTTGGGTGGGAAGATGTGCGCTGGGCGAGCTGAAAGTGCGAGGGAGTAGAGACCGCCATAGCTAAGATGCAATAAGGCTACTGTTTTAGATCGGCAACGCCGACGACACCCCGAACGAGAAATGTGGAATACGCGAGAGAAGGAAGCCGGCTCAGGAAAAGTGCAGCCACGGCGCACAATTATATACAACAGGTCAAATATCTCTCGATTCTGCGCAGTGCGTAGCGAGATTTCCACCGTCGGATGAGATGTTTCATCCAACAGCTATCGCTGGTTGCTGGGATCAAGAACTCCACATATATGGGCAGAAAAGCGAGTCAAACTGTTCTATACGCGTCTAGAGAAGTTTGTAGGAAACAACGCAGGTATTTTTTTCATAACAATATATAGATAAAATTATTTTCTTTAAATTGTCAAAGTCCTAATAATATATATTAATTTTTTTTGAGAGTTCAATCAATTGAAAATACACACTCACACACCCAACCTTTTAAGGTAGAGGCACTCATCATGAGAGACTCATGAACATCTCCAACAAAGACTTGAACTCAAGACTTTCTCTCACAGTTTCAAGGCGTCAGCCACTATGTTATGATAAAAAGCAATCAAACGAAAGAAAGCATAGGTTGGTTTAGAAGAAATCCTCAATATCAATTGATGCATGAAATTCAACTAAAAAATCCTAGAAGAAACCAAGGAAAAAGCTCATAATTGGGCATCAAGAAAATAAGATGAAAAGTATCGTTCACCATATAAAGATTTTTTCTCTATAGATTTTGTTATGGTGTAAAACATCCTTGATTTGATACTCTACATATTCAAGCATTTGAGGCATGGAAAAAAATCTTTAAAAAATACATGGTTTTATTGATGGTAGTATAGCTATCGTGCAAATTACATACGCTTGAATACTTGAATACAATAGGTTGATGCTTTAAAGTTTTTCGTGACTTTCAAGCAACTCTATAAGAATTATACAAGTACTTATAGCACTCCAAGGGTTCAGAGGAGTACTATTTCATCGTTAGAATCATACGAAGCTCCAATGTCATCCCGAACCCCTAGAAGGACAAAAAAGAAACTATGTTTTATCCTAATTGATGTAGAGGATAATAAACATGAAAATGGAGGATATACAACCCTCGGGAATGCAAGCTCTACAAGCATTAGGATGATGCAACCATAGATTCCACTTGTTCCTACGACACTATTGTGTTCAACCCCCAAGCAAGACATATAATGGCTTTAATCAGTCTATTGTAATGCTAACCCTGCTTTGTGGGATATGGGGGGGGGATCACATGGGCACTATATTCATTCACCTGTACATTTGTTTTTTCAATGTTAAAATTCGAGGGAGTAGGCACTTTCCGAACTTCCATTTAATAAAAAAAAGTATAAAAATATTTTTCAATAGACATCATAGAAGGAAGTTATTTAGAAAGCTAGAGTGAAAAGGATTGTTAGAAAACGGATAATGGTGAAGCAAATAGAAGTTACTTTGGATAGGTCGTAGCGTCTTGAGTACGAGCAAATAAAGCAAATTTCATCTACATTTGATCCTAAGGGGAACTAAGGGAGCGTCAAAAAGCCATGTGAACCAAAGTCAATAGGCCTTTGTTATCATGGAGTATTCGTTTGCGAAACCACGGAAAATATTTTTTGGAGGACCATGCTCACATGACTCTTGTATAGAAAGTACTAATAGGGACACATTCATGTATAGGTATCCTATAAAAAAACATACGTTTCACATGCAAATCATTCATCTATGTATGTATGTATTTATTTATGTATCTAAATATATATATATATATATATATATATATATATATATATATATATATATATATATATAGTATGGATATAAATATGTATGTATTTATGTATGTTTATATGTATGTGTGTATGTATGTATGTAAGTATGTATAAATGTATGCATGTATAACTATTTGAGAATCAAGGTTTTGAAACATGCATTTCGATCGAAACTCTGATAATTTATGTCTAAATATTCATCATTATGGATATATCAGTAAAAAATCCGTCGCAACATGCGTCTAAATATATCTGGGTATTTGACTCATTTTATTGATATATCGACCGTTGTACACGTCTAAAAGGATCAATAGTTTTTTCATTTTTCTGTTGATACATTTAGGTAGTGATCAGTGTGAACATATTAGGATTGCCAAGGTACTTTTTTCTCTCTTTAGGAGATTGATTGTATACATATCTATAGCCCTAACGGGTCATTTATCTTTTGTACATTCTAGTGGTAACACATTCAACATTGTGTGTTGTGCTCCAAGCTTCTTCTTGTTTCTTCTGCTATTTGTGTGCTTCCACAAACCTCAAACTCCAATAATTGGTATCAAAGTAGGTTGCCGCTTCATCTGGGGCATCGTCAACACCCCTTCGGTCACACTCTCAGAATCACACGAAAATTGGTCAGCATACTCACAATGATTAGGAGTTCAAAACGACTTTGCTTTGTGGTGTCAAAATCATGATCTAAGCTTGTTTTGGTCTTCGAATGCACTATCATAGTGCTTGTGTAGGCAATTTCATATTTTTGTGTCAAAGATATATACAGGTTTCGGTTCACCAGTATAAGTATCTCGAAGTCTGTTATAGGTTTAGCAGAACTCCACTCGGTAGTTATGTTCAACTTTTTGAGATACAGTCATTTTTTTGCATCAAGGTTTTTTAGTTAATGGCCATGGCTGAAAACAGTGATGTATTCCATATGTTGGCTATTGAGGATAAGTTGGATGGTACCAATTACCCATTATGGGCTTATATGATGGGTCATGTATTGGTTGCAAAAGGATTATGGAATATTATGCAGGGTGTTGAAAAACATCCTATTACACCTGCAAACACAATTGTTAAAGGTGATACAGATGGCGTTGAAGATGGTGATATTCTTCAGGTTCTTGTTCGTATTGTGGTTTTTGTTGCACCTACTGTAGAGCAACTTTGTTGGGATGGCAGAGATGCTCAGGCACATGCATTGATAGTCTTGTCTATCAAACATGCCATTATTCCCCACATTTGCTCCTGCAAAACAACAAAGGATGCTTGGGATACATTAACCACTTTGTACCAGGCAAGGAATGAGGCTCATGTTATGTCATGGGCTATATAAGCTCATAGACTATGAAAAATCTTTGAATGATTCAGCATGTGTACTACATGATTCCCAGGATTTGTCATATGCAAAGTTTTGGCATGCATGCTTTGGTCATCTAAATTTTGCTAGTTTGCTATGCCTACTGAAATTTGAAATGGTATCCTCTCTACCCAAACTTGAGGCACCTGGTAAACACAACTGTGAAGGCACCTCCATTTTGATCGAGGGAGGGAATATATGTCTTCTAGTTTCAATGCAATTATGGCTGAATGTGGGACAAAACATCAGTGTATAGTGCTATATACACCTCAACAGAATGGAGTCAAGATTTATCACATAGTTTTTGGCTTGAGGTTGTTATGTGTGCAACATATGTACTTAACAGGTGTCCCACTAAAGCATTACAGTCTATCACTCCATATGAGCCTTGGCATGGTCACAAGCCACCTGTTGCTCACCTGTGTGTTTTTGCTTGTCTAGCGTATGCATTAGTGCCTGAACAACAACATAGGAAATTGGATGATAAAGCAGTGAAATGTATTTTTGTTGTGTACAGTTATGGAGCAAAGGCTATCGTCTGTATCATCCACAGACTAAATGCATTTTGGTTAGTCGTGATGTTGTTTTTGTGGTAGATGTTATTCAGCCATTACTTTCATGTACTAAGTCTTGGTGCAATAGAAACCAAGCCCACCTACTTGGTTGATTAGCATATCTCTTATGGAGCCTTATATGATCAACCTGTCATGGATAAAGGAAACCATCTTGAATCTTAGATTCCATGTGAATCATATATCTCATTGTTGGTTCAGAATTAGGAGAAACCAATGCTTCCATTGCGTCCGAAACGTACCACAACCCTAAGATCGACTGTCTATTTGCTAAATTCTGACATTCTGAGGGCCTGATCAATTTGTTGACATCATTGATGACATCATCAACTCGCAACTGCCTTGGGAGCCGCCCTTGAAAACCTATATAAGGAAGGGTTGGTCACATTCATAATCAATCTTGCTAATATGAGTCGAGTGGTAGAAACAAAAGTTCGGAAGCTACGTCAAGGTAACCGCCTTGCCTCTACCTATGCATCAGAATTTAGGCAGTTGATATGTGACCTCACTTGGCACGAAGATTATTTCATAAGCCAATTTAGATGGGGCTTAAGAGATGATGTGAAGGACCTTCTACTCACGATGCCAGAGGTGAAGACATTGAATGAACACATCAACCAAGCTATTCAATGTGATAACCACCTTTTTGAAAGGAAACAAGAAAAACAAGTAGAAGGAAGACCTCGCCAATGGAAACCTTTCCAGACCACTCCTAGAGATGAGTCTATGCCCGAATCTATGCAAATAGATGTAACTCGATTCCAGCCTCTAACACCACAAGAGAAACAAAGAAGGAGGGATAATAAGTTATGCTTGCAACACCACTTCATCTCTAAAGACCATCCACCATCTCTTCCAACAGTGGGATTAGAGCAACAACAAATAAGATGGGAGATGGATTTCCATCCGTCATTGAAAAATTGGACAGAAACAACTACTCAGCATGGTCACTAAGGATGCAAGCCTACCTTCAAGGGAGAATTCTATATGGATACATCTCAGGGGATTACGAGATGCCAACATTCAGAAGCAAGCATGAACCTAGAAGAGAAGAACAAGAAAGGTTGAAAACATGGTGTGCAAAGGATGCTCTTGCCATGTCTTATCTACTAAACTCAATATGTGATTCTTATTGCCTCATATTAGGAATTGTAGGACCTCCCAAGAGACTTGGGAAGTACTCTCATCATATTTCTCATCAAATACAAGAGCTAGGAAGAATCAACTATGGATGGAGTCCACAACCCTAAAAAAGAAACCAAAACAAAGTGTGGCTGATTATGTAACCAAGATGAAGGATGTGGCTGACAAGCTCGCAAGCATTGGAGAGGAGATAGAAGAAGAACACATAATAAGGCAGATCATTAATGGCATCAAAGCCGATGATAAGTGGGAGTCCTTCACCACAACAATGGACCTTTACATGGATATGCAAACACCTGACCTTAACACCTTAATGGGGCAACTCTTCACCCACGAGACAAATCTCAACAAGAATGGTGACAACTCTAGAGGTAACCAATCTTCTGCCCTTTATATAGATAAGAATAAAAGTAAGGATAAAGGTAAAATCAAGAAAAATGAAGAAGAGGCTAGTACCTCTCAAGCTAACTTCACAGGTAGAGGAAGAGGTGCTAGAGGAAGAGGTAGAGGAGGAGAGCAAGGCAGGGGGAGATTCTACAACACTCCACCTTGCAACATTTGTGGCCTTACCTATCACAACATAAAAGAATGCTTCAAAAAGACAAGGAATCAGAGGGGAAGATGCTTCCATAGAGGTAGCTATGGACAATCTAGAGGCAAATACAACAATGGATTAAGCAACTATAATCATAAATACAATCAAGGCTACAACAACAACAATTATCAAGGAGGTTTCAGAGGAAGAAGAGACTATAACAACTACACAGAAGACAAAGAGGACTCTCTACTCATCATGAACATGACATCCAAGCCATCTTCACTAACAGTCAGAGCGCATTGGCAGTTGTGAGGAACCCTCTGTTCCATGCTCGCACTAAGCACATTGAGATGCACTATCGTTATCTGAGGGAGAGGTTCTCTATTGGAGAGATCAATTTGCCATATGTGCCCACATAGGAGAACATTGCAGACCTTTTCACAAAGGCTTTCCCTAGGGAGAATTTTGAAGCTTTCCACAAAGCTTTGGGCTTACTTCCTTTCGTGGATTGATTCCACATAGCTTAGCACTTCCGTATACTTGAGTGCCAACTCCTTGTTCACCGAATCACTCCCAAGGTAGGATTTGTTGATATATTTAGGTAGTGATGTGTGTGATTACACTAGGACCATTGGGGCACTTGTTTCCTCTTTAGGAGGTTTTTTCCCCCTCGCTTATTAATACGCCTATAGTCCTAATAGGTCACTTATCTTTTATACATTCTAGTGGTAATACATTCAATATCGTGTTTTGTGCTCCAAGGTTCTTCTTCTTCCTTTTGTTGTTCACGTCCTTCCATAGACCTCAAATTCCAACATTTTCTATCAGTACATGGGTCATAATATTGATCCATAAAATTCTTGAAATTCAATGCAGTAAAATAATCGTTTTTAAATTTACAAATTCATATAATTTGGTGTCGCTATGTTGGTACCATGATTGTTGCAATAGCCATCAACCATCAACAAATATTAAAAAAATTGCTTCACCCAAACATGTAACAATATTTAATGGTCCCCCAACCACTTTTTAGGATCAAAAGTGCTATTTTTGACTCATAAATCAAAATCCATGCATGAACTCACCTGAAAAAATAGACTTTTTAAAAAATAACTCAAAATACAACTTTCTCCCTCCAAAACCTCACATTTTCATACCCATGTCCCAAAAAGTCATCTCTTTCCACTACTTTCTCTCCCTAGCACACCATTGCAGCTCCTATGTCTCCATTTCTTTCTTTGTGCATCTTCTTCTTTGAATTCCTACTGTCACTTCCATAGCCTAAACTCCAATGGAGAAACCTAAATCTCATCGACGTCCAAAAGATGAGGTTATCGCAATAAAATGTCACAATATCAAGGCTATAGAAGGAATTTGGTTAGGATATGAGTTATGCAAAGCTGAATGGGTGTACATGCAACCCTCTGGTGTTGGCCCTCATCATGTAAGAGATCATGGAAATGTGGATCTTCATTGGATCAAAAAGCTCAAAAATGGTGAAATTGATGCCAGTACAACATGTTTTCACCGTGTCAAGCATGAAATTGGAAAACTCAAACAAAATGAGATATCCTATCAACTGTAAGTATTACTCATTGACTTTTGTTCAAATTTCATAATATACCTTGTTAAGTTGTGTAGTTTTTTGTTGCACACATATTTCCTTCTACCTTGGTGGAGGAACAACCACTTCAATTCTTATAGGTACTTTCCAACAATTGCATGCGGATCTTGGGTCGATAGTCTTTCCACAAGCCCATCCTGTTGAGCTATTAGGTGAGTGAGTTTTTTTTTACACACATACATATGTTGAACCCTCTTCATCATATGATTTTGGCAGGTTAGAGATGATTAAGGTATATTCTCTTTTAAAGCTCGAGTGGCCACAACCTGATATATGCACATTAACATCTTTGAAGCATAAGATGGTGATGGACATACACAACTCTTTGAAATTCACATGAGTTTTAAGATTTGTAGGATTACATTGGTGTGTTCCTGTGCATTGTTTTGTACATTTATTTCAGATATTCACAATTCTAGAGAATTCAACAATGTTCATGTTAAAACATATCACATATGAGCAAGTGGAGGGTTTACTAGGTGAAAATTGGGGACTTGTAGAAGGATGCACCAAAGGGGATAGATACCTTTGTAAAATTGGTGCAATATGCATAGTATTTTGATACTTGAAACATCATACTTCATTGTACATTAGATTCTATTATGATCGTTGGATGTGTAAACTTGGTGAATGGATACCATTACAAAGTTCTGAGGGTTTTTTAATTTCATTTGAAATTAAGATAAATCTACCCAACAAAGAAATGGAAGTTATTTCAATAAATCATCATTGGGCTCTTGCCAATATGAGAGAACATCTAGTAATAATGGGATTTGAGGATCTGGATCAATGAAAGTTTAGAATACAAGGGCATAAGGTAAACAATGTATGGTATTTTTTCTTTTGTTTATACAAATTTTTATATTCAAATATGTTATTTTAAAGTTTTCTATTTGTCTATAGATTGGTAAGAGGTTGGAGGATAAAATTAAAGTCCTTCCTGAATGGAGTATAGATGGAACTCAACTTTCATTGTCATAGCTCAAGAACTATTTGAGTACTAGAGTGTACACACAACCTATTTTCCATTCACAATCCTTCCTTTGCTACAATGTATTTAACATGCAAGACATGTAGCATGTAAAATGTTTTGATCTCAATATGATGTACAATTTGCCAAATCTTAGATTTTTCCCATGGCAATTAATTATAATTTTAAAATTCTTAGAATTTATTTTTTTATTGTGTAGATGTGGTGTATCTTATTCTACTTAATGATTTTGTTCAATCTTTTTTATGAGCCAAAGTTTTCTTTTGAGGGTTCTGTGCATGATTCTTTTATTTGAAGGTATCAATTTCAATTTTAAAATGGATCCCACTCACTTAAAATTTTTGAAACTACTATAAAAGCAACACTTATCCTCTCATTTCTCACTTTTGCAAGCAAGAAGAGCTAGAAGCACTCGTAGAGCACGCACACAGCTAGTATCATGTGCAATGGCTACCTCAACCTCCACTACCCCACAACCCAAACATCCTTGAGAACTCTTCAATGAGTTCTTAGAATCAACTGAGTTCAAAGGTCACTTGTATGACCTATTGTTTAGAGTCCCTGATCTAGAGAAAACAATTCAACTTAACTCTGATGTGCTTGAGGAAATCATAGAGTTCCTTGAGTACTACATCTTGTGTTACTCCATAGAAATACCACCTTATGAGGGTAAATGGGTCCCATGTGACCTTTTACTTACATACACAAAGGTGATGAAGCCTTCATGAAGCGCCTTACGCACTTCATGGCAATTGCTAAAAATGTAGGGCACTTATTAGATGACTATGCGCCATTAATAAAGAAACTTAACAAAAAGAAGAGGATGGGCACAAAGTACCTTTCCTACATTGCAACAACATATTTTATCATCAGTGAGGAGCCCGAACCTACACTTGTCGATCTCCCCAACCTTGTCACAGGGGGCTTTGTTAAGGAAAAGAATGATCCTCAACCAGAGGCCATAAATTTTGCAAAAGAGAGCATTACAATCCACCGAGACGTCCCTGGTGGTGTTGAGAACAAACTACATGAGCTATCAAGTATGGAGGAGGCCCCTCCTTCAAATCTCAACCCCTCTAAGGCCACATTACCAGAGGTGGAAATTGAATATCTCTCCATCATCGTTGTGGATGGAGAGGAATTTATATTTCTTCATGATATTGAGAAGGCATTTGGTATACGTCTAGACGAATGCCTGAGTATTTTCTCCACAATGTCAGATGTTCCGCTTGACAACACATCTGACATACTTGAAAAGAAGGCCATCCCACTCGGAGATTAATGGCAGAAACCATAGCAATGGTGTGTGAAGATATCTTAAAAGATGACAACAGTTATACTACCGAAGAGGAGTTCAGTGCAGCGCGGGAGAGGATAATGAAGCACAAAGTTCCTACATCCCCCGTGATGCCCCTGGAAGAGGGGAGGAAGAAGACAAGCTTCATGACGTAAGTGGTAATTAAATTAAATAAATGAATAATTTAAGTTAACAAAGTTAGAGCTTGAATTCTCATTTTCTTTCTTAATAGGAAGCAATTGAGCTAGACAAGTTCGTGGCAAGATCCGATGGGGACAAGCTTCTTGCAAAAGTGGTTCATCCTTGGCAAACTACATCAAAAAGTTGCCAAAGGATGATTTTGTGATTATACATAAAGACTACAGTCCAGATGGGCACTTCATGACTTGGTGCTTGAAGGCCCTTAGCAAAATTTTGTGTCTATGTACAATTACCCAATGCACTAATTGTGTCATTTTGATTAGGAAATCCTTAGTTGTAACTACATTAGGATTTAAGTTTAGAGGAAAAGTACTAGGGCAAAAAGGTATTGCGATGGGTCTAGGAATGCAAGACCCCCATGTAATATCCAGATCTATATTGACCTATCAGCTGCCTCAATCTCTCCAAAAGAGAAAGAAAATTGTTGAGAAATTGAAGGCAGCTGAGAAATGATGTAAATATTTGGATAATACAAACTTTTGTTTTTCTTATTTTGTCTTGTTCTTTGTATGAAATGTGCTTCATAATTTGAATCTACCTTTGTATCCACAACTTCTATGTAATTTTAAGTTTTTCTCTTCATCTAAGTGTTGCATATGGTCTATGGTATCTAATTAGCACAAAATAGGCCAAAAAATCCCCAACCATAGAAACACGAGAATCAGCCTTGGAAACATTTTGCAAGGCTGATTCCCACGTTTCTGTGACTGGTGCTTTTTTTGCCTTTTCTAGTGTTTAAGAGGGCTCCCAAGTGTCAACTGAAATGATTTCAAATTCTCTTGCTTATGGGTGGCATCAACTGTACATTAAAGACCTAGCAAGCCAAAGAGTATCTGGAGTGACTAACCTTCTATTTTATACATTCTATACATCTCATCTATACATAAGGGGCATTGAAGAAGCCTTAAAATGCAAAAATACCACCAACCATAGAAACATGAGATTTAGCCCTACAAATTTCCATAAAATGCGAAAAAACCCCAACCACAGAAACACGGGATTCAGCCGTGCAAAAAATTTGCAGGGCTGAATCCCGTGTTTCAATGACTGGGTTTTTTTTTTCATGTAAATGACCCTTGGGGACATATTAAGTTCAAATTATACATATGTAGTCAAGAAACAAGAGGCAAATGCATGCAGGTTCAACTCATTCACAAAGAGCCTTTGAGGACTCCATATATAACTGACTGAAGCAAAAATTATTTCTATACACTTATGGTGGAGAGTCAAAGATAGAGAGAGTGAGAGAGAAGAAAAAAATGACACAAAGAACATATAGGTAAAAACAAAATTCTCTATGAATCATTGTATTACATTGCAAAGTATGCCTCTCAAGGGGTACAAGATACAAATGTCATGGGTTATTTCCTCTAGTTCTTCTTGCTAGCTGCATGTCCTTAGGTTGTATGGTTACTCTCTTGGCATGGATAGCACATATGTTAGAGTCCTCAAGCATGGAGATGAGGTAGGCCTCAACTACCTCTTGAAGCACTTCAAGTGCTATCCCCTATATTCGTAGAGCTATACAGTAGCTTTGTAGTTCTTCTTTTACTACCCTTGCAAAAGCTCTTCATGGTATGAGTAGTTCAATGGACTTTTGGTAGTGTTGTATCTCTGTGAGAGCCCTCTAGTGCCTCCTTCATCTTTGTGGAGCTCTTGGTTTGGGAGGTGTGTTAGGCTATCGTTGAGGTCTACATCGTGGTTGATGGTTTTTCTTTCTCCGATGTACACGATGTGAGGGTCCAGCTTCATCTTCCATATATTTTTTTTTGACGTGTTTGTTGACTTTGCTCCCTTTCCTCCTCTGTTGGTATTTGCCCTTGTCCTTGTGGAAGTGTCTTGCCTCCATGTGTCACCCTATGGCTCGTTAGAATGTGCATATCATTCCATGGTGGTTGATTGCTGCTTTCTTCATTCAATGATGTCTCCTCATCACTCTTTGATACAACCCTTCTCATCATCTTTTGTTTGGCTATTGCCTTGATGGGTGTCCTTTTTGGTGGCTCATCATCTGAATCTGAGTTTGATCATCTTGGAGTGAAATGCTCTTGTCTGTTGGACACTTCATGTTCTCATGATGGATTGCTCCCATGTGGTGTGCCATCATGTGAGTGTGGTAAAACCAATTAAACATCTCCTCCATGTAGTTTGATTGCATTGGACCACCACCATGTCGCGTGTTTTTGAAGTAGACACCCCTCACTTTGTAGTGTGACTTTTCCATTCCTTGGGTACTCAAAATCTCTAATGACCCATATCGATGCATGAAATAAGCTCCATGTGCAAATAAAATATACTAAAATTGTTAAGTACATTGGAAAAAGGTGAGTGCAATGAAAACTTTTCGAAGAAGAATACACTTACCATGTAGTGTGTTTATATTGCTCTCTCCCCAAGATTGAATGAAACACTTGGTGAACTCCACTAATGTCTCTTGAAACAATTGACGTTGAATAGCAATAGACCTAGTCAAACCCATTAAGCCCCACCAACTTATCAAAGCTTGAACAAACCTTCTTTCTCTTATTACAAAGATCAACTTGAGAGTCATTGTCTGTTGTGATCATGCATAGGTCTTTCCACAACTCATAATGTTCATTATTTTGAGTGCTAGTACCTCTTCTAAAAAAATGTCTTCCTTTATTCCCTGTAATTGACACTTGTTGTAAACTATCTTGAGATTCTCCAACTTTCTTAACAACTAGGGTTACGTTTCCACCATGACAACAAATTGAATTAAGTAGTTCCTCCAATTTCTTTATATCTTGAATAAATTTAGCAATCGGCTTCATGGCAAATGCATATTCTATATGGAGCTTCAATAGTCTATTGAAAATTCTCATGAAGGCATGCAAGGTGCAAAAATGAACAAAGGTATATCCCATTCAGTAGATGGAGATGCATCTGTGTCATCAGCTAAATCATCTATGTTGTTTTGTTTTCTCTTTGTTCGTTTATAACCTCATGTGCAATATGGACAAGGATAGAGAGCAGATGCACCTTGTTTGCACCCTAACATGCATTTGATAGTCTTTAAGTTTCCACCTAAGTGCCACTCTACTTCAAAATCACCTAGGCCTTCTACAGTGATTTTGGCACCATGAATTTGAGAAGTTATCACCTTTGTGATCCATGGGGTCCTACTGAAAATCCATGTAAGAACATCATTGGATTCTTTAGGTACTTCAATAGCACTTAACCACCATATATCTTTCTCGGATTGGACACTATATGTGAAGTGATGGGTAAATTCTTCATTTTCATCAATGATGGCATGGGCCATAGCTTCGTTCATGAGTGTCACAGTAAGTCTCTCCATACGTCATCCCTTTATGATTTGACATTCATCTAGCTTCAATCAAACTTGAGTTTGGAACCACATTCGTATCAAATAACAAACATTATATTAATAAAAATACTATGAATGTCATTATCACAACAATGGATATACCTTGAATTGTGGATTTGTAAAACTTAACCATTTTCTTTTGAAGCCTGTCTAAATTAAAAAATATATTGTTGTACTTCGTGTAGATGAATCCCTTTCTAGACGAGTTTTTCAACTCTTTCTTTGATGTACATAAATGATAAATGGATGCACGCATAACATCTTCTATATGCAAGTAATTGCCAAGAGTATTGGCTACATCCTCATTGGTCATGTTCTTCTTCAAAGATACCTTGTAAGGGCATGGAAAAATGCTTTGGAAAATACCTTAGTTTTGTAGAGCCTGCTTCAAAAGATTGTACAATGCATTGTATGCTCTAGTACTAACACCTACTTCATCACATAATATCTGTACCTCACTAGGACTAATAATGTCTTCTAAGTTGCCTACAAAATCTTTGATCACTTGGGTTTTGATGTGATTTCCTATTGGTGAATCCAAAATCATAAGCACATGTTGTTGCTAAGACGAGAATTCAAAAACTTCAATTGATCCTCCATTGTTGAGGAAGCACTAGCATCTTCAACAAATGACCTACACAAAAAGAAACTCAATATAAAAGTCCTTTATCATAAATAAAAAAGTGAAACACAAACCTAAGTGCATAAACATGTTGCTTCTGTGCTCCACTACCAGTTGAAAGAGCTTGAAAGGATGATAATGGTCATTTCCTATGTCTCATCCCAAGTGGAGTCTCTTTTAGTTGTGTAAGATTGGCTTCTAACTTTGTAATTGTGCTCCCCTTTTCTTCCACATCTTGTTGGAGTCTATTATGGTGCTCATCCCAATATTTGATAGCAATAATTTCTAAAGTGTGTGTAGCACTTTCTAAATTGTGTATCTTGAAATGGTTGTGATGACATTGTTGCATCCAATAATTTGCTAGAGATGTAGAATGGTTAGACAATCGCTTGCAATAGCCTAGCAATCCATCTTCACCGCTATCAAGGAATTGTAGAAATGTGGAGATACTATGGAATCTATGATGAACATTAGACATTGGATCTAAGGGGTACAAAGCACCATTGACCCAAAGATCAATATTCTTCTCTCCAACTGCACGTCGTTCATTTTGAGAATCTTTATCATTGCTACCTCTAGTTGTTGGTGCAAATTCTGTTGGAACACAAACATGTACACTCTTTGAGTGAGGAGCACACATTGGTGCTAGTGTCATGTTCGTAATACATGTGAGCACCATGATGTTCCAAAACTCTAGCACCAATAAGAAGAGGCACATGACATTTCTTTTGTTCCAACTGAAAATCAAATAGCAGATATGATGACAACAACACTTGATGGAATAAAGCTTTGCAAATTTAAATCAATGGAAGGTATTCAACCTATTAGTGAATGAAGACTCAAGAATAGTTTATCTTGAGGGGGAGTTGTTGGAACATCAATATTACACAATGTTTGAGGTGGATTTGATCTACATCAAAAATTTATTTTTTTGCATTACGTCAAAAAAATATCCCTTGGTCATTTATTGTATCAATTATTGTATTTAATTAAATTATTTTTGAAAGATAATTTATCAATGTAAAAGCTTAGAGCTTCATGCATAAAAATAGAGAAAAGAGAGCTTAGATTCCATGAAATTAAGGTGGTTGATCTTGGCAATCAATGAATCAATCAATCACCTAAAAGTAGATCAAACTAGATGTTCACTTTTCCTAGATTATAGGAAAGTGAATTGATTCCCTTCAAAAACTCATTGCCCCTTCATTTGAATTCAAAATCCACTTTTAGAAGTCATGGAGATCTTCAAGATTCTACATAAAGACTTCAAATCACTTGTACATTACATGGAAGCAATATACATATACTTGTGGTCATCATTGTCTTGCTCCTTCATTTCCCTGCATCATCTTCTTCAACAATAGTAAACTTGCAGAGGCTACTCCTCTCCCTACAGAGCTCCAAATTGGATGAGTGGGATTCATTGGAAAGATATTAGTGTCTAGTTTATGTGTAAAAAGTTTCAAAGCATTTGGTTTAGCAGTTGGGAGAAGTCTTCATTTTTTTGTCTTGGGGTCCATTCCTGAAAAATAGGAGGTATGAATGTTGAGTGTCAAGTTCATTCCAAAAGCATATTTTGCTTATTTCTTGTACTCTTGTGCATTTTATACACTAAACCCTTTCTGTAGCATTCCTCCAAAAGGATTTTTTCTAATTGTAATCATGCTGATTGTTATGAGCATTTGAAGTTGATTGTTTCATCCAAAGATAGTAAGTTTCTTGAGCTAGTCAATGCACAAACCTATGTGTTTTGTATCGACTCTTTCTCGTTGTTGCTCCAAGGTACAAAATGAATTTTATTGCACTTATGACATGCCTATAAGGTCTATTTGAGTCTCCATAAGCTCAAGGGCAGGTCTTGTGTTGGTTGGCTGGACCAAACTTTGACACTTTGTAACTCACTTTTCTACCTCCTACAAGCTTCTCCAAGTTCTTTCAGCATCTCCTTTGCTGCCATCACTCCTTTCCTTGATCCACACTCCTCCTCGATAATTAAGGCACTAAATTCTTCAAATGTTAGTGGTTGAGGTTTGATTTTCATATTAAGAACATTTACCAAACCATCAAACTTAGGTAGATAGATTCGAAGACAACATTGAGCTAGCTCCTCACTTGACTTTTCTACACTTGATCCCACCATTTGATCTTGTAGATTCTTTATGTGAGTGATAAAAACCTCTGTAGTTTCCCCATTAGGAAACCTTTCTATAGCTAGCTGATTCTCCAAGTTTTGAATCCGTGTGTGATTACGAGTTTCATATTGATTTCTCAATATGTTCCATGCTTCACACACCTTGGTAGTATGCTCAATGAGAGTCAAAACGCTATTAGTAGTACTTGTAACTAGAGCACATAATGCATCTGTGTTTCTATGTTTCCAAGCACATAGAAGATTAGCATCAGGAGGAATCATTTGAACATGATTATTTGGATCAAGTGTTTCTTGGGTCTCATGATCAATCCCAAGAACACTCTCCAAAAGCTCATATGAATCAAGGATAGAAGTGATTTTAGACTTCCAGAGGGTGTAGTTTGTACCATCAAGTTTACCTTCGGTGAAGGTTGGTGGTTGTATCCACAATGTTGAGATGAGTGACATCATTGTTGCCCCTGTCTGTGCTCCACCTACTCTTGTTGGTGAACCACCTTGATTCCTAGTTGTATATGATGATGTATTGCTTGACATCTACTCTCTTTTTTCAATGAAACCTCTGCAACCTCTATGTTTTTGCTTCTGCACCAATTAGAGCCTCCTCAGCCCTAATACCATATAAGAAAATAACATCACATTGGAATATACCACTAGATAGAGTAGAGAGAAAAATGTAGACAAAGATAGACACAGATTGAGAGATACAGAACTTGAATTCTCAGATTGCCGAGCATAATGCAGTTACAACGATGGTGTTGTCCACCCGTGCACTCCTAATGTGAATCTTAGATGGAAATCTAAAGAGATGCTAGATGAAGGCCCCTTACTAGTGCATAGTTTTATACAAAGCTCAACCTAGGCTATGCTTATATAGCTTGTACAAGGGGAGTCTGTATAGATAACCATAGTCGGGAGATACAAAATAGTCTACAAAATATACAATTTGATGATATCTCCATGATTAGAAGTCCTACCATCTCAACTCTATGCAAAAGGGGACAAGCCTCCCTCTACACTCCCCCCATTAAAGTTCTATGGGGAAATCATGCGACACCACATGACCTTTTTTTTTTGCCTTGAATGGCAATCCAATGGCCTAGAAGTTTATGCCCTACCTAACCTAATGCTCACAAAGATCATCTAAAACCATCAACAATCACAAATAGACATCATCTAACTTAGAAGTTTGGGTTCCACAAATGTCCAAGCTGGCCGTATAACTTAGAGCGCCATGGATCATTTGTGATCACTTGAGGGTGGAGTATTGAGCATATCTAACATTGTCCAGGCACTAATGCATATGCAATACAACCAAAGACACACAGGTGTGCAACAAATGGCTTGCAACCATGGCAAGCCTCAAATGGAGTGATAGACTGTAATGCTTTAGTGGGACACCTATTAAGTACATATGCTACAAACATAATAGGCTCAAGCTAAAAACTGTTGGTGCAATTCAAGCCCTCACAATTTGGCTTGGATAACTTAATGAAGACACCACTTGAAGGAAGGATCATAGGAACTTATGCTTATAAGTCTTACCATTTTACTCCTTGTAAAAGTCTAAAAGACTTGGCATTTCTTATGTACACACCTACTTGATTAGAGTCGTGAAAAAAGTTGTTGATTGATTGAGAGAATATCTCATTACCTTTTAGGTGAAAGATTCTAGGAGTTTGAATTTGAATTCAAACTTGAATTTTCACCTCAACTCTATAAAAGATGCAAGTCAAAAGTCGCGGGTAGCTTAGCTCATCTTTCTAGCTCAATTCCCGAGGCGTACACTACTGATCATTGAGGGTGTGAGGTCTACTCCATAGCCTACACCTCTGAGTACCATTTGGCAATGTTAATCATGTCAATGGGAATGTACATCAATGTGATTTAATACATACATTTACTTCCATCACTACTGAAGTCTCTGAGTTTTCTACATCCAACTCTGTCAACTTCAAAGAGGCATATCTCAGTGCCTACTTCACCAAATCGAGTGATTCAAAGCTTGGTGGATCCAGCTCAACGCATACTACAAGCATACAAAGTTTGAAGCAACTTGGTTCAGCCAATCTCAAGAAATCGCCGTCGAAGTGCTCACTGGTATTTGTCTGCATACTTCCTAAAAAGTCGGGGGTGTCCATAAATTTGCTAAAGTTATTTCTCCTAGTATAGTTTGTCATTTTGAATGATTCCACTTGCAAATGGTAGCTTACTAAGCTAATAGAATATCTCTAGAAGGAATTTTGCCAATTGTTAGTGTACTGGTCATACTGAGTGAAAGACTGAGCAGGTATCAACACCAAAATAGAAAGTTTTTCTAGCTTTGTGATTCACAAACTCATCTGTTTTGGTCAAGTCATTACTCAAACCTTTTCCAAAGTACATATAGCATTTCTTGGTATCATTTGGAAGCTAAGGGTTTCTACTAATCATATCTGGAGTCATTGAGGGCTGGTGCAAAGCAGGATTAGCAGCACCTACTCAATCTTCTGAAGGATCCATCCATCTTTCCCAAGCAAACTAGCGAAATTGAGATGACCAAAGCGTGCATGCCAAAGCTTTGCATCTAACATAGCATGAGAATCATGTACTAAACATGCTAAATCATTCACATATTTTTCATATTCTATGAGCTTTTATAGCCCAAGACATAAAATTCCAGAAGTAATAATGACATTGCCATTTGGTAGATCATGACCTATACATCTATTATCAACAAATTTCACAAGCAAGTCGATCTTGGCTAATGCTGAAATTGATAAAAAAAATTCATGATCTCTAACCCAAATAAAGCATTTGACAATGTAAGAGAACTACAATCAGCAGTATTCAGAATCATCTTACCAACTCCCATGGCAGGATAAGAGGAGTTTTTGGAACATGTGAGAGTATTCCCTATAGGGGTAGGCTCAAGTGAAGTGAAGAAATTGCACTCCAAGGTAATATGCTTGGTTTCACCATTATCAAAGTACCAAACATCTGAGCCTATTGCATGCATAAACTCTTCATGAGAAGATGTGCCATAACTGCAAAAAATAGTAAATACCCATTCTTCATTCTACACAATAGCAGACTCTAATTTGGGTGTAGAGCCCTTTGCAAAAATGATTTTATCCTTTCTTCGTTGCCTCTTTTGTAGCCAGTTTTGGACAACTCTTTATCACGTGATCATTTCCTTAACAATATTTGAAAAAAAAAAATTGCTTTTTTGTTTTCTTCTCGTCTCTGTCATCCTTCTTTGATCGTGCAGAATTAGCATATTTCTGCTTACTACTAGATGAGCTCCATTTACCTTTGCCCTTGTGACTACCCAAGAAAGCTTGATTTGCAATAGGCATAATCCACTTGTTCTTCCTAGTCAAATCTTCCTACAACAAAATAGAGACTAAATCCTCAAATGTTAAGGCATTTGGATTGCCTTTCACCATCAATCAAAGAGTAGAAGTAAAACTCTGATTTGAATCTCGAAGACCATTCAGACCAAATTGCATGTGGTGTTAGACAAGACTTCATCGGTAGAAATCAACTGCTCCTTCACATCTTTGATCTTTGTCAAAAAAGTGTCCATGGAATATCCTTCATTCATGTGTTCATTCTCCAACTATTTTCGGAGGTAAGCAACATGATCCTCATTCATTGCCTCATATAAAGTGGTAAGTGTATCCCAAGCATCCTTTGCTATTTTGCAGGAGTGAATCTGAGGAATAATGGCATGTTTGATAAAAAAGGATATCAATGCATGTGCCTAAGCATCTCTACTATCCCAATGAAGTTGCTCTATAGTAGGTGCAACAGGGACTGCAACACGAATAGGAACATGAAGAATATCACCATCTTCAATGCCATTTGCATCACCTTCAGTAACTGTGTTTTCAGGTGTAATAGGAGGTTTTTCAACAGCCTACACAATATTCCGCAGTCCTTTTGCAACTAGTACACCATCATATAAGCCCATAATGGATAATTGGTACCATCCAACTTATCCTCAACACCCAACATATGAAATACATCATTGCTTTCAGCCATGGCCACTAGAAAATATCTTGATGCAAAAAAATGATTGTATCTCAAAAAGTTGAATAGAATATCCTTGTCGAGTTCTACTAGACCTAGAATTTGAGGAGCTCATACTGCCAAATCAAAACTTGTATTTATCTTTGGCACAAAAAGACAAATTTGCTTGCATAAGTGCTATGATAGTGGTTTGGAGGTCGAAATGAGCTCATATCACAATTTTGATAGCACAAAGTGAAGCGGTTTTGAAGTTATAATCACTTTGAGTATACTCACCAATTTTCATGCGATTTTGAGACTGTGACTATAGGGGTTTCGATGATGCCCTAGACGAAGTGATGACTTTCTCTGTACCAATAATTAGAGTTTGAGGTCTATGAAAGCACACAAATATCATAAGGAAGAAGAAGAATCTTGGAGCACAACACATAATACTCAATGTATTACCAAGACAATGTACAAAGATAAGTGACCCGTTAGGGTACACATCACTATATAAATATATCAACAAGATCTAATTTAATTTTCTCTCACTACCCTAGAACAATTGACACCAAACATTCCTAGATGACAATTCTAGAAGAGGATGTTTAGGAAATCTTAACTCAAATAAGGAGTGAGAAACAACTAAGGAAGTTGAGGAAAAATTAGGTTTAGAAACTATAGAAATAGACTCTGTTATCCTTGAACTAGCCACCATTGGCTACATTACTTGTGGGCCAAAGTTCAAGAAGGGTGTTTAGGAAATCTTAACTCAAATAAGGAGTGAGAAACAACTAAGGAAGTTGAGGAAAAATTAGGTTTAGAAACTATAGAAATAGACTCCGTTATCCTTGAACTAGCCACCATTGGCTACATTACTTGTGGGCCAAAGTTCAAGAAGGGAGGTGGAGAAAAATTGAAGATGAGGTCCGTCCCTTCACGGAACTACGTGCTTTATGAATCGACCCATGATGGAGCAAGAATTACACTTAGAGGATTTGTTTAGGAAATCTTAACTCAAATAAGGAGTGAGAAACAACTAAGGAAGTTGAGGAAAAATTAGGTTTAGAAACTATAGAAATAGACTCCGTTATCCTTGAACTAGCCACCATTGGCTACATTACTTGTGGGCCAAAGTTAAAGAAGGGAGGTGGAGAAAAACTGAAGATGAGGTCCGTCCCTTCACGGAACTACGTGCTTCTATGAATCGACCCATGATGGAGCAAGAATTACACTTAGAGGATTTGTCCAACCATGCCCAAGAGAGAGATGAAGTAGTTAGTCTCACTAAACTTCCAAACTATGTGGGTGAATATGAACATAAGTTAGATTTCTTCCATTGCCCGTACATTAAGATACAAGGAGAAGAAGAATCCTGAGGAAGTGTCAACTACTCCATTGATGACATGACTGCTCCTACATCATTTACATTTGTATTTGCGTGAGTGCATTTCCATTTTGTATCTAAGAGGCACTCCATTTCCATTTTATAGTGTATCTCTTTTGTATTTGGGTACCTTGCCATTTGCTTCTACCATTGTATTCATTCTCCTTCAAAGAGAATTATCCCACATTTGATGTAATTTGGAGACCCCCTCCCAATCTATATAAGGAGGGCCTCTCCCCTCATTGGTACTTTGTTAGAAGCTTGAGGAGCCTACCCCATGCTCTTGGCAAACTCATTTCTAATCTGTGTGAGTTTACCCATTTCTTGGTCTCCTCACTTTGAGTCTCTCACAGTCTTTCTTTTGTAAGTACACTCTTCTTTTCATTTTGCTTCCATGCATGTACTCTCTACATGGTATCAAAGTGTTAGGTGGAGGTATTGGTGATAATTTTGGTATTCATTATGGTGGTGATGGTGGTGGTGGTGCTTGAGTTTGGTGATGTTTCTGTCCACCCACATGGAGAAGCTTTTGTTCATCAACCCACACTCTTTTGGGCCTGATTTTGCCCATTTGCCCACCCTCCCACCCTTCCACCCTTCGTCCTCATCATTCTCCCACCCTTACCCCAACTTTCCCACCCTCTTCATAACGAAATTAAGTAGTGCTTAGTATTCTTATCATCAAGTTGGTGCACGTCGTGATATTTGAAGTGTTTATAAACACTTTCGTGACCTCAATTGACAATATCTTTCCCTTTGTGGTGGTACAATTCATATTTATAAACATTTTTTTTAACTTTTTGTGTGGCTTGGAACCTTCCCTTTTCATGCGTCGAATGAAAAAGCCTTCATGTTTTGTGAAAGAGAATGAAAAACGAATCACTGTCACTTTTCTGTTTGGATGTGTGCGGATCACAACTTGAATTGATATGACTGTCTTTAAGTTTTTGTAGCCTATTCAGGGCATAAATTTGAGCAATCCATTTCCTATTTTCTTATCTGTAATAGTCTAGAGGATTGATTACTGTCACAAAATTTAAAGATATTTGTAGCTAGACGTGGAAGTTCAATGTGTTCAAAGATGCATTAAAGCATGAAGATTTCTTCATGTATTTCTGTTTTCGGGTGCAAGCATGGTCATATCTATAGATCACGGTTGGACTTCGGATGTACTCTTCATACTTGGGCTATGCTTCCTTCACTTCTACACGAGCAGTCAATATAAGAGTTGCATGAAGAAGCCGAGGGAGCTCTAAAGATCAAGGTTCTCAAGAGCCATGACATTTTTCTCTCTAACATGCTTAAAAGACACATATGTATCTAATGCTTGAGGTGATAGACTGACGGCTTTGGCAGGCTAAAGACATTAAATGCACAAGATCGAAAGGTTTCAGAAAACCAACATTGGTCTAGTTCCAAATGATATAAATAATGCTGATTTCCTACTTTTCTTTCTATCTGGCACTATCAGGAACTATGTGCATAGATACATTCTCCTAGAATGCCTTTAACAATAGCATGGGAACAACAAGCGGTCATATTTCTAACTAGATACATCATCTCTCTAGTCGCCAATAAATAGAGAGGAAGAGCAATTTGCTCGAATGTTTGAGGCTTTACTGTCTACACCAATCTCTTAGAGTGAGAGAGAGAGAGAGACTGTGGCTTCATTGTGTCTCATTTACATTGCCATTTGCTTCTACCATTGTATTCATTCTCCTTCAAGAAAAATTATCCCACATGATGTAATTTGGAGAGCCCCTCCCAAATCTATATAAGGAGGGCCTCTTCCCCCATTTTTACTTGGTTAGAAGCTTGAGGATCCCACTCCATGCTCTTGGCAAGATCATTTCTAATTCATGTGAGTTTACCCATTTCTTGGTCTACTCACGTTGAGTCTCTCATGCTCTTTCTTTTGTGAGTACACTCTTCTTTTCATTTTGCTTCCATGCATGTAATCTCTACATATTCTACAAAGTGAAAGTTCATTGCTTTTTGACTTGAGAGGAGCTTTTGCAAGTAAATCCCCCACCTATGGAAAAAATTAGCGACCCAATTGAATTTGAAGGAACATAGTACAACAGTCCAGTGTTTGGACACTGATCACGATTAGACTAACAACACCCAAAAATAGGTTCGGTAACGGGGATTCACGAATATCTCTACTCGTGAACATGCATTTTTGTTCCATACTTCAATAGGAAGTAGCACAAATAGACAATTCATAGACTCTTCGGAATCTTACTGCACAGAACAATAAATTCAGAAATAGATTGACAATTCCATTATAGTATTGCAGTTACAATTGTTTCCGCTCTGTGTATCTACTTCCTTCGCTACTCTGCGTATCATTTTTTTCGTAATCATCACGTCCGAATTCTGAAAACAAAGCCCGTAAAAAAAAACTTGTCTCTGCGCATCGTAAGAAAGGAGTAAGGTTGAACTTCACACCGTTCCGAACCTCCGATATTCCAAAAACTCTTGACATATCCATTATTACAAAATTAGGAATGACAAAGAATAGCCCGAGCACACTGGCATGCATGGTGGATCCGAACCCACTAAGTACAAAATTACATAGAATTTACAGATCATCATCTTGATTATGTAATTCCGGAAACATTATTATCTCTATATCATAGCACAATTCATTGAACATTTCTCTAAGATTATATTTGGCTAAAAGCATTTTTGCTTCAAAAAACTTCTTAGAGTCTAAGGATTGTTGACTAAGGCTTTTATAGCTAACCACAATAACTTTCGATTCTGGAATTTTTTGTTGAAATCCTTCTATCAGTTTATCAAAAGCTAAGGTAACCTCAGTTATTTTAGTTTGAATATCCGCAGCATTCTTCGTTACTTCTTCTACTCTAGCTTGACAAGAAATCTCCAAAATTTTGATCTCCTTCTAGAGCTTTTCCACCTCTGCTTCTTTATCTGCCAATACGAGGTTGGCATCTGCTTATTGCTTCTTCCATTGTGCTACTTGCGCTTCTAACTCAATAATCGGGCCTAGACCGTGTCCAAAGTCTCTTGAACCATTTGTAATCTTTCTTCCAAAGCAATAAACTCTGAATTTTAGACCGCCAGTCTTTCCTCCACTTCTGCAGTCAAAATAATGTGTCTTTTCATTTCACCACTCTAATCCTTAACTTTGATTTTTAACCTTTGTACTTCTTGCTCAACTTTCTGCAAATTTGTATTTAACTCTTTATTTCCTTTCTTTAACTTCTGCTTTGCTTTCTGCACTTGACCGATCTCTGCTTGTAATTGAGCTACTATTTTAGATTTTTCCTCCATAGTAACCTTCAAAGTATTATTTTTTGTTAAGGTCTCATTTAACTCTTCAACGAGCTGCTCATTAACAGGACTGTCATGGCCCCTATTCTAAGCTCTTACTGCTTCTATCTCTTCTTGTAACTGTGTAATCTAGGCTGTCATCTGCTTCTTTTCTGCAACCCATTTACCCTTTTCCAATATCATGGTGTTATAGTTATTCTAGAGGCTAACCCACGAGCCAGATCTCCAAGTATTTCTGGTCGAACAGTTTCCTTGTTATACATCCATGCATATATCACATCTATGGATCTGAGTGGGGGTAACTTCACTCTACCCTCGGAAGTTCTCCATTTATCTACTAGGCCACATTGTTGAAATGTATACAACACGGGTATTCTGCTTGAGGACTCACCAGAATGTCCATCTTGATCTTGTTGTTGCTTTTGGGCCCGCTCTTCTTCAGTCTCCCTTCATGATGCCTCTTCCTCGGTTCGTGCTACGTCTTCCTCATTTTGTGCGGCCTCTTCCTCTTCTTCCCTAGCCTTCCTCTCGATTTCTTCACTGGCCTTCCTCTCAAATTCTTCTCTGGCCTTCCTCTCGACTTCTTCTTTGGCCTTCCTCTCTTCCATCTGGTGCCTTCTAGATTCCTTCTCTTTGTCAAGCTCCGTGTCAATCTGATCCTGAGAAGTGTTACCTCCCAACCTCTGCTCGACTTGCTCGTTTCTTCAGAAGTTGTAATAACACTTTAATCGAGCATACTGTGTATTCCCAAGGTAAATACGCTCGGGTCGAAAAAACTAGCAAGAAAATCACTCCCACTTTGGAGTCCAATACTGTGTTGAGTACCCATCTGGTCCATCAGAATAATCTCCGGACTTCTTTCTTTAATTTCCAAAAAAAAAAATTTCTGCCCAGTTTACCTAGGTCTTCGCCGCTTCCTTCATCAATGCAAAGAGCTGCTGGGATACTCCATAGTGTTCAGCCTACAAATTAATCACCATGGTCATTAGTAGCATACCCCACTTCAGTGGGTTGTTGTCCGACAGTTGCGCAAAGCAGTATTCACCCAAGCAGGGTTTGCCGAGTAATGCACAGATTTCTGCAGAATCCACAACCTCTCTACTCATCATGATACCCTCCTTGGCCACATTGAATCATTCCGTCCTATCCTATTTGAATACTAATATCTTGAATGTTGATGTCATTTCCTTCTGTCTGTCTGACAATCTCCATCGCTATCTCTATTGCTTGAGGATGAGGCTTTATATTTTGCCAATCTATCATGGCACACTACAGGAGTCCTCTACATTTGAATCACTCCTTCAACTCCTATGAGATCTTCTCTGGGATATATTGAAGGTGGCAGACAAAGAAAGACACTCCCATCTTGCTGTGACCTGCCTATTTCGTTGCTCTAGCGCACGACACTTTTGCCTGAAGTATGCGCTCTGCTCGTTGTATGCCCTCTGCTCATAAATTCAGCAAATAAACTGGATTTGGCAGAGTTCGTAGCCTTTTATGCCCAGCCTTCCTATGTAATAAATTGTGAGTCTACGTCATGATGGGTGATCAAGGGATCATAACTCATAAATCTGCAATGATTACTGGCTCTCAAAATAAGAAACACATCCTCTAATTTGAAACGTCGCCGCTGCCACCCTTTTAATGGTTTGTACGTTTGCATGCAAAATAGTTGACTGTGCATCTTGCATGAGATCCCACATTTTTTTTTAAATCATGAGCATTGAAAGGGCCGGATCTTAGACCCATTGAAGACCATCGATAGAACTTCTCCTGTGAGTGTAGCATCCTGGAATGTACTTGGTCCACAGATTTCATGAATCCGGAACAAACGAGTCCACCGTAATTTCAACTTGCCCATCCTTTGTTTCATCTTAGAATGAAAATACAAAACTATATCTCTTGGGCAAAAAATATGAGTCCGCAAATTCCGGTCATGCCAATGCTTTTGCCACTGTTGTACTTCTTGAAGCAAGAGAAAACTTTGATAGTGAAATTCATCCAACTAGCGTAGCTGATCCATGCGATACGCAAAAGATTCGTCTGGAATTAAACACTTCTGTACTGCAATCCGAAAACTTGGGACTGCAACTTCAAATGGAAGAATAGCCTCCTGCCTGTACAACAACTTAAAGGGTGTGCTTCCCACCGAAACTTTGTACAAGGTGCGATAGGCCCATAGCACCGTGGGAAGAATAATCTCCCATTGATCAGTATTATCGAGGAGCATTTTCAGGAGCATCTATAATAGCACTTTGTTAGTACTTTCGGCTAAACCACTAGCTGGAGGATAATATGGGGAGCTAAATTGATGTTTAATACGAAAGCTAGTTGTGAGCTCCAAAATCAATTGATTCAGAAAATGTGTGCCTCTGTCCAAAACTAATTCCAACGGAAGACCATACCGAGGAAATATTTCATTTTGGAGCTTCTTAGCCACAACGGATGTAGTGGCCTACTTAAGCTCAAAAGGTTTAGGCTCTCAAACAACTTAGTGAGAGAGGCCCTAGACATGCGCGGAATGCATATTCCAACAGAAAAGGAGACCCTCGTGCCTAATTACATGAAGAATCGAAGCCTCACTAAGCTCAAGGACATGGTGGCCATGATGCCTAATATTGCAATACACCTTCGCATGTGCATGCAACACTTTGCTTTTCCTGCCCAAGATAGATTCACCATGCCACCCAAAAAGATATGGTTTAGTTTGTATCTGGCAGAGACACAGAGCCTCACCATCAACTTACCCCATTGGATAATTGATCAGATACACCTAGCCCACAAACGATGGCCACAGAAGCATGTTTTATATGGATGTTGTGCTCTGAGTCGAATCATTTATAGGTGTTTGGCTTATGAAATCCCTATTCAACGGGCCCTAATGTGGAATCGAGTAGAGCAGTTTAGAGGCAGGAAGTCCATTGGACCCCCTTCTAAGAAGATGAGAGGAACTGTCCAAGTCCCTTGTGCTCAACCACGTGGAGCCACCCTAACACCGGACGTTACCCCTCCACCCCGAAGAGTTCGGCCATTCACACTACAACTTCCATGACGCAGCACCGATGGCCCTAACTTGATATTTCCTCCCGTCCCAACCGATCTTGAATTTCTTGGTGGCACACCCTTGGAAGAACTCACGAATGAAGACTTCGAACAATTGTTACAAGACGCAGAGCTGGAGGCAAAAGAGGAACAACTAGTGGAGAATGTTCAACTGTAGGCAACAACCTCCCAAGTACCTGTTACCACAGTTGAAGTGGATGAAGAGGACAATGAAGATGAAGAATATGAGGAAGATGAGGAGGATTATGATCAAGGGCATCAAGATGAGCAACAAGAAGTGCCAGAACTTGTAGGTGCACCTGCATACACAGCTCAACTACAAAGGTTATACGATACAATCAAAGCAGTGCAAGAAAGGCATCAACTCTCTCTTGCATCAGGCCAAGCCTTGATGCAAGAAATGCTAGCAAACGATGGAGTGGATCAACATTTTATTAACACACTGAAATTAGTGTCAGAATCGTTAGGAGTTCCGGAGGCTATCCACACAACAGTCCGCCAGTCCGTGAGGTATGACAAAACATACGTAAATACATACATACACACACATACATATATACATATTTATATACATATACACATACATACATAGATACATACATACATACTTACATGTATACATACTTACATTCATACATACATACATGCATACTTATATACATGCATACATATATAGATACATACATACATAGATACATACTTAGATACATGCATGAATACATACATATATACATAGGTAGATACACGCATAATTGCATGCATGCATACATTCATACATACATACGTACATATATACATAAAAACACTACATATAGAAAAACATACATACATACATCATACATACATATACTACAACATAATTGGGGGTTTTCGACGGACATAGAATGAAGTAAAAAGGAAGTGTGTAAGTATATCAGTCGGAAAAATAATTTGTGAGAATAAGCATGAGTTTGGCTAATATATTAATATTTTTGTATGTATATTGATCGGTATGAGAGTAAGCGAGAAGGCATTTTTCGTATTTGCATCAAAAGGATGTTAGTAACATTCATGATTAGCAATAGTTATAGCGATGCAATCTTTTTTTCCCATTTAACCTTTTAATAATGCTTAACTTCCAGTTAAGGGAGCAACCACTATACCGGTGGAAAAATTAATAATGCCTCACTTCTATACCGGTTGATTTCTTGGACATAAAAGAAAACCTACACACTATGCGTGAGATTTCTTGAGAGCAATTTGGGATTTCTTGAGAGCATTTTGGAGAGCCCATGCACAGTAGCAAAAGCTCTAGGTTAGTGTTTTCATTCATTCATACCTTTTGTCATGTGTTTCTTTCATTGTCACTCACTTTCACTAGCTCCATTACTATAGTTCACTAGTTTTGTTTTACTATTAGGTTTTTTTAGTGTGGTTCAAATACTTCAATGATTAAGTAGATTTCAATCTATTCAATAAATTTTACTAAGTTCACATTTACACAATTCAAATTAAGGAGCTTCAAGTAAGTAAGAATTTTCATCTCCTTATTTAATTTTTATTGAAATGTTTTATTTATTCAATTTAATTACAAAAAAGATCATAATTTGAAAAAAAAGAAGTACAATTAAGGAAATTAATTGATTAGTACAGTTAATTAATATACAATTGAAAGTTCATACAAATCTATATACACATATATACACACATTCATACACACAATCACAAAAATTTATACACATAAATACATATACACATACATACACACATAAACACTCATATGTATACAACACATACACACACAGATATACACACATAAACACACACAAATACACACATAAACACACACACACACCACATAAACACACATACATATGTATATAGACACACATACGTAAACATAAATACATACATACATACTTGCATACACACACAAATACATAAACATACACACACATACTTACACACATACTTACACACATACACACACAAAGACAGAAACATACACACATACATACATACAAACATACAAAAAAAAGACATAAACATAGACACATACTTACATACATACAAGCACAAACACACACAAAATATAAACATGAACACACACAAAGACATACACATGATGAACACACAAAAACATACACACATACACATACATATACTTAAATGCACACATACACATACACACACATACACATGTATACATACATACATACATACATACATACATACATACATACATACATACATACTTACATACACACATACAAATACACACATACATACACACACATACATACATACACACATAAACACACACACATACATTCATACACAAACATGTGGATAGAATGTTCTTTTGTAGATTCAATGTCTTTATTGTAGGTAGAATGTTTTGCAGCAGCTGGATTGTAATTTTATTATATGGGTGCCTTATTTTCTTATGGCTTGGGAGCCTTTTTTTGTTTATGGTTTTTGAGCCCTTTTTGCTTACGGCTTGCAAGTTTTTTTTTGTTTATGGCATGTGAGTCCTTTTTTTTATGGCTTGCGAGCCTTATGATCATGTTTTCTAAGTTCCCTATTCTAGGGGAAAGGCTGCCAAACTTTTTCTTGTCGTATGGCATTATATATATATATATATATATATATATATATATATATATATATATATATATATATATATATATATATATATATATATATGTATATATATATATATATATATATGTATATATATATATATATATATATATATATATATATATATATATATATATATATATATATATATATATAACATTGATGTGTTTATTAGAGGCACAAAGTTTTCTATAGGTAGAATGTATTTTTGTTAGTTATGGTGGGGGATTCATTTTTGTTTAAGGTATGGAAGCCTTTTTTGTTTATGGTCTGAGAGTTTTTTTGCTTATGGTCTACAAGCCTTATGCTTATTTTTTCTAAGTTTCCTCCTCAAGGGAAAATGCTACCAAAATTTGTATTGCCATGTGGGTGTTATGTACAACATCATTTACATACATGAATACATACATGCATACATACATACATACATACATACATACATACATGCATACTTTACATACATGCATACATACATTACATATATATATATATATATATATATATATATATATATATATATATATATATATATATATATATATATATATATATATATATATATATATATATGTATGTATGTATGTATGTATGTATGTATGTATGTATGTATGTATGTATGTATGTATGTATGTATGTATGTATGTATGTATGTATGTATGTATGTATGTATGTATGTATGTATGTATATATATATATATATATATATATATATATATATATATATATATATATATATATATATATATATATATATATATGCGCTTAAATATATAAATAGATGCCTATAGGCACATGCAAAAAGAAAAAAATCCCATTGGTATAGAATGGGTTTACAAGATTGAGAGAAATGCAAATGGTAGCATTGATCTCTACAAAGCTACATTGGTTGCCAAAGGATATGTGTAACAATATGGCATTGATTATGAGAAAATGTTTTGCACCTATTTCATGCATGACTACCATTCGTACAGTGGTTACATTAGCTACCCAATGAAGTTGGAAAGTACATCAATTGGGCGTAAAAACAGCTTCCTTGAATGGTGATTTGCAAGAAGATTTTTATGTGAACCAATCTCTTAGATTTTCCATGAAAGGGCAAGAGCATATGGTTTTTCATTTGCATAAGCCTTGTATGATCTCAAGCAAGCTCCATGTGTATGGTATGATAAAGTCCATAAGCACTTGATTGCTCTCTACTTCACATGTAGTATCATTGAAAGCACACTCTATGTACCAAAGATGGGGCTGATCTTACAATTCTTATTCTTTATGTTGATGACATACTCTTGATTCGTCATGTGATGCAGAACTTGATATGCTTATGGATGATTTGTAGCATACTTTTGATGTCACTTATCTTGGTCCTTTGCGATACTATCTTGGCAACCAATTTGTATCCTTTGAGGGGGAATTTTTATGCATCAAAAAAAGTATGTTGAAAGTCTACTTCATCATTTTGACTTTGAGGATTGCAAGCACTTTCCTCAATGTTGGAGATAGGATTCAGTTTCTTAGTTGAGGATTCCAATGATGCATTTAACACTTCTCTTTATCAGCAAGTTGCAGGATGTCTTATATATGCACACAACACAAGGACATATATAAAGTATGGAGTTTCCCAATGAGTTAGTTCATGCATAGCCATCGCTAAGCATTGGAAAGCAATGAATAATGTGTTTAGATATCTCAAAGGCACTTTGAGTTTAGTTCTCTTATATGGCAAAGATATTTAGTCATGCTTGCATGCTTCTACAGATAGTGATTGGGTTGGTTGTTATGATATTCACATGTCCACTAGTGGTAATTGCTTTTTCATTAGAGACTCATGGATATCTTGGTTGATTAACAAGCAACCTACAATGTTGACATTGAGTTGTGAAGCTGAGTAGAGGGCAGTTTTCATAACTACAATGGAGTGTATATGGTTGAGATGCCTATTGATGGATCTTTGCATGGAGATTAATGTTGGTGTGCATACTCTCACTGATAGTCAGTGCATTGGCTATTACATGAAACTTAGTGTTTCATTCATGGAAAAAATATATTGAGGTGCATTATCACTATGTGAGACAACCCCTTCATGCAAGAGATGATGATTTGGTATCTGTACCTACACAAGATAATGTGGCAAACACATTCACAAAAGCTCTTCCACGAGAAGAGTTTGACATTTTTCATAAAGCTTTAGGCTTATTTCCTCGTGGGGCCTAGTCTATCACTCCCTGTATGTGTTCACATCATTTGCTCCAAGGGGTTTGTTACATTTATGTGTTCCTTGAGTAGCTTTCATGTGAAAGTTTTCCTTATACATGGGAATCATTATTCTAGTGTTGGCTAGTAGTTTTTTCCCATGTTATCACATACATTATACACTCATATGTGGTCATAATTTTTACTTAGGAATATTATTCAGCTCTTACTCAGTTATGTTCATCATCATTAGAGAGATTTATTCTAGCCATCCATCTTCTCCATGTGTTTTGTTGTGTTTTTGCTCCTTGTGTGTGCTTCGTGTGTGTCTCTCGCACACACCCAACAATACATACATACATAGTTGCATACATACATAGATGCCTGCATACATACATACATATGTACATACATACATACATACATACATACATACATACATACATACATACATACATACATACATACATACATGCATACATGCATACATACATACATACATACATACATACATACATACATACATACATACATATATACATACATATATACATACATACATGCATACATACATAGATAAGAGTGAATAAGACTATAGAGAAAGGCTTTAAGAGTGTATGTGTAGTAGAGAAAGGCTTTGGGACTTGACTTTCATTAGGTAAGGTGATTTACTACATCTTAATTGTCCAAGAAGAAAATGAGGAAAGAGAATTATGTTAAGATCGAGAAAAACAAACAAGTAGGAATTAGGGTTTATGGATTCATAAAAGTATAATACTTAAAGACATAAAACTTAGGTTTTGGGGATTTAAATAGTCATATATACCTAAACAAATAAAGAGTTAGGGTTTAGTGATTTTTACAAGTATACATACTTTGCAAAATCACAAGGGTGAATGAAAAAGATTAGTTTGTATAGCAATAGCAAAGTAGCAGTATAGATGGGGAGGATGGATACAGTGGGGATAACTATGGGTGATGGTATGCAAGAAGGGTTAAGATGAAGACTATATATCTTGTTGCTTATAACAGTGTATGTGAAGTACAGAAAGGCTTTGGAACTTGAGTTATTTGAGGTAAGGTAGTGCATGACATCTCAATTTTCCAAGCCAAAAATGAGGAAAAAATGTTTTGATAGGAATGAGAAAAACAAACAAGTAGGAGTTAGGGTTTAGGGATTTATACAAGTATACATACTTAAAGACATAAAAAATTAGGTTTTAGGGATATATACAAGTATACATACCTAAACACACAAAAAATAGACATGCCTAGAAACATAAAGATTTAGTTTTTAGGGATTTATACAAGCATACATACTTTGTAAAATTACAAGGATGAATGTCAAAAGTTAGTTTGTATAGCAGTAGAGTGTACCCAGACTCACAAGGTCCTATGCACTTGTGACAAGTGAGCATGAACAAGTCCTCACACATCCCAAAACTCCATGTAGTGGTGGTTTCATGCACACATTAAATTATTAAACCGAGATTACGACCTAGTCAAGTGCATGGAAACATGTGCTTAGGTGATGGTTAATGTGGGAAAGGGACAAGTAATGCACGCAAAATGGAACATCCACCTCAGATGAGTTTTCTAATTTGAGCTATTTATAATGATTCATCCGAGATAATATTTTTCCTACCATTGGCTTCAAAGAATCTTTCTTGTGCATCTGGATTCAAATTAATCTAATTTCCCACTTGCTTCACTCCATGAGATAATAGTTGACCTACTATTTTCTATTTTCTATGGAGCTTTATATCGGTGCATGTTTGGAAACAAAAATGTTGATGTATGAGGTACACTTCCTCCTCTATATCCGTGTGATTTATGTCCAAGAATTTTCACTTATTTGCTTCATGATTCTCATCCTTTAAGGACACAACGCCATCTTTAATCCATTCGAAGCTTCCGTGATTAAATCATGAGAAACTAGATGGTACGTAATTGATTTTGCCAATTTGCAACTTGTGCTTTCGGGATGGATGGCTTATCTACCATGGAATGTAGAGTATTCAATACTTGAGTACACCATTCGAAGTCAAATTTGTAAATTGGAAGCTTCAAATATGCATCTATCCTAGCTTATATCCATGTTTCAATTCTTCTTGGTATATTATGCAAAATATGGAAGTCTTCACTCATTACCGAAGATTGATGGTCATGATCCATGATGCATACAATTATTAAAAATATGTGATCAGCAACTCATTGGTCGTCCGTGAATTAGTGACCATGAACCTTAATTGTGCATTCCAAGGAATTCAGCCACGTCTGTTTGTTGCATTTCTTCTGTATCCTTAGAAGCCATCTACACTTAAACTAGTGATTTGATTAACACGAGAGAGTATGAAAACTTTAATGAGTTCGACTGTGCTCATGCATTTGATATCTATCCTTCAAGTGATTCCCATCTCGCATAAGTTGAATTTTTGCCTTGATATTATCAACACATAAATACATTTTTTGGGTTTTTTATTCTTTTGTTGAAAAAAGTTCACAAATAGGTTAGTCATAGCTGAAGTGAAAAGTTATTCATGGTCAGTATAACCCTATGTTAGTATGGTACAAGTGAAGACCTATTTCCTTTGAAGGAAATGTGCACCACCAAACAGTCTCAGGAATCCATGTGTCAAATGCAACACCTTGTATTGTGGCCCTATTGTACATACTCTAGGTGCATTCAACTCAGCATGAGTGCAATCATGGCATCGCTTCTCCAACCATTGTTTTGATTGAGCAATTTTTGGTCTCCGTATTTGATACATATTTATAGCTCTATGTCAATATTTTTTCACTTTAGTTTGTCATTACTGTGGTTCTACTTCCTTTGTCTTGATCCTTCATATGGAATTGCTCTATTTAGTTGATTGCTTCCTTTGTTTCCTTTGCTTTGATAATCCTTGATTCTCTTGATAACTCAAAGTAATCTCTATTTGAAGCCTGATTACTTCATTGAATGTTTCTTAGCTTGCTCTAGAGTGTTCCTTGGAATCGAAACTCATCTTTCTTGCCTTTGGGCGTCAATGAGCTACTTTTGTACCCACTCTTGAATAGTCTTCGAGTTGCTTGATCTTGGTCTTTCCACTTGGAATGATTCTCTTCTTTATGGGTTTTGCATTAGGGACTTCCTTGAAATGCCTTGATACTTGTGAAGTTAATCTTTGTGGATCCATATTTTTTTGCGCCTTTTGGTTGGCCATTGCTAGTCTTTGTTGATGCCAATCTTGTTGATGACTCTCCACATTCCTCTCGAGAATTAGTGTTCTCACTATGGCTCTATGGATTGCTTTCTTGAGAAGGAGGGGTCGTTTGTTAACTCATAGTAGAAAAATGGTCTTGATTGACACACAAGGTAGGTTGAAGAGTGAATTCATTGGATTGGACTTCTAAGGAGGTTCTAGGTCATGCATACTTAGATTAGAAATGTTAGGGTTTTCCATTTGGGTTGTCTTTAGGGGTTTCTCGTCTAGGAGTCTAAAGACTTCTCTATGTCCTACTTTGGTTGATATATATCCCTAGGAAAGATTCAAGGTAAATTTGAATTTGTTCATCCAATATTGTCCTAGGATAAGCTCTTCTAACAAATCAGAGTCTTTGCAGACCAATAGTTTTTGTTGCACTATGTTATTCCCTATGTGTAAGGATATGGTTACTACCCCTAGGCACTTAATAGGATTACCTTCAATGCCAATCATACATGCTTTTGTAGAAGCGATCAGCATCTTTAGTTTCTCAACTAAGGAGGCACCAACACTACTTAAAGCTCCTGTTGTGTCAATAAAAGAGTTCACAAGGTGATAATATTCCTTTTCGATTCCCAAATTTAAATAAGGTTTCCATTCCTTCTGTTTTCTAATTCTTTCTAAAGCATCCTATCTAGCCTCTTCTCTTATTCTATCCCCTTCCTTCTTCCAATTTCAAGCTCCTGAAAGTCTCTTCAACATTTGTTCAGTGATGGGCTCCATGTATTTTTTGATTCGACAGACATTTATATAGTTTGGCAATATGTCTTCATCCAATCTAGCTAAGTTGATAGCTCCACCAAAGGAAATGCAATTTCTCATCAAAGGTTCATATCCTCTTTGTTGTAATTTCTCGGCATGTTGCTCAATCTCATCACAGAGACTAGATGCAGCCATAGCATAGCAATCTGATGCAAAAGAGGCACTATGAGAGCCTGATCGAGTACAATATGACAGAGGTGCATCTAATTTGCTATCATGCAAGGTTGGCACCAGCCATTTTGGCATAGTTCTTGCCTGCTCAATATCAGCTCTCTCATCAATAAGTGCATCATGTAAATCTGCATAAAAAATGGAATGATCTGCATCATCACATGAAACCTGCAAAGGCTGAGAAGTTGCCTCATTAGGACCAGCACTAGACTGTCCACCTGTAAAAAGAGGCAACAAAGTATCATACATGTCTTTGGAGCTAACAGATGTCTCCTTAGTACATGAAAGCAATGGCTGAATAACATCTTCCACAAAAGCAACATCATGCTAACCAGAATGCATTTAGTCTATGGATGATACAGACGATAGCCTTTACTTTCAGAACTCTACCCAACAAAAATACATTTTACTGCTTTATCATCCAATTTTCTGTGATGTTGTTCGTGCACTAATGCATATGCCAAACAACCAAAAACACACAGATGAGCAACAGATGGCTTGCGGTCATGCCAAGCCTCATATGGAGTGATAGACTATAGTGCTTTAGTGGGACACCTGTTAAGTACATATGCTGCACACATGATAGCCTCAAGCTAGAAACTATGTGGTAAAGCTTGACTCTTGACCATACACCTCCCCATCTCCATGAGTGACCTATTCTTTTGTTTAGCAACTCCATTCTATTGAGGTGTATACGGCACTGTGCACTAATGTTTTATCCCACGTTCAACCAAAAATGCATTAAAATCAGAAGACATATATTCCCTGCCTCGATCAGAATGGAGGCTGCCCATTTTACATGTTGACAAATTTTCAACCAAAACCAAAAACTATTTAAAGCACATGAACACTTTGGACTTTTCCTTCAATGGATATACCCATGCATGCTTGGAAAAATCATCGATGAAAGTCATGAAGTAAAGATAATTCCCAAAAGAAGGTGTCTACATAGGACCACACACATCACTATGTACATGCTGCAATTCCTCAGTAGCCCAAACTGAACCATCTTTTGGAAAGGACGAACGCTGCATTTTGCCCAAAATACAGCCATCACAAACTTGTTTTCCAGGTGCCTCAAGTTTGGGCAAAGAGGACACCATTTCAGATTTTTGCACGCGTAGCAAACTAGCAAAATTCTCATGACCAAAGCGTGCATGCCAAAGCTTTGCATCTGACATAGTCTGAGAATCATGTAATACACATGTCGAATCATTTACAGATCTTTCATAGTCTATGAGCCTATACAACCCATGATATAAAATGCCAGAAGCAATGATCACATCACCATTTGACAGATCTTCAATTTTACACATATCATCAACAAATTTCACAACCAAGCCAATCTTGGCTAATGAAGAAACTCATAAAAGGTTCTTCTTGATCCCTTGCACAAATAAAGCATCTGACAAAGAGAAAGAACTACCATCCGTACTAGTCAAAATGATCTTACCAACTACCATAACAGGATAAGAGGAGTTGTTGGCGCATGTAACAGTATTCCCTGTAGGGGCAAGCTCGAGTGAAGAGAAGAAACTGCACTGCGAGGTAATATGTTTGGTCACCCCACTATCAAAGTACGAAACATCTGAGTCTACTACAGACATGCACTGCTCATGAGACGATGGGTCAAAACTACAAAAAGTAGTAAACACCCATTCTTCTTCCTGCACAAGATTAGCAGACTCTGTTTTTGGTGTAGAGGCCTCTGCAACAACCATTCCAGCCTCTTTCTTCTTTGCCTCTTTAGCAGCCAATTTTGGACAATGCTTTATGATATCATTAATTCCTTTATAGTACTTGCAAAACAATTTATACTTTTCTAATTTCTTTTCATCTTTGTCTTCCCTCTTTGATTGTGCAGAATTAGCAGATTTTTGCTTACTAGTTGAAGAGCTCCATTTTCCTTTACCCTTCTAACTAGCCAGGAAAGCTTGACCTGCAACATGCATAATGGACTTGTTCTGCCTAGACTGATCCTCCTACAATAAAACAGAGACTAACTCCTCAAAAGACAAGGCATTTGGATTGCCTTTCATCATCAACCGAAGAGTAGAAGCAAAACTTTGATATGAATCAGGAAGACCATTCAGAACAGTCTGCACAAGTGAGCTATCTAGTATAACCTCATCAGCAGAAATCAATTGTTCCTTCAAGTCATTGATCTTTGTTAGAAAATTGTCCATAGAATCACCTTCATTCATGTGATTTCACTCTCCACCTATTTTTGGAGGTAAGCAACACGAGCCTCGTTCCTAGCTTGGTACAATGTGCTAAGTGTATCCCAAGCAATTTTAGCTCTTCTGCAAGACCAAATGTGAGGAATAATGGCACGTTTGATAGACAAATCTATCAACACATGTGCCTAGGCATCTCTGCCATCCCAACAAATTTTCTCTATAGTAGGTGCAGCAAAAACCGCAGCACGAACAAGAATATGCAGAATATCATCATCTTCGACATCTTCTACGTCAGCTTCAGTACCTGCAGTTGTAACAATTATAGGTGTGATAGGACGTTTTTCAACACCCTGCACCATGTTCTACAGTCCTTTTGCAACCAATACATGTTGCATCATATAAGCCCATAATGGGTAGTTGGTACCATCCAACTTATCCTCAACAGCCAACATACGGAATACATCACTCCTTTCAACCATGGCCAATGACTAAAATACCTTGATGCACAAAATTGATTATATGTCAAAAAGTTGAATAGAACTCCCCATACGAATTCTACTAGACCTGTAGCAGACTTTGAGATTCTTATGCTAGCAAACCAAAACTGGTATATACCTTTGGCACAAAAAGACATAAATAGCCTACACAAGCACTGTGATAGTGTGTTCGAAGGCCGAAACGAGCTCAGATCGTGATTTCGGCACCACAAGGTGAAGTTGTTTTGATCTCGAAAACATGCTGAGTATGCTCACAAAAATTCGTGCAATTTTGAGACTGCAACCAGAGAGGTGTGGACGACGCCCTAGATGAAGCGGCCACCTACTCTGATACCAATTCTTGGAGTTAAACTTTTGCAAAAGCACATGAACAACACAAGGAAGAAGAAGAAGCTTAGAGCACAACACACAATACTGAATGTATTACTAGAGAATGTACAAAGATAAGCAGCCCATCAGGGCAATAGGCATATATACAAGCCGGGGGAAAAAAACCTCCTAAAGAGGGAAAAAAGTGCCCTGACAGCATTCCTAGACTGTTCACAGACATCACTACCTAAATATATCAATGGATAATCCAAAACTAGTGAAAATATTTTAAAATAAGATTTTTGTTGTTGTTTGGGCATCATTTTTCCTAGTGGCTTTGGCTTTGATCCACTTTCTTAAGTAGTCGATTGCTACTATGATACATTTTGCATGAGAGCCTTTTGCTAGAGATTAATGGGTCCAATAAAGTTGATTCCCCATCTAGAGAAATCTCTTGCACTAATCATAGGTCTCAGAGGCATGTCATCTCTTCAAATAGGATACTTTGTTTGTTGACATATGTTACAACCTCATACATAGGTTTTTGCATTCATATGTGTTGATGTATGAAACATCACAAGAAATGAATTAATGTGACGCTAGAAAACCTCTATGGTTATCATTAACTCAATGCTTCTCCAAACTTTGAGAAAAATTTGCTTAAATTGAGAACTTTGCTTCTACAAAAATTTCTAGTCATTGAAATGACATACCTTCAATGTTTTGGTTATTTCTCTTAGCACAAATATTATTTTGCCACGATATTTTGCTGGATGAAATTAGAAATAAGAGCTTTCAAAGAAGTTATTATTTGCTAAAAATTTTGGACTACACACCAAGTTACGGCCTTCACAAGATGACCCTATATGAGCTACCAAAACTGGGAATCTTGCATGTTTTAGTAAAAGCGCCTATCTAAATATAAAGGTTTTCAACTTAGCATCGACTTGTAGCAAGAATTTGATGCCAGACATTGAATTGGTGTATTTTTGCCACTTTTTCAGCACCTGAAATACCCCCATGAACACAAAGTATGAAGAAAACCACTTTTATGTGGAATTCGATGCCAGGCATCGACTTTTACACTAAAACTCCATGCTAGATATCGAGTTGCTTCAGAAACCTCATGTTTTCAAGGAGATTCAATAGTAGTTAGAACTCAGAGAATGAAATTAGAACCTATCAACTCAAACTCGATGTCAGGCATCGTGTTGCTTGGGAAACTTGAACTTCTGAAGTCATTACCACAATAGTCAAAGCATGAAGCTTAAGGAGAGAGTTTCATACACAGAACTTCTATTATTTATGTTGATAGCTATGGAAACTAAAAATTTATAGGTGCTTTCTCACTCAGAGAAGCCTGACTATTTGTCAATCATACAAAATCTCTCATTCTCACATTCTTTATGTCTCTCTCTCTCTCTCTCTCTCTCCCCCTCTCTCTCTCTCCATGCCTGTTGATACAAACTAACTTATATAGAATCTCTCAATCTCGTGACTTTTGAAAAATCTAGAACTAAAGTTAAGTCTAACTTTACAAATATAGTACATGTGTGAAATTGTCCCTTCACATAGGCATGTGCTTATCTTCTTAGACTTTGGCCTTTAAATTTTTGTCCAATTTATGATTGGTTCTCCAACAACTCCCCCTCAATCAATAATTGACATTCTTTGTTTCTTCATATCTTCTTCTTTTCTTTTTACTGCTTCCATACTTTTGAATCTTCTAGTCTTCACACCATCCAAGCTCTTTGTCATTATATATGCTATTTGATCCTTTGTAGAAATGTACTCCACTTCAATTTATTTCTCCATTACCTTTTCTCTCAGGAAATGATATTGTATCTCTATATGTTTTGTTCTTGCATGAAATACTGGATTTGATGCAAGATAAAGTGAACTCATGTTATCTCCATGTATTGTAGGTATACCTTGATCAATACCCAAGCTTTTGAATAATTATGCATCCATATGATCTCCTTAGCTGCTTCTACAAGTCCTTTGTACTCAACTTCAGTTGATGATAATGCTACTCTATGTTGTTTCTTTGAACACCAACTTACAAGCTTATCACCAATGTATATCATATAAGCATGAGTTGGTCTTCTATCATCTTGATTACCTGCCCAGTCTGAGTCACTATAGGCTCTCAACTTCAAATCTGACGTAAAAGGATAATATAACCCTTCCTTTATGGTTCCTTTGATATATGTGAGAACTCTTTCACTTGCAATCCAATATGGATCCTTTGGAAAATGCATGAATTGTGACAAAACTCCCATTGCATAACTAAGATCACGTCTAGTTAGTGTAGCATAAATCAAACTACCCACAAGAGATTGATACTTCCTCATATCTTTGTATTCTACACCATCATATTTACTGAGCTCGTGATGAACTTCAAGTGGAGTTGAAGCTTCTCTGCAATTTTCCATACCGAAATTCTTCAACAGGTTCAAAAGATACCTTTCTTGTGATATATATATGCCATGATCTGTATACGTGACTTCCATACCAAGAAAATATGATATTTTTCCTAGATCACTGATCTTGAAATCTTTCTCAAGTAATCTCTTTACCTCCTTGATTCCTTCATCTAAAGTACCTGTGATTATAATATCATCTACATAAATACAAATGTAGATTATACCTTCCTCTATTCTTTTGATGAGTAGACTTGAATCTGCTTTTGAACTTTGATATCCAAGATCATTGAGATACTTCACCAATCTATAGTTCCATGCTCTTGGAGCTTGCTTCAATCCATAGATTGATCTTCTCAATCTGCAAAAAAAATTTGGATACCTGGAATCTATAAACCCTTGAGGTTGCTCCATGTATACCTCATCTAATATGTATCCATTCAAAAATGCATTCCTTATGTCCAACTGACTCAAAGTCCATCCTTTTCAAGCTACAATAGAAATGATTGTCCGTATAGTTGACATCTTAGCTACAGGATTGAATGTTTCATCATAATCTATGCCATAAGTTTGGGCATAGCCTTTCACCACCATTCTAGATTTGTTTTGGCTATACTTCCATTTACAAGGTTCTTCACTTTATAAACCCACTTATTTCCAATTACCTTATTACCATTTGGTTTAGAAACAAGTTCCCAAGTCTTGTTCTCCTCTAGTGCATTGAATTCTTCCTTCATTGTTTCTTCCCATTGCTTCTTACCTTTTGCTTCATCATAGTTCTAAGGTTCATCATCTTTGACCATATATGCATAGTTCTTTTGAGTTATATAAGAAGTATCATAAGAATACCTTTCTAGTTGCCTTCTTGTCCTACTTGACCACTTTGGTTCACATTCTTCATATGTGTCTGGATGCACCTCTTCATCAAATATGGATCTTCTTCATTTCTTCTTGTTAATCCACTTCTAGATGTACTTGCTTGCATATACTCTTCAGCTCCATTCACCTACACACTCGATTTTCCTTTCTCAGATCTTCTTACCTCTTCTTCAAATTCTTCAACTGTATGAATTTGATCTGCATACCAACTTTTTTGTTCATCAAATGTAACATCTCTAGAAACAAGAAATTGTTTGGTTAAACGATTCCACAACCTATAACCCATCTGCTTTTCAACATAAACAATGAACACATATTTTTTATCCTTTGGTTCAAGTTTATGTCTAAGTTGGGATGGCACATAAGCATATGCAATTGATCCAAACACTTTACAATGATCTAGTGTTGGTTTCTTACCGCACCAAGCTTCATATGGATTCATTCCATTTAGAGTTGTACATGGTAATCTATTCACAAGATATGTAGTGTTATTTACAGCCTCAACCCAAAGATAATTTGGACAATTCTTCTCCTTCAGCATAGCTCTAGCAAACTCAACCAAAGTCCTGTTTCTTCTTTCGGCTACACCATTTTGTTGTGGTGAATACGTGCATGTTATTTCTCTCTTAATACCTGCATTCCAAAGATAACCATTGAACTCTTGGGAGAAGTATTCTCTCCCTCCATCAGACCTCAATATTTTAAGCTTTTGACCCGTGATTCTCTTTGCATATGCATGAAAATGCTTGAAAGCTCCAAACACTTCTTATCTTTATTTCAAAACATACAGAGTTATCCATCTTGTAGCATCATCAAAGAAAAGAACATAATACCTTGAGCCACTGATAGATCCTTCTTTTGTTGGTCCCCATACATCTGTATGAATAAGCTATAGTAATCCATCATGTTTGAATCCTTTCTTCTGAAATGGTAACTTGTTTGCTTTTCCCATTTCACATGCTTCACATTTATAAAACATATGTTGACTGTCCACATTTGGTAGTCCTAGTATAGACTGATTTGCAACCATAGCTTTAATTCCTCTTTCATTGAAGGGACCTAATCTCTTATGCCAGACCTCAAGTTCTGTAATCACTCCACCATATGTGAGCAAAGCTTGACCAATGTTTCCTTGCAATCTTAAAGTAAAGACTCTACCTTCTTTCATACCACAAACAATCTGATTATATAAATTCTCTGGATCTTCAACAAATACTCCTTCATTTGTAAACCTAACTTAAAAACCATTTTTAACTATCTATCCCACACTAATCAAGTTTTTAGGTATTGTGGGAACATACAAAACATTGGTTAGCAAATATGCTCCACTCTTGCATTTCACTTTTCCAATTGAATGTTTACTATGTCTTGTACTATCACTTGTTTGAACTGTATGAGTAGAAATGCCTTTTTCCAATTTTGCCATCAATTCTATGTTTCCTGACAAATGATTAGAACATCCAGAGTCAATATAAAATACTTTTAGATCTTCTTTATCTGATGTGCTGACTGAATACATCATCAATGATTTATGACTTTCATTCTGTGTATCATTTGCATAATTGTAGTTGGTGGTGTTGCAGGATTGATTCTGTCCCCAATTTCTTCCTCCACCTCTACCATAGCCTCCTCTTTGATTTTGTCTTCCTCTCTGAGAATAACTTTGATATCTTACACCTCTGCCTCTGCTATTGTTATTTTGATTTTCATTTGATCCTTGCTGAATATGCCAACAGTCATGAGCCAAATGATTACTCAATCCATAGATCCAACAAGCCTTCTTGTTATTATTCTAATTACCTCTTCCTCTTCCAAAACCTCTTGCTCTTCCTCTGCCAGTGCTCTTCCTCTGCTAGTGCTCTTACCTCTTGGATAATAAACTTGAGAATTTGGTTGCTCTTCATCCTTTGCTTTACCTTTATCTCCTTTCTTATTGTTCTTCATGTACATTGTAGTACTTTGTCCTTTATCTCCATCTCCCTTCAAGTCTTGCTCAAATGTGAGCATCAAACCAAGCAACTGATTCAAATTTGGAACATAATGATTCAAAGAAAGTTCTGTTGAAAAGACAAAAGGTTCCCACCTTTCATCTCCTCTCAAACCTTCAAGCAATTGAGCAATCAATCTGTGATCTTCAACATCTTCATCTATGGATTCAAGACTATCTGCTAGATTGTTCATCTTAGTGACATAATCACTAATACTTTGACTTGGCTTCTTCTTGAATGTAGTAAAATCTGACCATAGACTTGCTTTCCTTGCTTTGGAAGTACTTTGGAAATGATATTCCAATGCATTCCATATATCTTTCGCTCATTCCAATCCTCTTATGTGTGGTAGCAAATGATATGATATTGTATTGTAGATGTAAGCTTTTGCACTTGCATCCTTCTTCTGCCAATGCCTTAAAGCATCAATTTCCTCTTTCTTTGGTTGGCTTTCATCTTCAAATACTGGCTTCTCTTCTTCACCTGTTATGTACACCATGATATCCTTACTCATACTTAAGGCTTCCATTCTCATTACCCATGCAGGATAATTATCTCTCTTTAGTTTATCAATGGAGATATGTTCTACCATAATTCTTTGCTTCTGCTTCAACTTGTGAGTTTAAAGGATAAAGAATAATACCTTTGGAGTTCTTTGTTTATGAATATACTTTTTAAATAATCATCTGATGCTTTATGTCTTTGAATGCTTCAGCTTTCAAACTTTAATGAAAACTTTCCAAAATTTCTCATACCTTTGATGCCTTTTGCTCTCTAGAACCTTTTTTCTCTGATACCACTTGTTGATGTATGTAACATCACAAGAAATGAATTAATGTGACACTAGACAACCTCTATGGTCATCATTAACTCAATGCTTCTCCAAACTTTGAAAAAAGATTGCTTAAACTAAGAACTTTGCTTCTAGAGAAATTTCAAGTCATTGAAATGACATACCTTCAATGTTTTGCTTATTTCTCTTAGAAAAAATACTATGTTTCCAAGATATTTTAGCAGATGAGACTAGAAGAGAAGCGCTTTCCAACAAGCTATTAGATTCTAAAAACTTTGCACTACACACCAAATTATGGCCTTCACAAGATGACCTTGTATGAGCTGTTGAAACTAGAAATCTTGCCTGTTTTAGTAAAGATGTCTATCTAAACATAAAAGTTTTCAACTTAGCATTGACTTGCGGCAAGAAATCGATGCCAGACATCAAATTGGTGTGTTTTTGGCCACTTTTTTCAGCACTTGAAATACTCCCGTGAACAGCAAGTACGAAGGAAACCACTTTCATGTGGGAATTTGATGTCAAGCATCAATTTTGCATTGAAAGTCGATGCAGACATTGAGTTGCTTCCGAAACCTCATGTTTTCAAGGAGATTCAACAATAGTTAGAACTCAGAGAATGAAATTAGAACTTATCAGCTCAAAATCGATGCCAAGCATCGAGTTGCTTGGGAAACTTGAACTTCTAAAGTCATTACCACAATAGACAAAGCATGAAGATGGAGGAGAGAGTCTCATACACAAAGCTTCTATTATTTCTTTTGATAGCTATGGAAACTAAAACTTTACAGGTGCTTTCTCACTCAAAGAAGCCCAACTATTTCTCAGTCATACAAAATCTCTCATTCTCACATTCTCTATGCCTCTCTCTCTCTCTCTCTTTCTCTCTTTCTCTCTCCGTGTCTATTAATACAAACTAACTTATATAGAATTTCTCAATCTCGTGACTTTTCAAAACGCTAGAACTAAAGTTAAGTCTAACTTTACAAATATAGTACATGTGTGAAATTTTCCCTTCACACAGGCATGTGCTTTTCTTCTCAGACTTTGACCTTCAAACTTTTGTCCAATTTGTGATTGGTTCTCCAATGATATGTAGTGTTAGCCACCATAAGCCTACAAAGAGGATTATCTTCATAGTTTTGTCAGTTGAGAAGTGGCCTTCAATTGCTCCAGCATGAACCATTTCTAATATGGGAAAGTACTCTTCTTCATGAACACACATTCGTAATTGATTATCCTTGCCTCATTTGGAAATTTGTTTCCCTAAAATTACATAACCTTTACTTTGCTCCTCTAAGCCTCATTTTCTAGCTAGGCTAGCTCCTTCTGGATATGCATGTGATTTCAAAAACTCCACTAGTGGGTTGCTCCACTCAGGTGCTATTTTCAAATAGCACAAAGATGAACGTTCATCTGGCATAAACGCTTGGCATATATGGCAATTGGTTACATACTTATGTACATCATTTTGCATACTTGGCCAATATACTCAGAGTCTTTTTAATTGTTGCATTGTTCCACTTATGCCCTTATGTGTTTTCCATTAATTTACATGAGCTTGTTTGATTAAATTAGTCCGCTCTTCATCTTTAATGCATCATAGAAGTACTCTGTGGGAATCTTTGAAATATAGACTACCTACCACAATGTGACAATTTCTTACTTTCTAAAGCTCCTTGTTCCTTGTTGAATTGATCCTATGACTAGGTCCATGTGTGAGTGTAGGCACCAATTTTTCAGCCCACTTAGGACATATGTAGCTCAGTGATGAGTAGCACCTCCTTTAATGTCAATCCGGAAAGACGTGAGGATGGTATGATGACCTCGAGCAAGTGAAGGCACAAGTGTGTGAGTGAGAAGCACACAAACATGCACACACATACACACACGTGCGCACACACAGCAAGAACAAAGAGGAGGACAATGGAGTTCTTTTAGATTACTTTCAAAATGCCCATACAAGTTCAAATCTATTACAAGCTAACCTCAAAAATGAGCTCTCTAGCTCTATTTATAGTTTTTGACTAGTTTCTGGCCCTGTCCAGACCTAATGTCCGGCCTAGTTAAAAATTAGGTTCTCTGGCCTATTTGGAGGTTCATAAGGAGTCTAAAAAATGTGAAAATTGATAGGTAGCTACTTCTAAAGCTCCTCAAGCTCAAGGACTCCTTGGCTTGCACAAAATGGAGCTACAAAAATATGAAATGGTATTTACAATGATTGTTAGTGATGAGAATCACTTTTACAATGATTGTTAGTGATGAGAATCACTGTTATAAAGATGTTGATTTGGAAAGATTTGAATGGCCTATCTGCCAGATCTGCATCGACTGCTTTGTCTACTTAATCCTTCACTTTGCTTTGACTCTCTCCGTTGGCTTCCTTGCCTCGTCAGTCCTTGGGTGCCTTGACTGCTCTCAACACCCCCCCCTCTCTCACGTCTGTCATCCCTGACAGACCCTTGATGCTGGGAGTGTTGGATGTAATATTCCACAACATGAGTGGCAAGCTGATGTTCTTGTATGCGTAGTTCTCTGGCCAAGTCTGTCATCATGCGATCCCAATCAATTGGTCTTGGAATGTCCGGATGTGGCAGACGTAACTGATATGCATGGATGGCTTGTTCTACTACGAATAGATGTAGCAAATGTGTAGGCCTGGGAATGAAAATTTCCGAGTGATATTCCCAGAACTCTGTGGAGAACATTTCTTCAAAGGTCTGCTTGAAACATGCAGGTAAATACTTAATTCGTGCATGCCAGGCAAAGATTATGTTGACCGAGGGAGTCTGGCTCATGTCGTAGACTAAATCCTTTTTACCTTGAGAGAATCCGGGGGCAGAGATGTATGGAGCATGTACGTTCTGAAAGGTTTTAAAGACAATTGTTATGAGCTCAAATATTTTCATACACATTTTTGCAGCTATGTCGGGTATGTTAAACGTTAATCGTTACTTCCACTTTCAGATTCAAAGTACTTCAAGTTCAGCCGGTTTCGAATCCTTCCTAACCCGTAACTTTTCTCTTAGCCACGTGGGTCCTTGGGAGTGGTAGGGGTCTGTTAGACAGAGGCCCTGTACTATTTTCCCAAATCATCACACAATCCTAATGTTATCCCGTTCTTAGCTCAGTGTCCATCTCTGAACAACGGAAGACTGTTCAGTGTACTGGAATTAGAACTTCAGGACTGAGGGCGACAATCCGGTTACTTATTTTATGAGCAAAGTATACTTCAGTAACAAGGTCACCTAATACGTACTTCTTCAGAGCAGATAGGTATACCAACCAGACATTATACCTTAAGGTTATGAGGACTCATTGTATGCTAAACTCGCACAACCAATCTCCTAATAACAAACGGCTAACCATAAACTAACGATGTCCTACTCACATCCAGACCATTACAGCTACTAGTCTTCCTGTGATCGGAATCAACAGCAATTGTAGGCTACGGTATCGAATTCGGTCACTTACAGAAACGCTAACAGACAATTAGTTCGGGACTACTTTTCACGTTCCCTTGCTCCGCCGAAGAATTGACAAACAACATACTGCAATTGATAACACTCAGAGACACACTCAATCATTACCGAACAGATTCGTAACATAATACAACTGATTCGTAACTCTGTAATAAGGGGAGAATAATCGACTAGCCGGAGTACAGAACAGGATAGAACAAAGCAGGACTTATCTTCTTCAACAACATACACACTCACACAATACGTTTACAACCCTCCCCAAAACGAGGCTCGCTCAAACAATACACTGCAATTCCCACAAATGGGGCGCTCCTGCCACTCTTTTCTCATTGCCTTAAATAGAGGATTTTTTACAAGAGTGCGCACTTCTGCAGTTACCTGCGCGTTTCCTGAAAGATTCTTTTTCATTTAAGCTACCTGTCCTAGTACTCTTGTCCTTGTTCGGCGGCCGTCTAACATTTTTACATTTAAGACACCTGTCCTAGTTCATTTGTCCTTGTTCGGCGGCCGTCTAACACTGGCACGCACGGTGGACTCGAACCCGCAAGTGCATTATCGTCTTCGACATTCTTTTGTTTTGCCTGAAGGCCTATTCCAGAGTTTTGCTCCCGAATCATTTTTGACCGTACTTGTTCAAGTGGAGGAACAAGTATAGCAAGCCATCTTCTACGAAAAAGTGTCCAAATACTTTGAACACGACTATCCAATTGTTGTTTTAATAAATCTATATCCACATTCGTCATTAATGTGGCATTCAGTTCTACTCCTTCATCTTTTAATATCTGCCTTTCCAATTCCCACAAAACCTGTATTCTTGAATGCAAAATTTCATTTTCTGCTTGTAGGTTGGCATTCATGGTAGAAAAACTCATCATTTTGTCTTGGATCTGTTTTTGTATATTTTGTTGCCACTGGTGAAATTCTTGAAAACACTTTTTTGCGTTAATCAATTTCGCCATTAATTGCCGTTGGTTACTCTGTAACTCCTGCAGTAAACCTTCTTTGTCGTCCATTTCCTTTTGCATCTGTGTCATTTTGTCTAATAATGAATTGGAATTATTCATAGTAGCGAATAATAATTCTTTGTTCTGCTGAAGCACTTGTTCTTGTTGACGCAAATATTGAGAAACTTCCTGTAATTTATTTTGCATCCCTGTCACATAATCTGGTTGGAGATTGTCATCTGGTAATTGCCCTGGACTGACAGTGGGTAAGTGGTCTGCCATCCTTCATTTAATCGACAGCCTAAACGGCGTTCCTACTGTCTGGTTCTGTTCGCTATTACCTGTGTGAATAAATTTGCAGATGATGTGGAGACTTGGTCTGCTTCCTCTTGCTCTGCACTGTGTGGGTGTCCTATGTCTATCATGTCATGATCACCGGAATTAATATGTTGGGACCAGTTCAGCTTCTGATCTTTCACTGATTGCACAAAATCGAATATAGCAGCTAAATAGACTGCTAGTCTGCTATTGGTTTGGGATCTTCGCTTATCCCTGACAAATATTTGTGTATAGAGGTGGTTATATAGCCAGTGTGTCCAGCTAACTCCACCACCTCCTTCGACATGTACTAATGGTGAAAAATTTTCTCTAGACATCAAATCAAATTTAACTAAGAAACAGAGTTTCTCTAGATACCACTTGAATTGTTCACGGCGCTGATATGTGGCATTTTTCATCATGTAATATCTTCTGTGGCCTTCGCAGTTTCCAAATTCTTTTCTCAGATCATCATTCGAACATTTAGGAAAACGTGCATCATCATACAGTGGCAGTTTAAATATGGCTGAGACTAACTGTGGTGAAAATTGTACCTGGTTTAAAATGAGGCCTTTTGTTTGTCGCATGCTGTGTAACTGATTCTCTGCATCTTCATTACCTGTCCACTGCTCCCATGGTAACTGAGCAAACTGGAGGAGTCCGATCCGCCGTAGCCAGTTTTCATTCCTCCTTGAATGGATGTCGAGCTCTATTTTAAATTCTGTGGAAAATTTATGATGAACCTTTACTGTTGCAGAAGTCATTGAATCATCTTCATCATCCTGTAAGGTAGTGTCTGTTGTCATCACAACATGGTTCTGTGCATTTGCGCGCTTCCTGAGTCGCCATCTTAGTATATCGGATTCAGACATGATTGTAAGAGTCGCCGAAAATAATATGCTGGAAGTATGTTAACTAGTGCCGAAGCTCGAAGAATACTATACTGAAGAATACTATGCTAGGCATACGCATTTTATAAGCACCAGAGCTTGAACTGCCATTCGCTGGAATGATTGTATTTCATTTGGACATGACACTTCATTCCCCTTATCAAAATTGTAGCATGAGTAAGAATCATCATTCTGCGTGTTATTCCGTAGATCGATGCTGGACTTAGCAAGTCTTTACGTGTGCGAAAAATATCATGAAACAAAACCTTGGTATCATACTCATTTCGAACTCATCGTTACATTATGAATTCGCATGGTCGAATTTTACTATTCTTCTATGAGGCCTTCGAGGTACATATTCCTGGCTGATCTAAATGTACGAGCTATTTTTTTCTTAAGGGTTTCTAATAATTGCTTCAGAGTGTCGGGTTCTAAAATCTGCGCATCTATTCTGACGAAACTTAGTGCGATTGCTTCAGTAAGCAAGATTTCGGCCTGGGTTTGCAAAAAGGCCTCCTGTAAATAAAAATCGTTGGATAATGCAGCGTCCCGAGATGTCTTCATTTCGGTGACTTTCTGTTGCATCTCCGTGACTCGATCCTTCTGATTTCGCAGTTGGTTATCCAGTCACTCGAATTGCTGGCTCTGAAATTCAATCGTTTTGGAATATGCATCTCGTTCTCTTCGAGCATCTGCTAGATCTTTTTGGTATTTTGCTTCCCTGGTTAATTGGCGTCTCAGCATTCCGTTTACCTCGTCCAAACATTCTTGGGCTCTTTGTAGCTCGTCTTGGACTTGTGTTGCTTCTCGCTGTTGGTCTTGATTCTTCTAGATGGTGTCCTGCAACTGGGCCTTCGTTTCTTCAACCAGTTCTTCGAGGGATGAGCTGATGTCTTCTTTTTCCTGGAGTTCGGTCTTTAATTCCTGGATTTCTTCGTGTGCTTCATGTAATAGCTGGTCTTTGGCGGCAAGCTGCTTTAGTGCTGCATCTCTTTGCTGTATCAAGGCCTGTTGTTCCGAAAACTGTGCTTGGAGGTCGGCTAATTGTGTCTGTAATTGATGATTCTCCGTTTTTACGGCGTGGACTTCTTCTTGGAGTGGGGTGATGTCGGCTTCCAGGAGGTCGACTTTGTGCTGGAGGTCGTGCCGAATGGTATTTGCGACCTCACTCATCTGTACCGGAAGTTGTTGTGAGAGGGTAATGAGCAGTTGGCCCATGTTAGCCAGTTCAGAAAAGATCGGAATAGAGGAAAGGAGGAGTGGGTGTTGTGGTGGTGTAGAGGTTTGGGTATGGATTTGGGGGGATGTCGGGGGTGAATAATTGGGGGAGGATGAAGAGGATTCGGAAATTGGTGGCGGGAAAGGGTTGACTGGTGGGGATTGAGGACCAGGGGATGTAGGGTGGGTTACCTGATGGATGGGTTGGTGTTCACCTGTAATAGGGCGATGGTGGATTCTACGGCCTTCAGTAGGGTGTTGAGTGCGCTGTCGATCACATGCTGTTCATCTTCTCATCGTGCTGATGCTTCTTCGATTGAGACTGGTTCTGTTTCTGTGTGATTCTGCTGGTCGTGGTGGTCGGCCGATGATTCGTTGTGTATGGACGTGGCTGTGTCGTGGAAGGTCTCTTCTTGGTCGGCGTTTCGGGTGTCCTGATTCTTTCCAGCGGATCCTTGTGCTTCGCTTTCTGAGGAGCTGATCCGAATTCTCTTATTGCGGAAAAGTTGGTTGATCTCCTCATCTTCTTCATCTTCTTCGTCGAGTGGTTGAACTGATTCTTCGTGCCTAAGTATGGGACCTTGGGGTGGTGGTTGTGCGGCAAGGATGGTTGGGAAAAGGAATGAGATGATATGGGGAAGGCGAGAGCACGGGGTGGTACCCTTTTGGAGTTGCTTCACGATAGCTACACATTCTTTATGGATTCTAAGGAAAAAGTATGATGCGAAGTTCACGGGTTCTTGGGCAGCTAATTCTAAAGCGGAATAAAATGGTTGAGAGATGCCGTAGGTGCGCTTCTGCAGGTTGAGTATGGCGACTAAGAATTGCAGGGCGGGTCGTTCGGGTTCGGGGCGGCAGAGAATGGCGTATTCGTTGGACGAGGAGCGGGGGAATAGTTCATTCATGCGAGCGATGGGAATACTCGGGCCATTTTCACGGCCTTGCGGGTTGAGGCGATAGGCTTCAGCGAAGGCTTGGAAGGTGATGACTGTTCGCGAAGGGAGCGAGAGGAAGACCCATTGGCGTTCGGTGGCGGGGGACTGAGCAATGGCGGTGATGATTTGCGTGAAGAAAGGATGGGCTTCCACCGAGTGCCAAGGCAACTCAGCGAAGTTGGCCAACCCTCTGCAACGCAGGTATTCACCTACCTCGGTAGGGATACCATCGCGGAAGGCAGCATAGTTGGCTATCGCTTCCATGGCGGTTACTGAGACAGACAATGAACACGGATGCAGAATGCACGAAGGCTCAGAATACTAACATGCAACACAATAGCTTATTTCGGCGTCGTCGACAGAGTTTAAGTAGAAACAATACGGTAGGGAGGAAAAAGGGGGTTGGATATCATTGTGCAGTGCCTGAATAATGCTGGTTTTCATGCAGGCGTGCGTACTCGAGTGAGTGTTAAGGGGGCGGCTGGTTACATCAAGATTGTACAAAACACGGCTATTTATAAAAAGCAGAAAGAAGGAAAAGAAAAGATTACACAAAACGCGGTCCATCGTCGAAAACTTAATGCGGGCTAGTGGTGTGATGATATGGCCGCAACTTCGACCCATTAATTACCTTTGGGAGTGGATTTCCAGTCAACGTAGTCAACCGAAAAGTTGCCGGACCGACTTGTTCTGAGATCTTAAAAGGGCCGAACCAGCGTAATTTGAACTTTCCTGCTGCTCTATCGGATTTTGCGTTATAGAAGAGTACAAGCTGATCTACCGAAAAGATTGGGGTCTTCAAATATCTATCGTGTGTCTTGGCTTGCCTTAGTTGTACTTCGCGCATGGTTAAAAAGCTGAGCCATCGGTGCTCATCAAATTCCCTGAGTGTGTCCATTCGTGCTGTCAGCGACTCTTCCGGTAGCATTTTCTGGGTGATTGCTACACGCAGACTTGGGATAACTATTTCCATGGGTGCTATTGCTTCTAAACCATAAGCTAGTTTGAAAGGTGTCAAACCTATTGTTACCTTATATGTAGTTCGGTATGCCCATAATACTGCAGGTAGTAGTTGATCCCATCTTTCTGGTGCTTCCATGATCAGTTTCCGGAGGATATTCAATAGTGATTTGTTTGTACTTTCGGCCAAACCATTGGCGCGAGGGTAATATGGAGAGCTGAGTTTATGTGTCACCTGGAATGATTGGGTGAGTACCTTCATTAATTGATTTACGAAGTGAGTACCTTGATCTGTCACCAATTCGAGTGGTAAACCAAATCGTGGGAAGACATCATTTAACAGACATTTTGCTACTACAACTGCTGTAGCAGACCGTAAAGCCCAAGCTTCTGCCCATCTCGTTGCATAGTCTGTACAGGTTAGTATGTATCTGTTGTTACTGAAGACTGCTGGAGGTGTGATTGGACCGATAAAATCTAATCCCCATTTCTGAAATGGTTCGAGTGGCATAATAGGCTGCAAGGGAAAGAAGTGTCGTTGCAGTGGTTGTCCAGACCTTTGACAGTTATCGCAGTTTTTGACGAATTGGGCCACATCTCGGTACATAGTAGGCCACCAGAGACCTCCTTGCAGAATTTTCCGGTGAGTTAGATCTGTGGCAAAGTGACCACCAGTAGGGGTTGAATGAGCCATTGTGATGACCGAGTTAATTTCGTGCGGAGGAACACATCGAAGTAAGATTCCGGTGTGATCTACATAATATAGTTCTCCTGCAACTAACCGGAATCGGCGGCTAAAGACTGCCATTTTCCTTCGAACTGCCCTGGCAGTCTCAGATGGAAAGCATCCTTCGGTGAGAAAAGTTAGAATCTGATCATAATATGTAGGTGTTGCTTGTAATTCGGCAGTCTCATCGATCAGTGGTTCAGAACAATAAATTACTGGAGTCGTGTCATCTATGCCTATCGGAGCTTCACCAGAATCTAGGCGAGATAAGAAATTTGCTAAGGCATGTGCATTTCCGGGTCGGTGAATGACTTCATAATCAAATTCCTGCAAGAGTAGCACCCATCGTGCTAATCGTCCGCCTAAATGTTGTTGTTTTACTAGATAGACAAGGGCAGCATGATCGACATGAAAGGTAAATTTCCGGCCTAATAGATAATGTCTGAACTTTTTGATGGAGTAAATTAATCCTAGACATTCTCTTTCGGTGGTAGAATAGTTCTTTTCTGTCGGTGCAAGCCTTCTGCTGGCGTAATAGACAGGGCGAAACCACTTGTGTGTTTGCTGCATCAGAATACTGCCGATCGCAACATCTGAAGCGTCGACAAAAACATGGAACGGATTGTCCCAGTCCGGTGGTTGTAAGATTGGGGCCTGCGTCAATAGATACTTGAGTCGTTCAAATGTAGTTTGGCATTCTTGAGTCCATTCGAACTGTCGGGGAGTTTTGGTGATTAGTCTGTTCAGTGGTACAACCAGATGAGCAAGCCACCGTAAGTGTCTGCCGTGCCACCGTACTTGACCCATAAAACGCATTACTTCTTTCGGAGTGGCGGGTACTGGGGCTTCTAAAATTGCCGAAATCTTGTCCGGGTCTACTCGGATACCTTGGGCAGATACAATATGACCAAGTAGTTTGCCACATGAAACAGCAAACACAGATTTGCTTGGGTTAAGGCAGAGTCTATAGTCTCGACACTTTTGGAAACAGCACCGTAGATGAAGCAAATGTGCCATCATCTTTCCAAAAATTGAGAAGTCATCGAGATATACTTGCATAAACGAATTGAGATAAGGAGAGAAAATCTCCTGCATACATCGCTGAAAGGTGCTTGGTGCGTTTCTCAATCCAAACCACATTACCGTACAAGCAAAGACACCCCAATTGGTAATGAAGGCAGTTTTTGGGATATCTGCTTCAACCATTCTAACCTGATTGTAACCGCTGTATCCGTCTAAGAATGAATACATTTCGTGGCCTGCTACCCTATCAAGCATGGTATCCAGAAAGGGAATCGGGAAAGGATCCGGTACTGTTGCTGCGTTTAATTTCCGGTAGTCTACACAGATTCATAGTTGCTTATTTTTCTTTGGCACGATCACAATTGGTGAAATCCATTCAGCATGTTCTACTGGTACGATGAATCCAACTTTTAATAATCTATCAAGTTCGGCTTTTACCTGTGATGCATAATTGGGATTCATCCAATAGCTGGGCTGCTTATTCGGTTTAGCTTCAGGCTTCAACATGACTCTGTGCTGATAGATGCGCGGATCTAATCCTTTCATATCTTTGTAATCCCATGCAAAGACGTCTGAGAATTCGCGAAGTAGTCGAATCAAATCAGCCTTAAATATTTCCGGTAAGTTTTGCCTTATCTTTACAGGTCGTGGATGATCTTCGTCTCCTAGATTGTACGAGGTCAACTGGTCTTCAGAGACATAAAACTGTTGCGGTTTCTCTGTATCGTCTGTCGACCCGAATAGTGATTGTAATTCATTGTCATGTGTTGGCACAATATCTTCCTGCTTAGTTTTTTGGGTGATTGGTGCAACTGTACATAATGAAGTACTCCAGTTGTCTATTACGGACTGTAGATCAACAGTCCCTAAGGTCATTAAGTCAGCGTTATTCTTCAGAAATTCCTCTTCTTCATCATCTGATAGTCCATCTAACATGTGGACTGGTTCAACAAAATATGGTCTGGCGTGAAGTTCGCAAGGTTGTATAGCATCTAATTTTACTACATATCTACGGTTGGTATCTTTGAACGTAAGCTCTTGTGCAGACCAGTCCTGTATTACCTTCGCATGCTTCAGCCAAGGTCGACCAAAAAGAAGGTTGTAATCCAAAGTGGATTCCGGCAGATCTAGTATAACAAAATTCATTTTGAAGGTCGTACCTTGTAAAGTAATGGGTACATTTCGCACAAGTCCTACAGGATGGACTCTAGATTGGTCTGCCATTTTGACAAAAAATTGAACTGGTTCGATTTCGGACCATCCTAACCTATTGCATAAGGCTGTAGTTGCAATGTTAAGACCAGAGCCTCCATCAATCAATACCTGTGTAATTTTATGATTCTTAAACCATACTGTAATCAAGGGAACTGAATGATCAACCGTAGAATCAGGTTCCGGTTGAACTGCTGCTGTCGTCGGAATACAAGAAGGTATCGGACTGAACTGTTGCTGGAACTGTTGTCGAACCCCAGGTACTAATGCCAGTAGTTGGCCGAGAGGCAGAGTGATAGATGCCTTGGATAAAATTTCCTAGGCCTGCTGAGATTGGTTATCCTGCTCTTTTGAACTTAAGGTCTCTGCTGATGCAGAAGTATCTGCTGTTATGTCTACTGCTGATGGTGGCTCCGCTGCTGCTTCCTTTTGTTGTGTTCCTTCCTTTGTCGACGAGGTCTGAGTCACCGGAATAGGTTCTGGGAACACTGGTGGTTCTGTTGCGGTCCATTGGCTAGCCTTGTTATACATCCTATGTTGTTCTCGTATCCCTGGTTCGAATATTTCTGCTGCTGACTGCAGCTGTTTACCTGATCGGGTCTGGACTGTAGCAGTTTGCATTTCTACCGGTGTAATTTGTACCATGTTGGCCATGGGTTTTGTCGCTCCTTCTTCCTTTGATCATACTCAGCTGCATCCTTGCACAATCTTCTAATGTGTCCGTATTCATCACAAAAATGACAGCGTGGCGGTGGTAAATTGGGATTTTCCGGTGGTGGTTCGTTCTGCCAGCGGTTTGCATTATAGTTATTGTTTCTCTGTCCTCGGTAGTTTCGATATCCTTGCGGTTGATTGTTTCTCAGTTGCGGAGGTACATAGTGATTTGCTGCCTGTCCATGTTCTTGAATAACAGCATTGACTGTTGTTGTTCCCTGTATTCTGGCATTGTGGACACAATTTCTGGTGCTGTGTCCGGTAGTGTTGCAGATAGCGCAGAACGTTTGATTTAGCGCACAATTGGCACTAGTATGACCTGAATTTTTGCAGGTGATACAGTACACTTGTCTGGTTATATCTTCAGTCATAGTTTTGTTTTTTAACCACTCTAGATCTTCTGTAAATCCACCGACTTTGGATTCCAGTTGCAGAGCCATGGCAATGACTGCATCCAACGTCATTGCTCCGACACATCTTATGATCATGATCTGCTTCAATTGCGGGTTTAAACCATTGATAAACCACTGCGTGATGACATCATCCGGTAAGTTAACGTGGGCCTGTGGTATCTGTCGCAAGTGTGTTCTAAAAAGTGTAGCATATTCCTGGACAGTCTGATTTGCCTTCTGTCGGTTGTTCTGTAAATAATCAAAGATTTTGGCGGGATTCTTCTTTAACCTGAATCGTTGCAGAAAAGCATCTCGTACTACATCATAGGTACCGAAATGATTAATGTCGTATTCCGTAAGCCATCTAGCCGCTTCATTGACCAGTGTTGATTGAAAAACAATGGCCTTGTACGCCTGATCCGGTGGATGGTTAAGGACTGCATAACTGATCTCGAAAGTGCGTACGTGAGCATCCGGGTCATCTCCTGGGAATCCACCAAATTTCGTGTATGTTACTCCTGTTGGGGGCGGCCTTGGTTGACATATCTATTGTTGCTGTTGTTGTCCGTTCATTGTGAGTGTATCCGGTCCTTCTTATGTATCTTGAGGTTGATTGGTTGAACTATCAGAACTTGGATCGCCGGATGGCATGCCTTCCGGTGTGCTGTTTTTGCGTAGGATACTTCGGATCTCTGCTTCGAACAGCTTTCCTTCCTTCTAGATGTCCAATATCCGAAATCTTTCTTCCAAGCACGCGGGTCGGGCTGAGGATTCCGCAAAAAATGCTAATCCTTGGCCGCTAGTTGGTGTTTCTATCACCGGAATATCACCGGAATGAACTGAAAGTGTACCAGACTGCAGTGTTTTTTCGCTTTTACCGATTTCTTTTCCTAGAGTATTTCTGATCGTGGATAACTCTGAATCTTTATCCAAGATTGTTAAACTCGTTTCCAACGGCGTCTTGGTAGATTCTGGAATTACTGTATTTTCGATAGGCTGGGTCGAAGTGACACCAGAATGTACCAAAGGCGTTGATCGTTCCACCGGAATATGACCGGAATTAATTCTAACGTCCTTAACTTGCTTGACCCCCGGGTCAGGCCGCGTTATACCTTCTTCTCCTAGGGTTGTCTTTAGTACTTTTCGTGTTCCAGTCGTATGGTTCCTAGGATACGTTTCGCCAGACCGAGTAACCGGCATGTATCATTGCGTAGTGGCACTATCTGAGCAGTTGGCAACAATCTGGCTCTATTGCTACCGTCAGTCAATCGAACGGTAAACGTAATGTTTGATTCTGAAAAACAACCGGCACGCTACTGCCACTTTTCACAGATAACTGGCAACCTGATGCCACTTTCCCACAGAGGGCGCCAAATGTTAAACGTTAATCGTTACTTCCACTTTCAGATTCAAAGTACTTCAAGTTCAGCCGGTTTCGAATCCTTCCTAACCGTAACTTTTCTCTTAGCCACGTGGGTCCTTGGGAGTGGTAGGGGTCTGTTAGACAGAGGCCCTGTACTATTTTCCCAAATCATCACACAATCCTAATGTTATCCCGTTCTTAGCTCAGTGTCCATCTCTGAACAACGGAAGACTGTTCAGTGTACTGGAATTAGAACTTCAGGACTGAGGGCGACAATCCGGTTACTTATTTTATGAGCAAAGTATACTTCAGTAACAAGGTCACCTAATACGTACTTCTTCAGAGCAGATAGGTATACCAACCAGACATTATACCTTAAGGTTATGAGGACTCATCGTATGCTAAACTCGCACAACCAATCTCCTAATAACAAACGGCTAACCATAAACTAACGATGTCCTACTCACATCCAGACCATTAAAGCTACTAGTCTTCCTGTGATCGGAATCAACAGCAATTGTAGGCTACGGTATCGAATTCGGTCACTTACAGAAACGCTAACAGACAATTAGTTCGGGACTACTTTTCACGTTCCCTTGCTCCGCCGAAGAACTGACAAACAACATACTGCAATTGATAACACTCAGAGACACACTCAATCATTACCGAACAGATTCGTAACATAATACAACTGATTCGTAACTCTGTAATAAGGGGAGAATAATCGACTAGCCAGAGTACAGAACATGATAGAACAAAGCAGGACTTATCTTCTTCAACAACATACACACTCACACAATACGTTTACAACCCTCCCCAAAGCGAGGCTCACTCAAATGATACACTGCAATTCCCACAAATGGGGCGCTCCTGCCACTCTTTTCTCATTGCCTTAAATAGAGGATTTTTTACAAGAGTGCGCACTTCTGCAGTTACCTGCGCGTTTCCTGAAAGATTCTTTTTCATTTAAGCTACCTGTCCTAGTACTTTTGTCCTTGTTCGGCGGCCGTCTAACATTTTTACATTTAAGACACCTGTCCTAGTTCATTTGTCCTTGTTCGGCGGCCGTCTAACAGGTACATTCTTTAGACGCATAGACCAGTGTCGAATTGTGGATATCATGTATGCTACGATTGGGTTTCTTGGAGGTGGAGCAAAATATGGATAGTTGACCCATGCCGAGCATTCTTTATTGTTGTGTACCTTGATTGCAAATGCTTGCCATGATCTCCGACATACCATTGGGCAATAGCATGGATTATACTTAATACATAGTGGCATGGTTGCCCAAGTGCTCATCATCTCAGGGTAATCAGTTAGTAACTGTGCACGCCAATTAGGTTGAAAAATCGAGCCAGCACGTGCATCTTCCGGCAAGTCCTCCGGCTCAAATTGAGTGGCAAATGTGGGCTCCTTCCCCGTATGCCTTTTAACTTCTGCATTATAATCATGTAGCAAGACATAGTAAGGCATATACTGCGGCTCTGATGTTGTGATTAACCATTGGTGGGATAGGTGTTGAAACTAAGAAGATTGAAGAACATTTTCTTCTAGATTTGTGAGGGATTGGATTTGCACGGCGACCCGATCATCATGTGTGTTTCCTTCCTCTGTAACTCGGCCACCAGGTGTTGGCATGGGTTCATATGGTTCTTCATAGTTGTCATCCACTGGGATTTCCACTACTGTATCAGGTTCTGGTTCTTCAGCTGGGGAGGGTGGCCTTTCATATGGTAAGAGACGTGCTTGGAGTTCTGCCAACTGCTTCCGAAGGGTCTCTACTTCTTCTGTAGAGTGTTGCAAGATTATTGTCTGCTATTGAGCTGTGGGGGCACTAGCTATCTGCTTCTTTAGGTCAATACATTCAGCCTCTAACTTTTCATATGATTCCAAAAAATTTGCATGCTCCTCGAGTAAGATGCGAATATCTTCTAATGGGACCGCTCTATACTTGGTAGGGCTAATGGCTGCTCCTCTGATTCCATCCATAGCTGCTTCAAATTTGTCTTGGTTTTGTTGCTGAAGTCGCTTATTCTCTTCTAATGTTGTTGCCATATGCTTCCTTAATAGCCCAAGATTGCATTTAAGTGTAGCATTGGATATCATTTGGGACTGGAGCACACTTTCCAGTTCCTTCACTGCTTGATCATCCACCGTCGATATCTTCGATTCCAATTCTATGTGAGCATGTTGTAAGGTGGTATGTTCTGCTAGAAGCATTTGATAATCATCTTCGAGAGTGTTGAATCTAGCCTGTAGACGCTGAGATTCTGCTTGGAGGGCAGCAGTGCGTTCTTCCAATTGATGGTATTCTTGTTGTAGTTGATGTGCACACTGAAGAAATGTATTGAACATGCTATTTACATTATGAGATGCAAGGGGGAAAGTTTGGAATGCAGGGGAGGTGGGAATGGGAAGGGAGTTAGTGAATGTTGTGTCTGCCAATGATGTGGTGACTGGTGAGGTGGGGGGTAGGGGAGGGGGAGAGGGTGGAATTGTGGGGAGAGGTGATGTGGTTGGTGAAATGTCCATTGGGTCAGACAAAGTGGTGTGTACAGGGGCTACCATGTAAGTTGGGATGGTAGGTGAAGTGAGTGTGGTGTTGTAGATTGATGTCGTTGCGAACATCTGGGGAATGTGCCTGTGAAACATTGGAGTGTGGATGGACTGCTCCACGAAGGATGGGTATTGGGGTGGTGCGGTTAGGTTGAATGAGGTGTAGGGGGCAGATGGGAAGTGGGGGTCATGGAATGGGGGTACCCATATTGGGGGATAGGCTGGGAAACACAGGATGCCTTTCGTGGGTGCAGGGTTTCCAACCACACTCGGAATAATGGGATGGCCAATTATGGGTTCGGAGGACAGAAGGGTTGAAGTGTACAAGGGATTGGGGATGGAAGAGAAGAGTGTCTCGTGTGATGTTGGCTCTCGAAATGAGAAGGATGTGGATGTGGTTGGGTTGTAGATTAAGGTAGATGTGATGACTGCAGTTTCTTCCATGGTAGGAGGTGGTGGTGGTGGGGGTGGAGAAGGTGGTGATGGGGGGCGCTGGGGTGAGATGGGTGATGTCTGAATGAAGGTTTCAGTAGAGAGGTCCATGGTGGTGGTCGGGGTAGTTGTGGTTTCGATGGCTGCTTCTGACTCTATGATGGGTATTCTGATAGTCTTACCTGCTCGTGGTAATGTGTCCACGTATGTCTGTACTGTGTATTTATGTATATATGTATGTAAGTAAGTATGCATATATGTACACACACACACAGATATATATATATAGATATATATATATATATATATCTGTGTTTGTGTGTTTGTGTGTGTGTATGCATGTTTGTATGTATGTATGTATATATGTATGTAAGTATGTATGTATTTATGTATGTATGTATATATGTACATGTGTATGTAAGTATGTATGTAAGTATGTTTGTATGTATGTATATATGTAGGTGCTATGTAAGTATGTATGTATTTATGTACGTGTGTATCTATGTATGTATGTAAGTATGTATGTATTTATGTATGTATGTATATGTGTATGTATGTATATATGTATGTATGTATGTATGTATGTATGTATGTATGTATCTATGTATATACATATATAACTATGCATGCATTATATATTGCCATATGGAGAATATTTTTTAGCAATATTCCACTTAAATATGGAACTTAAGAAAGTTACTAGAAGGCATGCATGCCTATAAGAAAATAAGATTGGTAGGTCATAATGAAATATGAAACTTAGGCTATAAAGAAAAAATAGCACTAGACCATAAACAACCTGGCAAAATTATCTTTCACTTGAAAAAGATATTCTACTTGCAAAAAGAAAACATTCTACTTAAAAAAAACCATTCTTTCTTTTAGAATGTGTAAGTGCATGTGTATGTATGTATATGTGTATGTGTATGTATGTGTGTTTTTATATGTATGTCTATGTATGCATGTGTATGTATGCATATATTTATGTATGTGTGTGTTTGTATGAGTGTTTATGTATGTATGTATTTATGTATGTATTTATAGAAAAAGGATTGTTGAATATTGTGTAGGGTTTTGAAATATGTCCTCTTATGATTGAGAATGTTATGACAATAAGTGATGCAGATAGTATTCAAGATGATGATCTTCAAATTCATTGGTCTTACTATGGTTCCTATTGCACGTACTATTGAGTAGCTTCAATGGAATGGTAGAAATGCACATGCATGTGGATTGATAGTTTTGCTTGTCATGCGTGCCATATCCGTCATATTCGTTCATACAAAACAACCAAATCCTTGCTTGGGATGCTCCTACCATACTATACTAGGGAAGAAAGGAGACTCATGATCCTTACCTTTAAAAACAATTTGAGAATGAGCATATGAATGAGGGAGATTCAAGGGACAATTTTCTAACAAAGGTCAAGGATATGAAAGATGAGTTCATTTTCGTCGATGAAATCTTGTTGGATAGTTCACTTGTGCAAATTGTTCTTAATGTGTTCCAAATGCTTAATAGATATTTTCTTCTACTCTTTATTTGATGATGAGGGGGGTCAAAGTGGCTTAAATTTTGAGGATTTGGTCTCTATTTTGATGCAAGAAGATCAATCTAGACAAAACAAGTCAATTTACAGGTTGCGATCAAGGCTTCTTAGCTAATTAGAAGGGAAGAGGTAAATGGAATGCGTTTACTAGTAAGAAAAAAATATTTTAATGCTGCACATTCAAGGAAGGAAGAAAAAGATGATAAGAAAATAGAAAAGTAAAAATACGTTTGCAAGAAGTATAAGGCAAAGGAACATGTCATTAATATTTTTCCTGATTATGCTACAAAAGAGGCAAATAAGAAAAGTCTAGAATGGTTTCTCTAGAGGCCTTTCCCTTTTAAGAGGGAGTTCCACTAGGCCTAGTCTCCGTTCCATGAATTAATACAAAGAAAAACTATAAAAGTTAAGGGACATAGTGCTTATGGGGCCCCCCTTATCCCACAAAGTAGGGGTAGAATGATCCAAAGGTGATACAATGGTGTTGGACCAAAGATGGTAGGTTGGCAAGATGGCCAAATCAAATAATAATTACAAATATGTTAAAGGGAGTTGCAAAGAAGGTTATATAACCTTTTCATCCCTTTTATGGGGGTGCCCATTTTCTTTGGATCTTGTTGTTTTCAAAAGCAAACACCTTGATGTTTGAATGGAGGAGACTTTTTACAATAAAAAATTCTTCTTCCTAATAGACGAAAGGATTTTTCAATTGGCCACTCTTTTAGAAGGTGATCGAAGTTGTCCATGCATATTTATTTCCATATCTTCTAGAGGGATTCTCCCCTAATCACATTCCACAAGGCAGGAGAGCAACCGATTGCTTCTCCTAATAAAGCTTGTTTTCGATTAATTTGACTCTGTAAAGCTAAAAACCTCCCTAGAGCCTGCCAAATCAATAACCTTCTTGGGCACAAAAACATTAGGTGACCCAAGTCTTCTCTTCCATGGAGGGGCCCCAAAAAATCTATTGGCTTTAACCTTAGTTTGAATTCCATGGTGGAGAATTTTCCACATTAGATCCACTTTTTATTCTCTATGAGGGGATGCCATAGGGCCAAAAACTTAAAGTCCCATATGATACTTGGCTAGTTTAGACACCACTTCTTGTTAAGCGAGATATGAAGCTCAATATTCTTTTTGAAACAAGGATTTTTATCCAAGCTATTTTAATTCTAACATTTTATGCCTTCTATGTGGGGGGATCTTGGTTTACAAGGAGGTGGGAGCAATCATCCAGAGCTTTATAGTCCATTCTCCAAGTTGAGTTAATGTCCTCAAATCTAAACATTGTCTTTTGTCTTGATTCCATAGGTGCTTCCATATACAAAGCCCTTTATTCCATAATTTCTTTGCTCTTTGGAGGTCCCTTGATCAACTTCCTTGTTTCCTTTGATTGAAAGCCAAATTAAATTGTTCTATCTAATTTGACAACCCACTTCCACCCTTAATTGATCTTGAAGTAAAGTTTCATTTTGTTCCAAATTTTCAAGAACCTGCAAACTATGTTTGATCCTCTAGGATTGGTTAGAGCAAGAGAGAACAATAGAGAGAGAGAGAGAGAGAGTAAATCTTGACCCTTCCAATTAAGCGTACCCAAAAACATATGTGCACTTTTGTTTCTAAAAATCAATTTTGCCCAAGATGTATCCATATTGCTCCAAACTTTAATAAACCATTTGGGCGTCAATTTAAGGACCATAGCTTCAACATAAGAAATGCCTAGAGAAATCGAGTCTTTTCTACTAAAACAAATAGCCATTTGATTTTGGGCACGCCTCTCTTGTTGGGATCACTAGTCTAGAGACAATTTTATCAAATTCTTTCCACTTTATCTAGAGATTTGTCTTTTGATCTCCAACACAATAGAAAATAAATGAGCGAGGCTATCTTGAACATCTTGATCATCATAGCCCAACCAGAAAGTTCATTTGCATTTATTTATAGTAACCAAGTTTTTTTTCAAGCTTTGTAAGATCCCAAGCCCACCGTTGCCCCATCATAACATTAAATATCATCAAAATTCCCAAGATATGAAAGATTTACTATCTAGGGATCATCTAGCACACTTTTACATGAAAAATTGCAATGGATGACTATTAATATTCTTGAATGTTGCTTTTGAGTGATTTATTTTACATTGAGAGGCCAAAAAGATGTATTTAGATAGTTCCGAAAGGAGGCAATACTACCCCAATCATTATGTAAGAAAAGATTGATGTCATTGGCAAACATCCTTGATTTGGGTGTTGGTTAGTCTTTTTCCATCACCATCTTCATTCACAGTCATAGAGCATTGGCAATTGTGAGGAACCCTATGTTTCATGCTTGCACAAAGCATATTGAAGTGCACTATCATTGTGTAAGTGAGATGTTCTTTACAGGAGACATCCTTTTGGCTTATGTGCCCACACAAGATAATGTTTTAGACCTTTTCACAAAGGCTCTACTTAGGGAGAAGCTTGAAGCCTTTGCAAATGTTTGGGCTTACTTCCTTTTTTGGATTGATCTCTTTCCACATAGCTTCACATTTCCTTATACATGAGTGCCAACTCCTCCATTGCATCACTCCCTAGGGGAATTTGCTAATATATTTTGGTAGTGATGTGTGTGAATACACTCAAGACCTTTGAGGAACTTTCTTCCCTCTTTAGGAGCCCCCCTTGTGGCTTGTATATATGACTATAACCTTAAAGGATCACTTATCTTTGTAAATTCACTTGGTAATTAATTATTTATTGTGTTGTGCTCCAAGATTCTTCTTCTTCCTTCTGTTGTATGTGCTTGTGCAGACCTCAAACTCTAGCACTCAGGTTTTCACTAACGATTGAGGGCAACAATTCATGGGTGAATATGCCTACGAATTACTTGCCTTATTCTCATAAGGTTGTAAAGCCCAATGGTGAGTATTATGTTGATGAGCTAGGATATCTCTTTAGAATATTATCAATGAATTCCCAAAGATGAACATTAGATACATCATTCTCAAGAAAATAATGAGCTTCAAGTAGAACCTTCCTAGATTAAAAAAAAGAGCAAAAGATTCAAGCAATATGTTGCATATTGCAAAGTTTCCTTTTGATAAAAAGCTAGTAGCACATTTTATAGATGGCTTGAGCAATGATAAGATAACAAAAATTATGTTTTGGATGAAACCCACATCACTGGTCGATTGCATCTCAAATGCATCAATTTCAAAGAAAACCTGGGCCTCAAAGTTAATCTAGACAACCCTCAGGTGAACCAAGCCCAAAGGTCATTTTTTGCCATCCTTTGTGGAAGACATGACATAAGCGATTGCCAATAGGTTTAAAGGTGCTTGAGATTTTGAATATTTTGAAGCATTGACACATTCACCAACCTCCATCTCAATAATATTAGCTATCATATCATCCTCCACATAAAAGTAGTTGCTTCACTACCTAGAATTATCCTATTCACTTATCATGCAAGTCAATGATGGAGTGTGCCCTAAATATTTCTTGCAAAATCCAGTTGGCAATTACAACTTGTCAAGATTCAATTGCAAGCTCTAGGACATTATGCAAACACAACCTTTGCACCAAAAATTTCTATTATCATTGAGATTGGAAATCAATATGGAGCACACTATGGAATGCAATAAAGGCTACCTACTAAAGATTATGAGTGAGCCTAGAAAAATCAAAGGATATATAATCAACAACATATGCATGAAAACATGAGTCATAGATCTAGAAGGGTACAACTAATAGTCACAGAACAATGATAAATGCAAGATCAAGAACCCACTATACCATCCCCTATTAAGCATGAACATGATCATTGTCTTGAGTGTAGGTGGATGAACCTATTCAAAGATTGCCATGGTCAACTTGAAAAAGAGAAGCTATACACGTAGTGACATCAATGCCATCAACTAGTGAATTCAGTCAAGATATTTCACTTAAGTAGTAATGAGAAATCAAGAAAATATTTAGAGAGTCCAAGTGAGCTTTGAAGTTTTGGCTTCCGTGATGGAATATAATCTACAATGAATACTATGGCCTAAATTTATCACTAAATTTACAAGTCCATAACCAAATTTCTTGGAAAGGCTCCTACAAGAATTTCATATTAGAGTTAAAGAAGGACCATCTCTTGAGAGACATGAAAACATTATCCCAAACGAGACATAGAGATTAAAGGACTAAACTTTTCCAAGCAAATGATGAAAGTTGCATAAGAATTGTTGGAAAAGGTATCACTTGTTCTTCTAATGTGAATCTCTAGGGACCAACTCCACTTATTGACGGGGCAAACAAAAATAGTCAAAGGTTCATAGTTTAAGAGGAAACATTTGCCACATTCCTAAAGATAACAAAGAGCTTGGACTAGAAGATGCTTGGATCCTAAATCTAAACGTTGACTAACATCAAAGAGTATGGGAATAAGTGAAAAAAGCTAGGTGGAAACATGATGTTTATCATAAACCACCTTTTACTAAGTCAGATCTATGACATAGACCGCTTGTAGAGGAAGAGCAATTAGATGAGTGTAAGGCTTGAATTCGACAATGACTTGGCATGTAGCCTGAGAACATTACTTAGGTACATGAAAGTCTATGAAGAACAATCAAAATGCATGGGGACAACCATCTTGTGACTTAGAAGGACTAATGAAGCAAATGCATTAGGCATAGGATAAAGAGAATAATTGAGAAGACTAAGTTACAATTAATATTCAAAAGTAGAGGATCTTCTCAAAGAATTTTTTTTTTTTTGGAATGAAGTTGCACATATTTTCTAAAATGCATGATGATTCCACTTCTAATGTTGTTAAAGTTTCCTTAGCTAAGGTGGGACACCGCATCAAAGGTGATGAGAGAAATGTCTATATCCTTTTGAAATTCAATGTGATTACCACCAAAGCTATTGTGGATTCAAAAGCAGGCATTGTAGTAGCCATAAAGAAGAATTGGGAGAAATGGGGAGAGCCAACTCTTACACCTACATGAATGCACTTACGATTGGTAGATGGCCAATTAGATACATCGTTTGGACTCTCGAAAAGTGATATACCACTTATGGGGTTGATTTTGAGCACAACTTGCAAATCTCTAACTTTGGTATAGCTATAAATTATGAGTTTCTCCTAGGACACCCACTTTTCATACAAGTAAAGGTTGTTCAAAATGTGGGAGGAAATGCTATTTACCTATGAATAAAGACATGAAAAAAAAGAATTGATCTATTAAAAATCTCATATCAAGATGTGCTTTCCATCTAGTGGAACACATTGCATAAAGAGTTTGATTAAACCTCAATTGCAAGAACATGCTCGAGTAGTCCATCCCACATTAATAAAGACACCCATTTATGTATGTTTCAATTGGAGCATATCAATTCAAAGGTAGAACCTGAGACCAATAGAGGATCCCAATGTATGTTCTAACACTAGAGCTATGTAAGAAAGATTTTGATGCACATGGATGGACTCATCATAAGTGCTATGAAAGTAGCTATCAATGAGCAAATTATCACACTTCATATAAATGAAGAAGGCTATGATCTATTCATTGTTATAGTACTAAAGGATGAAGAACCCACCTTTGAATTAGATCCATCAAGTCATATCTATCGAAATATGCCTTCTATTCCAAAGTACACATCGGATCTACAAGAAGAGAAATCAATAGAGTGCATAAATTGAGACAATAATTAATCGGCTCACCTAATTCTAGGTAAAAGATCAAAACCTGAAATCACCTTTGCGTTTCATGAGCCATGGTTTGTTTTCGATCTTGAATTTGAGGACCTATTTGACACATACCTTATGGAATTTAAAGAAGCTACATGAAGTTATCAATCAAAGAATATCATGGGTGCAATAGATCAAGTACATACAATAGTTCTAGAAGAGGAAGATAATGATAGCCTCCTTGGAGATGTAATTTAAAATGATGCTTGAGTCAAGGAGGGATTTCTAATTTGAATTATAAGATGCTTTTTGAAATCATTACTCCCCGTGATGCAATACAACCTCTTCCAGCTCAAGATAAGGAGCCTTCTCAAGAAGAATGTTCACCACCAGTTATTGATCTAGCATTACCATACGAAACAAGGTCAAAATCCAAGCATACGAGGAACAAAAGAGAAAGGAAGTCATGTAATCAAAGGCCACACACCCTTGGGCTAGACCCTATCACAATTTCATCAAACAAATATAGGTTCAAAGGTATGTTTCCCAAGATCAAGCGCAGAAGGGTTTCATTTGGCTATCCTAGATCCAACTAGCTAAGTCAAATCAAGCTAATCTAATGGTGGGGAAACCACAAACACATAAGCAACCCAAAAATCAAAATAAGCCTTCCAATGATAGGCATGCATAGAAGTTCCCTTGAGAGCCATTCTTGTAGAGACCCATGATAAGGGATGTTTGGGTGCCTAAACAACTAGTAGTAGCTCAAAGCAATGATGATCGAATTGGAACTCCTAAGATCCATACATATATCATAGCAAAGGAAAGTCAACAATAAAAGAAAACATAAGAGGAAGGAAGCACATTGCCCTTCTTATGTCCATAAAGGATTTAAATATTCAAAGTACATACTAGGACGTCTTGCTACCCTATAAAAGACAAGTTAAGTGTACTCACATATTTTCGTTTGAGTACAAGCATGATGAGATCAGCTTGATGCAAAGTTTCATCATTTTCTAAGTACTGAAGAAATACAATTATTTATGAAGCATCTTGAAATTTTGTCAATCAATGTGAAAAATATTTCCAATTTTTCGCTATCATTGTCTCATACAATGCCCATATGCACTTAGACTTTGATGATGTAAGTGTTGAGATTAGTGAAGATGTTTAGGTCAAGGGCAATTATGGCAAGTGAAATTGATTTCAAGTCCATAGCAACCAAAGGTAGTGCATCATTGGTAACATCATTGAAAACCAATTATCTAGCTCGTGTAATATTTACAATCTCTTAGGATAGGATGCTTTGTCCATAGCATAGCCATAATAATTATTCTCAAAAACCCCTTTGCTTCTTGCACCATTTCTTTTCCTTTTTTTCATAACAAGATTGCATAGGGCTACTCTACAAGCACTATTCACGTTTTTTCCATGTAGTGGCATTACTTCTATAAAAAAAAATACAAAGAAAATTGCTATGTTTGTAAAAATATTATTTTATAGGAATGTTACAACCACAATGTGGATCAATATCTAAAGATGATAAAATCTAGGCGGGGAAGTGTTGGACAAGAAACTCACAAATGGTGGTATACATGAAGAAAAGGTTCAGAAGATGGTGAGATCATCTATACCAACATTTATGAGTTTCTTCTCCAACACTCACCCTCCTAGATTCTATCATATTTGTGAGATCGTGTATACTTGTCAATATCTAAAGATGATAAAATCTAGGAGGGCGAGTTGGAGAAGAAACTCACAAATGGTGGTATACATGAATAAAAGGATGAGAAGATGGTGAGATCATGTAAAGGAGCAAGGTGGAAGCATGGAGAGAGTTCAAAGTGCAATTCAATGCTGAAAGAGGCTCGAAACTCCCAAGTTATGCCCCAAAAAGCATTTATAGATACCCACTAATTATGTTTGAATCCTTTTATTCTACAACTACTCCACATTTGTAAAGGACAAGGAGTATCAAGCGTGAAAGCCTATGCCTCTAGAATTTTCTTAGATTGTTGATCTCAAATCCTAGGTCAAATAAGGGTTTACAACCTATTTTTCAACTAGGGCATACATAAGAGTCTAAACAAGGCCCAAACTTCTAGATTTCTACATAAAACAATGGGTTATTGTTTATAATGGTTAACGTCTCAATCTTGTTGATGGAAGTAACTTTCTTGGGGTTTGTATCTACTCGTTTGTGAGAGAGGCTTCGGTTAACTTCTTAGCCTTGTGAATAGATGTTTCTTGGGGTTTGTGTCTACTTGCTTATGAAAGAGGCTTGTATGCATGTTTTCTTCTATGTATGCACGCATGTATATTTATTTAGCAACATTTCACAAGCATGTTTGGATATCTTCATACCTTCGATAGCCACCCTCGATTCAAATAATGGGTTGTGTTACTCATCCTTTATGCTAAATTTAGTTCATTACATCTTTTGGTGGTCTACAACATAACATCATTGTCACTATCCCATTCATATATCAAAGTCATAACTTTTTAGCTTTCTAATATCTTTGATGAGGTTTGTTCTCAAACCTACTCAAGCATGTAAGTGCAAGCCAAACTGAGGATCTAGTAGTATATATTGTATCATACTATCAAGGCGCCTCCTATATCTCCTAATGGATGTTGGTACAGATGTACTGTTGTTGCCCTCCATCATGTCAAAGGTTTCATCAACTTGGATGCAAATTGCTTTTCATAAATGTGGACAAACCCTAGCTCTTTAAAAATCCAATCCCTTAACAATAGTTAAGTAGGCCAAAAGTTTTCATCTCAAACTCTAGGCTACCAGAAACTTGGGTTTTCTTCATCACATCTTCATGGTTTCCTATATTGGGAAGGTCATCCAAATGGAAAACAATGATAGAAAACTTTCCAATTTCCTTGTATACATACAACTTAGCATATGAGGCACATCTTTTGAAGTGTCAGTTGAGTAAAAGCCCGTTAGCCCATTGGTACAATTCTTTGGGTGCTTATTTCAATTCATATAATACATTTTTCATCTTACATAATTTATTATTTAAATGGGGGACCTTTGTTAGTATATGATAAATGTCTACCCCTCATGATTGTATGCACATTTTGTAAGGCCCCCTTTATGAGGAGAAGCCAAGCGTGCATTACCCAATTGATGGGAATCCCAACTTGAATGTTGGATGAAGGTCATATTGGACCATGTAAGGTATTATAAGGAAAGGGAGTTACCAGGGTCCCCAATTGTGGGGTCCGGGGCAGCGGTGAGCAGCCCCGGCTGGGGGGTCCAAGGGGGCCAGCGGGCCCCCTGGTGGGGGTCCGGGGGCAGCGCCCCCGGCGCGACGGTAAAGGGAATATTCCATGGAATATTCCATGGAATATTCCCTGTCGGAGTCAGAATTCATTTATATTTGTTAGGTCGGTTCAACCAGTTTAAGCCGTGTATGGCAATTACGCGGGCGGTGGCCGCCCACGCTCTACCGCCCATGTATAGCCGTCCATGGCAGGCCACCCATGATCCTATATATACATGACTTCTGCACTACCTAAGACATTGAGTTGAGCCAGCATACCTCTACCTTGTATCTCCCTATCTAGAGTTGTCTAGATCACCATTTAAGCTCTACCTTGAGAGCGCACGGGTGGACAACGCCATCATCTTTGTACTTGCTGCTAGTAGAAAATTGTTGAGATTCTCCTATATCTGTTATCTTCTCTGCTATTGCTCCTGTGTTATATTGCGTAACTATTGTCTTACAACCTTAGTGCCTCACATTGGGGCCACATATACCTCCTCCTTAAGGTCATCATTCAAGAACACTAGTTTGATATCTATTTGGTAAATTGGTCATCTCTTGTGAGCTACAATGGCAAGTACTATTTCTAAGTTTCCTTTAGCCTTGTAGTTTACTTCCAAGAACCATTTGGTTCTCTTTAGTGGTTGATCCACAAGATCAAAAGTTAAATTCTTCATTATGCTATTCATGCTTGGTTTTTAAAGCTACCTTCCTTACTAGATCCGAAAGTGCTCCTTCTATGTTGGTTGGATTCTTTAATTCTTTCATAATCTCGACCATGAAGGCCATACTTACAATGTGAGACGTAGAATCCCTTATTTTCTCCTCTCTTCATTAAGATCTTCTTGGTCCATCTATCTTCTCTTGGATAATCCTTAGCATCGGATTAATTTGATTGTAAAGCTCCTTCACGAATGTGGCAAATAATGTTTATCTTGGGGGATGCTAGGTTCATAAATTTCTTTCTCACCATCTCATATGATGCTCCCTACTAAGAGGTAGGGATGGCTCTCGGGGTAGGTAAATAGTGGATTAGATTTTTGCTTAATGATGAAATGGATGATCTTTCCTTATTTTCCTCCATTGTATGTGACCATCCATCAAATGCTACATCAATGAATCAATGTGATCTTCTTTGCCTCTTAGTTGTACAATGTATAAGCATTTTTCTCATTACTATGTGCTAAGAAGATGGTTTTATTTCTTTTTGGTTCCAATAATATTCTCTTGACATTCGGGACATGAGCACTACATTCATTCCCAAATCTTCTAAAAGTGTGAGAAAGATGACATATTAACAAAGAAAGGTTTGTGATTTGTTTCTCTCATTAGAGGTTCTATATAGCTCCCATTGAGAACATATAACACAAGGATAGACTACAGATTTAATAGCTTCTACCCAGAAAAAATATGCAAGGGCTTGGACATGTGAGTGCACCTTGTGGTCTCAACCATAATCTTATCCATGGATTCCAAAACACCATCGTATTATACCATGTAAGGTTTTACCTATTACATTTTTATATAATGTAATTTTATATATTAAAATCTCAACATGTTTTAGTCATTCTTTAGAGTCACCAAAAGCTTGAGCCTTATCCCATAGTATCTATACCACATCTTCCCATTGTAGCCATCGATGGACTTATGAAATACGAAGATCCTCCCAAGGTCTAATAAACATCTTACCACAAAAATGAACATGTAACTATTATAGAGGAACTTTTTTCCTACTCTTGATTTCATTTGGGAATCTCTTTCTCTATGGCTTGCCCATCATAGAAGCTTAAAAATGTTCCTTCAATGCAATCAGTGCAGGCAGGTCTGCAATAATACTTTTCTTTGCATTTCATTCAATACCAGAAATCTTGCAATAATACCTTTCTTTGCATTTCCTTCAATACCAAAAATCCATAGTGTCCATACCTTAGATATGCACACTCCAATAGTTGATATAATATCGCTTATCTTAGATACGTTTTGCCTCATTTTCCCTTAGATAAAACACACTTTTTTTTTCTACACAATTTGCAAGTAGGAACAAATCAGTACCTATCCCTAATAGTATGAGGGGTTCTTGTAAGGCTCCATAAAGCTACATAGGCCGTTTTTTTTGTTCACCTGAGAAGATAAACCACTATCTACTACCCATGAATCCTCAATGGGTTCTTCTTGTTTTGATAGACAGATATCCACATTGGCTATGATGAACAAACCTAGCTCAATGTAATCTTATATTCTTTTTCCCTCTCTTTACCTTTAAGCTAGTACTATCAATATAAATCTACGATTTTATGCCCTTCCTTTTCTGCAGTAGAAGCATTTTCATTGAAACGTTCTTTTGCCACCCTTTTTGTTCTTGTAACCTCAATCAAACTTTGGCTGAGGAAATCCTTTCCCGATTGCATTAGTAGAGGGCATAGCATCTCCACTACTAGTTCCTTCTCAAGCTTAAAGTTGTTGAGTGTCACATGGAATCGAACTCCATAATTTTCTAAATTGGGTTTTGATTAGATCCATCAAACAAGCTAACTATAGTGATCGGTGATCAACATACCAACCATGTACTAATGCCTATAAGACTTTAATGAAACGAATTCCGTTATTGTCATTATGCTTATAGCTGATTGTTGATACCATGTTGCGATGTTTGTACTTCTGCAAATGCTTTACTTATATTAAGATACTCTTCTAAGACTCATCTTGCACTAATTGTTGAGAAAGAGATCTCTTTGAGCATAACTTTGGCCTTATTATAGTTTCTTGGATTTATGTTGTTCTTGATTTTTTTTTGTATAATTTGTCATTTTTATGGTGCTTCCAAGATTTTTTTTGTTCCTTTTTGGTAGTCCAAGTTCCTTCATGATCTTCTTAAGAATTTACATGATGGTCCTATTCTATGATGATGATTCTTCTTCTTCAAATTTGGATCTTGAGAATGCAGGGTTTTAGTCTAAATTTTCTCTACATATGTGTTTTTACTTGCCATTTTCTTTTTAATGAGTCCATATCCTCTCTTTGCTCACATTAATGCATCAACTACGGTGGTGAAGTCTTGTTCACTAATTGGTTGTGCATAGCTTGTTCACTAAATTTGACTGCTATGTTAAGCCTCTACAAAAGTAGTCCTACACTTGTTCCCATGAACATGTTTGAGGTTGTGGTAATATATCAAAAGAGTTTTGAAATTTTCTGTTTAGACTTCATCCATAAATTTATTTTCTATATCTTTCTTAGCTTTTTGAGTGCATCTTCATGGATTTTCTCTACTCTGAATCTTTCCAAGAGGATTCTCTTTAAATTATAATAGTAAAGAGGTTTTCCACTAAAGCGCTACAATCAATCACTGCTTATGAGGCTTTGCATGGTTGCAAGCCATCTATTGCTAATGTGCATCTTTCGTTGTCTAGCATATACATTATTGCCTCAAGAGGAATGTAGAAAACTGATTACTAATTAGTGAGATATATTTTTGTTGGGTACAATTTTGAGAACAAAGGCTATTATCCATAGGCTAAAAGCATTTTGATTATCCATGATGTTGTTTTTGTGGAAGATACAATTTAGCCATTACTTTCATGTACCAAAGATACATCATTTAGCTATAAAGATGTGTATGACACTTTGCTACCTCTTTTTATAGGTGGACAATCAAAAGTGTTGGTGCAAATGAGGCGATTCTATATCCTTTACAAGTTTCAAATAATGATGTACATCATTCCATTTCTTATGCACATTTACATGATGCACAGTTGATGAGAGGGTTGACATAGATGAGGCAAAATTTATTCCTAAATGGTTGGTGCAAATCGTGAGAGATAACAAATTATATGCACCATTGAAATATCGTACTCATTCAGGATCTTATAGTGCTTCTTTTGCATCAAATTGCTATGCAATGGCTATCGCTAGTCTTTGTGATGAGAATGAGGTTGTTTCTTTTGATGAAACACATAATTTGAAAAATTGGATAGGTGTTATGCAATGAGAATATGATGCCTTTATGAAGAATGGTACTTGGTCTTTATGTGATTTGCCTCCAAGCAAAAAGGCCAGTAGCACTAAATGGGTATACAAGCTGAAAACATAAGCTTGATGGAATAGTTGACAAGTATAAGGTGAGGCTTGTTGCAAGAGGTTATGCACATATGCTGCACACATAATAACCTCAAGCCAAAATCTATGTTGTAAAGCTTGTCTTTTGACCATACATCTCACCATCTCCGTGACATACCTATTCTTTCTTTCAACAACTCCATTTTTTTGAGGTGTATACAGAACTATGCATTGATGTTTATCCTAAACTTAGCTAAAAATGCATTAAAATCAAAAGACATGCATGCCCCCCTCAATCAGAACAAAGGCTGCTCAACTTACATGTTGACATATTTTCAGCCATAATGAGGAATTAACTAAAGCACATAAACACTTCACACTTTTCTTTCAATGGATACACCCTTGCATGCCTAGAGAAATCATCAGTAAAATTCATGAAGTAAAGGTAATTCCCAAAAGTAGGAGTCTGCATAGGACTCCAAGCATCATTATGAACAAACATTGCAATTTGTTAGCAACTCAAATTTAGCCATCTTTTGGGAAGAAAAAAATGATACATTTTGCCAAAAATATAGCCTTCATAGACATGTTTAGAAGGTGCCTCAAGTTTGGGCAGCATGGACATCATTTCCAATTTTTGCAGGCATAGTGAACTAGGAAAATTCACATAACCAAAGTGTTCATGCTAAATCTTTGCATATGAGATAGCTTGAGAATCTTGAACTGCATGTGCTAAATCATTCACAGAATTTGCATAGTCTATGAGCTTCTAAAACATCCATGACATAAAATGCTTGAAGAAATAAGAACATCACCATTTGAGAGATCATGGGCTATACATTTGTCATCAACAAGTTTGAGAACCAACCCAATCTTGACTAATCTTGAAATGAACAAAAAATGTTTCTTGATCCTTGCACCTACAAAGCATCTAAGAATATAAAAGAACTACCATCAGTAGTAGCGAGAATGGTCTTATCAACTCCCATTACATGATAAGAGTTGTTGTTAGAGCATGTGATACTATTCCTTGTAGGGGTAGCCTCACATGAAGTGAAGAAACTATGTCACATGGTAATATGTTTGTTTGCCCCATTATCAAAGTACCAAACATCTAAACCTACTTTAAACATATGTTGCTCGTGAGTAGATGGGTCATAGCTGCAAATAGTAGTAAATTCCCATTATTCATTATGAATAAGATTGGATGGTAATTTTTTGGGTCCTATATTAAGGCTATTGTTCGTGTTGATTCTCATATTTCTCTCACTGCTTCTGAGGTTGCTAATAAGTATGCCTAACTTCTTGCTTATTGTAGGGGCAATTTTGAGCCACATTGTTCATGTATTTCTTTTTTATCAGGAAATAATTGGCATTCAGGGTCCCTAAGTTATGAGCTTGCATTGGACATATGTTGGCCATGTTATCAGATCCACAAGTGTAGCAACACTTTATAATTATCACTCTTTGAGCTTATCTACTCTGAACTCCTAGCTTTTGAGCTACTTGTTATGCTAGTTCATTTATTGATGTCATGGGTTTGGATGTAATGCTAGTGGAACACCCAAAACCTTGTAGCGTTTAGAGAGTTCCAATTTGTCACCCAATTTGTCCTCAATATCGATACACATTCTTAAGCATTGCTATAAGGTACATGGATCCTTCAAGTAGACATACGACCTTAGATTATCGCTCAATAGACCATCTAAAAACAAAGAAACTTTTTTAGCCTAAGTAGGTAACTGGGATAGGTCATCTCTCAATGTATTGCATGAACCAACATCTTGCTAACTTGGATGTTTTCTCGGGCATCTGTTTAAAACTCTGGATCAAAGAAGAGGTTTTGTCTATAATTTCACTCTTGGATAATTATGGAATAAAAGTATCTAGCATATATGCGATAGTCCTAGATTGATTTTGATGCAAGGATTGAAACCATTTTGGGGTTATATTCTTCAAGGTTAGTCCAAAAGCCTTGTATTGGGTAAAAATATTCTCCACATGTTTTGCCCTTAACACTTGCTTAAATTCAACGACATGATCATACAAATCTCTCGCACTATCAAAATAATTCTTCATGGCTTTCACAACCCCCTTGGGTCTCAAGATTATGAGATGCTCTCTTGGTGTGGGCAAAGGAAAGTCATTCATAGCTCTTTGGATTCTATATCCTCTTGTTCTTTCTCATTCCATTCTATCTGTATCTAGTCTTGATCTTTCTCTTCTTATAGTATGCAAAATATCATTCTCGATTGTTCCTTAGATTTCTCTTTCTACACTCCTAGGACATGCTAGCATCTTGCTCCGTTCTGACTATGAGGGATACCAGATTTGTAAGATAGGACAATATTTTCATCATTGCAAGTGTGTGCATGTCTATTATGATCCAAAACAACATACATTCTTTCTTAAGTGTTTTCCAAATATATTCTTTTGCTTGGAACATGAGAACCCTTGAACTCATATATGATGATCCTATCTACGTGGCTAGGTTTTTCTGGTCTGAATCCCCAAAAGGCTTCCTCACTCGCTTTGTTAATGAAAAGTTCTATGCTTGTGTCTTCTTGAGGGATCCATTTTGGTGTGATTATCCTCGTCAATACTTATTTGCCTCCAGGAGTTCTAGGTTCTTGGTCTTTCTTCTCATTCTCGAGGTCGCCTATCTAAGACTCAAGTATGATTGATCCAAATTTAGTCATTCTATCTGATAAAAATTTGGTTACTGCATACATGGTTCCTTGCTTATCTATGTATGACCCTTCTTTGAGTTTGACCATAGGGTGATCAATCCCAAGGGGTGTCATGGATTTCTATATTGGGTCACTAATCTTATTAAAAAATCGTCATAGATGTGAGCACCTAAGTGGTTGGTTTGAATGTATTCAAGTTAAGCCTTATAGGGTTCTTCTTGGGTCTCTAAGTACACCAATCTTAAGATACCTATTGTTCTCTCCATGCTAAATGACATCTATGAGTTACTGTTTTTTGAGCTTACTATGTAGGAGTAATCACTTAACTATTGATCCTAAGATCTAGCCATAAAGTTGACACTAGCTTCACATGATTTGAGACATTCTTGATCAGCCTTTCCTATGTTTTTGACTAATCTAAGTTTCATGAATTTGATCACTTCCTCTTCTAATTAGCCTAGAGTACACACATGTTGCAATGCTCTTTTATGTATCAATCACTTGTACTTTTTAATTCTCTTTTGTGTGGGTCTTGTCTTTAATGTCGAGTCATCCAGAGTAACTTCAGTTGGTCCTTCTTTCTTGTTTGATCACAATTATGTTTATTTCCTTATGATTATCAACCTTTACTCTATTTATCAATCTTCACTTGAGTAAATAAGGGTATCTTGAACTTGATCTATTCCTATTGTCACCCTAATCAATCTACTTCACCTATGTGCACTTATGCTAAGCTAGAATTGACCAAGGGGGTTGAGTAATTTTCCAACCTCAAATCACATGCTTTGAATGCACTCTCATGATCAAAATGCTCATCCAAATCTTGCTCTACAACTTACACCTTGCCTTGCTCCTCGACACACTCAATTTGCTTCAATAGCCTTGTAAAATCACCCAATTAGCCTCAAAATAGACCAAAATATATTTGCAAATAAAACTTTTGAATTGCTTATTTCTCATGATAGATGGTGTGTGTTGCAATTTCTATTTTTCATGATAAACAGGTTTCTATCATGATAAATGGATCTATCATCTATCGTGGAATCAATTTGTCATGATGGATGATCTGTCTCTCATAATAGATGGGCATCTATCGTGATAGATGAGTGTCTAGTGCAATAGATGTATTGTCATCTATTGGGAAAAGGTGCTTGTCAAGATATATGGGTTTCTATCACAGTGAATGGTCTATCTATCACGATAGACACACATCTATCACAATAGATGGTTTTTCTCATCCATCATGGAAAGTGTTTATCGGATAGATAGTTTGTATCTTGTGATAGATGGGCATCTTTCATAATGGGGAGCATCTTTGTTATAATAGATGGTGTTTGTCATCTGCCCTGAATCCAATATTTTGTGATAGATATGTCCATCATGATAGAAAGTGTCTATTGTGGATTCCATCTATTTTGATAGATGTCTTTTGTCATGATAGACCAAAATAATGCAAATTATTTTGGTTCATCCTGTGTTTTTGGATATGCTTGCATAGGCCAGACTACCAAAAACACACAAACAAGCAACATATGGCTTGCAACCATGCCAATCCTCATATGGAGTGATAGAGTACTATGCTTTAGTAGGACACCTGTTCAATACATATGTTGCACAAATAACAACCTCAAGCGAGAAACTATGTGGTAAAGCCTAACTCTTGACCATACACCTTGCCATCTCCATGAGTGACCTGTTCTTCCTCTCAGCAACTCCATTTTATTGAGGTGTATATGGCACTATACATTAATGTTTTATCCCATGTTCATCCAAAAATGCAATAAAATCAAAAGACATATACTCCCCCCCTTGATCAGAATGGAGGGTGCCCATTTTACATGCTAACATATTTTCAACCAAAACAAGAATTTATTTGAATCACATAAACACTTTAGGCTTTGCTTTCAATGGATAAACCCATGCCTGCCTAGAAAAATCATCAATGAAAGTCATGAAGTAAAGATAGTTTCCAAAGGAGGGTGTTTGCATAGGACCATAGACATCACTGTGAACAAGCTCCAATTTTTTAGTAGCTTGAACTCAACCATCTTTTGGGAACATGGAACACTCCACGTTGCCCAAAATACAGCCCTCATATACATGTTTACTAGATCCCTCAAGTTTGGGTAGAGAGGACACCATTTCAGATTTCTACAAGTGTAGCTAACTGGTAAAATTCAGATGACCAAAGTGTGCATGCCAAAGCTTTGCATCTGACATAGCCTATGAATCATGTACTACACAAGCTAAATCATTCATAGATTTTTCATAGTCTATGAGCTTATACAGCCTAAGATAAGAAATGCCAAAACCAATAATGACATCGCCATTCGACACGTCATGAGTTGTACATCTATCATCAACAAATTTCTCAACCAAGCCGACCTTGGCTGATGCTGAAACTGATAACAAATTTTTCTTGATCCTTGGCACAAATAAAGCATTCGACAATGTAAAATAACTACCACCAGTAGTAGTCAGAATGATCTTACCAACCCACATGATAAGATAAGAGGAGTTGTTAGTGAATGTGACAGTATTCCCTATAGGCGCAAGCTCAAGTGAAGTGAAGAAACTACGGTGTGAGGTAATATGTCTGCTTGCCCCACTATCAAAGTACCAAACATTAGCGTCTAATGCTGACATACATTGTTCATGAGAAGATGGGTCATAATTGCAAATAGTAGTAAATGCCCATTCTTCATTTTGCACAAGATTAGCAGACTCTATTTTGGGTGTAGAGGCCAATGCAACAACCATTCCATCCTCCTTTTTCTTTGCTTCCTTTTTCTTTGCCTCTTTTGCAGTGAGTTTTGGACAACTCTTTATGACATGATCATTTCCTTTACAGTATTTGCAAAATAATTTTTTCTTTTCTGTTTTCTTAGTAGATTTCTACTTACTTATAGATGAGCTCCATTTACCTTTGCCCTTCTCACTAACCTAGAAACCTTGATGTGCCACATGCATCATGGACCTATTCTGCCTAGATCATCTTCCTGCAAAAGAAGGCAGACTAACTCCTCAAATGTTAAGGCATTTGGATTTCCTTTCATCATCAATCGAAGAGTAAAAGCAAAAATGTAATATAAGTCTGGAAGATCATTCAAAAGAGTCTCCACAAGTGAACTGTCAGACAAGACTTCAATAGTAGAAATCAACTACTCCTTCAAATGTTTGATCTTTCTTAAAAAAACCATTTATGGAATATTCTTCATTCATGTCCTCACTCTCCAGCTGTTTTTGGAGGTAAACAAGCCTCATTCCTTGCCTGTTGTAAAGTGGTAAGTGCATCCCAAGCATCCTTTTTGTTTTGCAAGATCGAATGTAAGGAATAATGGCATGTTTGACAGACATGACTATCAATGCATGTGCCTGAGCATCTCTGCCATGCTAACAAAATTGCTCTATAGTAGGTGTAGCAAGAACCATGGCATGAACAAGAACTTGAAGAATATCACCATCTTCAATGACATTTGCATCACCTTCAACAATTATGTTTGTAGGTGTAATAGGATAGTTTTCCACACCTTGATCAATATTCCACAGTCCTTTTCCAACCAATACATGATGCATCATATAACCCCATAATGGGTAATTGGTACCATCCAACTTATCCTCAACAGCCAACATATGGAATACATCACTGCTTTCAGCCATGGCCACTAATGAGGCAATTATATCGACGAACCAAAACCTATATATATCTTTGGCACAAAAAGATGAAATTGCATACACAAGCACTACAATAGTGTGTTTATATGCTGAAACAAGCTCAGATCACCTTGACTATGCTCACCAAATTTTGTGAGACTTTGAGACTCTAACCAGAGGGGTGTTGATGATGCCCTAGATGAAGTGACGACCTGCTCTGATACCAATTGTTCGACTTTGAGGTCTGTGGAAGCATGCCGATAGCAAAATTAAGAAGAAGAGCTTGGAGCACAACACAATATTGAATGTATTACCGGGAGACTGTACAAAAATAACTGACACATTAGGGTTATAGGTGTATATACAAGCCGAGGGGAAAAAAACCTCCTAAAGAGGGAAAAAAGTGTCTAGGTGATCTTAGTGTCTTCACACACATCACTACCTAAATATATCAACACCATATGCAAGAAGCATCAAGATGCATGTACAAGTTGTGTAGGTATCTAGATTTGTCATATCATTCCTCATTGATTTTCTTGATGGTAGTCATTTGATCTCCTTGTCTTGGTGCAAATTTGCTGTTGTGATATCCTTAGAGGAGAAGATGATTGCTTGACTTTCTTCATGCATATCTTTGTGGTTTTCATTACATCCTTTTTACTTTACATTGATGGAATTCGAGGGTGATACCATTGCTGCTTTACTATGTGACTTGGCTATTGGTGTTGAGCCAATATTGTCTCTTAGTGGTAGGATCAATTTCCTTTGGAAAAGAAGGGGGCTCCAACACATGTATGGCTTGTTCGATGATGTGCTTTTGCAGACCTCAAAATCCAACAATTGGTATCAAAGTAGGTTGCCACTTCATCTAGGGCATCATCGACACCTGTATGATCACACTCTCAGAATCACACAAAAATTGGTGAGCATACTCAAGATGATTAAGAGTTCAAAACACCCTCACTTTGTAGCATCAAAATTTTTATATGACTCCTCATTTCATCCTTTGGATCACACCATCACAACAACTCTATAGGAAATTTTGGCATTTTTGTGTCAAACATACATACAGGTCTTGGTTCTTTAGTACAAGTGCCTCAAAGTCTACTACAGGGCTCAAAGCAATAATGTATCTGTATGTTAGTTTTCGAGCATGAGTTGGATGACACTAATTAACCATGTGGGCATATATGATGTGCCATGTATTGTTAGAAAAAGGGTTGTGGAATATTGTGTAGGGTATTTAAACATGTCCCACTATACCTACATATACAGGTATTGAAGGTGATGTAGATGATGATCTTCAAATTCTTATTCATGTAGAGAAACTTCATTGGGATGGTAGAGACACTCATGCATATGCATTGATAGCTTTATCTAGCAAACATGTCATTATCTCTTGCATTCACTCTTGCAAGACAAGCAAAGGATGCTTGGGACACACTTACAACTTTATACCAAGTACGAAATGAGGCTCATGTTGCGTACCTCCGAAACATTTTTGAGGGTGAGCATCTCAAAGAAGGACATTCTATTGATAGCTTTTTTGACAAAGATCAAAGATTTGAAGTAGTGGTTGATTTCTATTGATGAAGTCTTACTAGAAGAACAATGGTCTTCTAGATTCATATCAAAGTTTTGATTCTATTCTTTGATTGATTATGAAAGAAAATCCAAATTCCATAACATTTGAGGAACTAATCTCTATTTTGTTGCCAGAAGATCATTCAAAGCAGAAGTCAATTATGCATGTTCCAAATCAAGCTCTCCTAGCTAGTGAGAAGGGAAAAATTAAATGGAGCTCATCTACTAGTAAGAAAGAATCTTATAATGCTAAGGAAGAAAAAGATGAGAAGAAAATGGAAACGTAGAGACAATTTTGCAAATATTGTACGAGAAATGATCATGTCATAAAGAGTTTTGCAAAAGTAGCTACAAAAGAGGCAAAGAAGAAAGAGGTTGGAATGGTTGTTGTAGAGGCCTCTACACTTCAAACAAAATTTGCTATATCAAGCACAACCTAGACCCCATTCAATGCTAGGACAACAATCACCACCCCCTTCCAATGTAATCTCATTCAAGTATGCAATGGTAGAAGATGATCTAAATAGATCATTAGATCCATCACGTTCATTAATCTTATAAAATGATCCTAATTCTCAAACTTTTGATTCAACTTATGGAGATATTCCACTAGCTGCAATAAATCCCTTGCACACAATGATGCATATCAATATGATGAACCATTGATAGAACCTAGTTGAGAGTTTTACACTCAGGTAATGTTGAGGAACACCAAACCTAGACCTCAATTATATAGGCCTTAAGGATTGAGGGGACTATGTTATAGATAACAAGGAGATATCTTTATTTGTGAATGTCCACATGTGCCACTAGGAATACCTCAATTAGTGATTCAAGGCTTTTGAACTAATTGTGGAAAGGAACTTCTTAAAGATTTTCCTAAGAATCCATCCAACACTCAAAATTTCATGGACAACAAAAACCATCCTGAACCTCAGATTCCATGTGAATCCTATATCTCATGATTGGTTTAGAATTAGGATAAACTAATGCTTCCATTGCATCTAGAATGTGTCAAAAACCTAAGATCGACTATATATTTGCTAAATTCTGACATGTGAAGGTCCTATTTAGATTGCTGATATCATTGATAACATCATCAACTCGCAACCGCCCTTAGGAACTACCCTTGAAATCATATATAAGGAGGTCTTGGCCACATACGTACTCAATCTTGCCAATACCAGTCTTGGGATCTCAAAGAGTCGTGACTACCAAGTAAGTACTCTCCAAGTTCCATTTCGAGTTCTTGTCTTGTTCCTTATTCCAGTCTTGTCTAGTCTAGTTCATGAACACCCTATCTTGTCCCCTTGTAATCTTGTAGTATGAGATCTTGTTGAGTTCTTTCTCATATCTAGTTCATCTTCTAGAAGGGAGTCCTTGTAATCGAGATATCTTGTTTCATACTTATGTTCCCATACCTATCAGTCCTCAGTTGTGGGATGTATTGTATCAGTTACATATTCTTGTATCAATTTCCCTATGTGGGTGTTCTTGTAATTAGAAGTGTATTTCCGAAATCTTCTCTACTATAGTCAAAGAGCACAATCTAGTGCTCCCTTGACATTTTGGCAAGACTAGCTTCTATCCAAGGCCACACATCATGAAGAATGCTTATGAACAGATTGCACCCTCACTTAAGAGTCTCCAATAACAAGTCGAGGACCTAACTCATCAACATACACAAGTTGAGATGGGACATCGAGTGCATGTAGGTGCACTCTTCCAAGAATTACAGGAACGAATCGGGAATCTTCAAACAAATCAAGTGAGTATGCAAGTAAATCAACTGCCTAGTACATCTTTCATGAGGGAAACCAAGATCTGCATGCCAAAAAAGTTTGATGGGGATCACACAAAGTTTTGTGGATTTCTCCAGCAAGTTAAATTGTACATCCGTATGCAATTGGATAGATACCTTGATGAGGCATCCAAGATTGGGTTTATTGGAACCTCGCTCTATGGCCAAGCATTATCATGGTTTGCCCCAATCTTGGAGAAGAACATGGCTGTACTTCAAGACTATGAGGGGTTTCTTTGTGAACTCACCACCACATTTGGAGATGCAGACACAAGTCGAGTGGCAGAAAAAAAACTTCGGAAGTTACATCAAGGTAACCGCCTTGCCTCTACCTATGCATCAGAATTTAGGGAGTTGATATGTGATCTCACTTAGCATGAAGACTATTTCATAAGATAATTTAGATGGGGTTTAAGAGATGATGTGAAGGACCTTCTGCTCATGATGCCAGAGGTTAAGACATTGAATGAATACATCATGCAAGCCATTCAATGCGATAACTGACTTTTTGAAAGGAAATAAGAAAAACAAGAAGAAGGAAGACCTCGCCAATGGAAACCCTTCCAACCCACTCCTAAAGATGAGTCTACACCTGAACCTATGCAAATAGATGTAACTAGGTTCCAACCTCTAGCACCACAAGAGAAATAGAGAAGGAGAGATAACAAGTTATGCCTCTATTCTGGAAACCGTGGGCATGTTGCAATTAATTATCCCAAGAAGAGAACAAACTCCAGAGTTTCATGCATCCTTGTAGAGCAGGGAAATGAGGAAGTCAATTATAAAAGATACCGTACAACCAGACCATGATATAAGAAAGGGTCTCATAATTCTAGCTACACCCATAGAAACATGTCTTGCACCTATCAAGTTAATCATGCCCAAGAAGTCCCTTTCACTTACAACCCTAGTAGATTCATGAGCCTCCTCATGTTTCATCAATGAAGTATTGGTTAAGAAACATTGAAATCCTGTACTTCAAAAGAACAAATGAGTAGTAGATGGACGACCTTTAGCATCTGGGAATGTAACCATGGAAACCACACCATTAAGAGTACACCTTGGTGACCATGAATCCCACATATGTTTCAATGTAATATCGAGCCCAATACATCTAGTTATCATTGGAATGCCTTGGTTAAAGAAGCATAATCTAGACAACAATTGGGAAAAGAATAAAATCATCTGTCGAGATATCCAAAAGAACCCAACATATGTTGGAGCCAAGGTGTAATAATCTCTTCTTTTGCTACTCAGAATTGCTTGCATTGCCGGGATGAAATCCCTCAAGGAAGTGTGCATGATTTTTTTTCAAAGTTCATTGATTTTATGAGTTTTGTCTGATGTTTTGACTAAAAAGATGAGATATTATGTGCATGTTTTAGGCGATTTTATTGTTTGTGAGATGTGGAACCATATTAAATATGAACATTAGAACTTTGTATGTAAATAGCTAACTTTTATCCTATGAAAGCCCTACGATAGAAACTTAGTAATCCCATTTATAAGTCTAATCTTTGAATTTGATTTATTTTGTATATAGGTATGAAAGAAAACCTTAATTTAAGAAAAATAAAAAGATAAAAAGAAAAAGGCCCAAAAATGGAAAGAAGAAAATTGGAAAAAAATAAAAATAGAAAAACCAGAAATAGAAATAAGAGATGGGATTTTTCCAAAATAGCAGATCAACATGCAAAGTGATCTGGAATTAGAAAGTTGAGTAAGGAGGTTAGAAGTTTCTAGAAGAAAGTCCAAGGGGGGAGGGGCCTATAAATAGGTGCCTAAACTCAATTGTTCCTTCCCATGGATCTTGCTTGTGGAACTTCTTTCTAGGTATGCTCCTTGTCCATTTCAGTTCATTCATGCCAAGAGAGGGAGAGGCTATGGAGCCCTTAGGCACATGAGAGAGAGAATGTCTCAATAAAACCCTTTTCCATTCCTAGCTTCTGCAAGCTTAACAAGCATAGATTTTATCCATTCCAATTTGGTTTACCCTACGACATGAACATGTTGTTTTATGGTCTATTATTCATTAATGGTAATGTATATGGGTGGAGAGGAAGAGAGATCGGTGACTTGATTACTTGCACACCGATACAGAGAGAAAGAGAGAGAGATAGGGGTGTTGTGGTATGTCGAGGAATTAGAGAAGAGAGAGAGCGATTGGCAGAGAGAAAGGGGCATAGAATTGCTGGCGCTGCTGTCCAAGAGTCGTATAGAAGATGGTGGACAGAGAGAGAGTCAGACGGACCATGTGCACTGCTGGGATTCACCATATAGAGAACTACTGATGGCGTTGGTGCAGATAGATTCAAAGATCCACTCTTGGCCGTGGAGAAGCGTTTAGAGCGCTGGATTAGGGAGAGGGATGGTGAAACCATGTGGAGAGAGGAGAGAGAAGGGATCTATGTCGATGGCAATAATTTCTTGAGAGAGAGAGTGCACAGGAGAAAGCAGAGGTGGAGAACGATGGAGACACACACACACACACACACACACACACACACACACATATATATATATATATATATATATATATATATATATATATATATATATATATATATATATATATATATATATATATATATATATATATATATATATATATATATATATATATATAGAGAGAGAGAGAGAGAGAGAGAGAGAGAGAGAGAGAGAGAGTGAGAGGTGCCCCAATCAGAGCTCACACGCCTCATTAGAAAAATCAGGAAGGTTGTCTGTGCCAAAATTTGGTAATTGGGATGATGGAAATGGATATATTGCAATCTTCAATAGTGTGCGGAGGTCAAAAAGCTCAAGAATAACTTATATTCCCACTTTAGAACCATATCCAGATAAAGACCATCATAGAGATTTGGAAAGATCCGTGGATTTTAAACCATGCAAACACCAACAGGGCTCGCAGTGGGTCATGCGTTGTTTCAAAGCTTGTTCACCATGAGTGTGCCCACTGCCCATTGCAATGTAGTATTATGTACAGTGGCGTGTTGACAAGATAAGTGCATATATATATATATATATATATATATATATATATATATATATATATATATATATAAAGAGAGAGAGAGAGAGAGACAAGAGAGAAGGAATCTACATGCAAACAAAAAAATAAAAGAAAGAAAGAAAGATAGAAAGGCAAACGAAAAAGACAAAGAAAACGAAAGGAAAATGAAAGTAGAAAACAAGAAGGAAGAGAAGGGTGAAATGAAAGGAAGAGAAAATGGAGGAAGAAAAGAAGAAAGGAAAGAAGAGAAGGAGGGAAGAAAGGAGGAGAGAAAGAAAAAGAGAAGAGAAATAGATAGAAAGAAAGAGGAAATGGAGGGTAGGAAAGGAAAAAGAAGAGAAAGAAGAAAGAAGGGGGAAAAGAATGAAAGAAAGAGAGAGAGAGAGAGAGGATACTTTGGGTACTCTTTAAGCTTAATGACCAATGATTAGTGACTTAAAGATCGTCTCATGCCTAATTCCAAAAACCAAACTTGAAGTGGTTGTGTGTAGACTCCATGTGTGCGATTTCTCACATGAACACTTTCATCTAGATGTCTATATGTATGCCATACAATTGCAAAGAGAAAAAGAAATAAATCAAAGTATAGTATGGTTTTATCATAAGTTTTATTGTACTCATGATTTATTTGACCCCCACCTCGTGGATCTTGCTTGCAGAACTTCTTTCTAGGTTGATGATTTTAGAGATTATATAAAGTGAAGAAAGTGATTGAAGACAGAAGAAAAGAATACCCCACCTCGTGGATCTTGCTTGTGGAACTTCTTTCCAAGTTGATGATTTTAGAGATTATATAAAGTGAAGAAAGTGATTGAAGATAGAAGAAAAGAATACCCCACCTCGTGCATCTTTCTTGTGGAACTTCTTTCCAGGTTGATGACTTTAGAGATTATATATAGTGAAGAAAGTGATTGAGGAAAGAAGAAAAGAATACCCCACCTCGTGGATCTTGCTTGTGGAACTTCTTTCCAGGTTGATGATTTTAGAGATTATATAAAGTGAAGAAAGTGATTGAAGACAAAACAAAAGTTTACCCCACCCCATGGATCTTGCTTGTGGAACTTCTTTCCAGGCTGATGATTTTAAAGATTACGTGAAGTGGTTGCATGGATTTTTGAAGTAAAGAGAAGAGAAGCTATTGCTGAGGATACTTGAATAAAAGAAAGGACCAAAGTAAAGTCCGAAGTAAAGCTTGGACTACAAAGAACAAAGCCGAGACTCATGGGCATCTTCTCGCACTTTAGCGGGAGGTCTACATCATATTTGGTCAATCCGCACTGTAGTTGCGTCATATATTTTTATTCACCTGCTCCACATTGTAGCGGATTTTTGTATCACCGACCTGCACTGTAGCGAGCATCATTGTATCACTCAGATTTTATTGGACGTCTTCGGTGGCATTTACATTGTATCATTGAGATGTGTCTACACACCAATCCTGTGATTTTCATGTATTCGCGTGATACTTGGATTTTCTCGCTCCTCATGCCTACGGTCCATTGGTGACATGCTAAAGGTAAGCTAAAGAGTCAACAGAGGGTACTAAGTTCGAGAAATCTTCAGAGCAAAGTGATGAGAGAGATGCACAAGCCCACAACTTTTTCTTGAAGGATGGACTTATTTGGCGACATGCTAAAGGTAAGGTAAAGAGTCCACAGAGGGTACTGAGTTCAAGAAGTCTTCAAAACAAAGTGATGAGAGAGATGCACGAGACCTTATGGGCAGGTCACAAAGGATTCTATGCTACGTATGAGAAGATTAGGGAAGCCTATTGTTGGCCAGGGATTTATGTGAGTGTGAGAGGTTACTGTAGACACCTGTGCTACATGACATGTGCATTCATCAGTTAGGCACAGAGACCCTTTACATCTGTCCTACCCTCCTTGTATCCATTACAAGTGGGTGGTCGACCTTGTAACCATGCGCAAAGGGATAGATAAGATGAGATATATTGTTCTTGCCAAAGAGAACTTGACCAACCATGTGGAAGGTCGAGCTCTCTGTATGAAGAAGACTTATAATGTACGCAAATTTCTTTTAGAAGAAGTGATCTCGAGATTCCATTATGTTGAGAAAGTGGTTGCAGACAGAGGAGAGTTGGATGCGAGAGAGGCAAAAGAGTTCTTTGATCGTCATGGAATTCGATTGTCTCTCACCACTGCCTATAACCCAGAGGCAAATGGAAAGATCGAGAGAGGTCACCCTTCCATTGTGAAGGTGATCTCTAAGGCTTGCAACGATGACATCAAGCAGTGGCCTAGGTTTCTTCCATTCACATTATGGGCTGATATGATGACTTACACTTGGTCCACAAGTTTCATGCATGCTGAATTGATGTATTGTCAGAAGCCAGTCTTCCCCATCCAGACTCAGATACTGACATGGTTGATGCTCCCATGGAATGATGGTATGACGAGAGAAGAACTTTTATCTTTGAGAATAAAGCAGTTAGAACAAGGGAATGAAAAATTGAAAGAAGCAGTCCAAAAATTAAAGGAGTCATGGTTAAAGAATAAGATCTATTTTGACAAAACTCATCGGCTTAGACAACGTAAGATTGAGGTAGATGATTGGGTGTTGGTGTATGACAGTACATTCGATACCCAATACGATGCTAGGAAGAAATTGAACAAACGATCGTTCGGGCCATATGTGGTTATGTCTGTGTTTGAAAATGGTAAGTATGCACTTCGCGAGTTAGATAGTACTCCTTTGAGATCTTTGATTGCAGGACAGAGGATAAAATTTTTCAAGAGAAGAAAATATGCAGACTATGAGATTGGGCCTTTCCAAGCGGGGCATGCCAAATTAATGGACTGTTGGAGGGGCTGGAAAAAGCATGAAAATGTGATTTTTGGAGTGCCCGAAAGCATTCTTCCATCAAGAAAATCCTAAAATTCTCTCCATAATCTCAGAGTGCAACATATGAAGATGCTTGGACATATTTTCACTTCACCAAATCCTCCCTTAGTTCATGCTAATTTGCTCCCCAAAAGAGGCTTAAATCAAGATTTTTACTTTCACACAAAAAACTTAAATGGGAGCTTTAAGAAAGCTTCGAATCCACTCCTAATATGGATTTTTCATGGATTTTTGCATTCTCCATGGTAATACATACATGCTACTTCAATTATGGATGCAGTAATCCATGGGACTCCTCTTAAATTGTCTATTTCCTTACTCCTAAAGTGGGGTTTGACAAAAATTAACATCTAAAATTTTTTCAAACAGTGGAAAGGGGGTTTTTGAGGAAGTAAATTTCCTTCTTAACTTACTATTTTGATGAATCTAATGATTCCATTGTGAAGTGCATATAAGATACTCTCAATATATATAATTTTTCTCATCCATCCTATAAAGCTCCGACGAGCTTCCCAATTTTTTCGTCTTCTACACAGGATTCGAGATCGACTATTAGCTTAAGCTCCAATGAGCTTCCCAATTTTATCGTCTTCTGCACAGGATTCGAGATCGACTGTTAGCTCGTCCTTCGATGTCACACGGAGTTCTTCTATCATTCCATCGGCCCAGCCACGTGGTGATTCCCTTATTTACTTTCTCTCTCATAGAAGTGAGCTCCACCCACATGGATTCACACATGGATGCCACATGGCACTCATGTGTGAGCCCATTTAAACAAGCTAAGAGGTGGTTCACACCTCTTCTTAGGGTTAGTCCATATAACATTTCCTTCCCCTTAATTCCATTTTTTTCCTCAAAAATGGTATTGGAAGGTCTGATAGAAAGAGAGAAATAACAGAATCACCACTCCCACTATATCCCCATGTATAGAAATAAATGGTCCCATCTCAGTGTTGTTTCCCCATATCCTTCCCCTTAAGAAGACTCTTGGGAAGGTAATCTAAGAGTGGGAAACCGTTTCTGAAGGGTGCTAACCCGCTCCCAGGTGGCACTATCTTCTGAACTATCTTTCCACTTTACTAGACACTCTTTATACAAGTGACTCGTCGTCCATTTCTCTCGAGTGCGTAGTATGCTCTCAGGCTCATGTGGAATAGATTGAATAGAAATAGGCTCTACTACCTCACTATCTGGAATGAGGTTGTCAGATTCACCCAGCCTTTTCTTAAGCTGGCTAACATGAAAAACTGGATGGATTTGACTATTCTCTGGAAGTTGGAGCTGGTAAGCCATCTTTCCTATTCTCTTAAGTATTTGGAAAGGTCCACAATACCTAGGAGATAATTTTGGACAAGGTCCCGTCTTCATGGTTTCAGATCTAGATGGAACTCTAAGATAGACCTGCTCTCCTACCTCAAAGTTGATATCTCTCCTTTGAGGGTCAGCATAGGCTCTAGCTCTATCCTGAGCTCTCCTTATGCTGTCCTTAGCAAGCCTGAGCATATCCTTCATCTCTTCTAAGAAGTCCTTTGCAGCTTGAATTTTTTCATTTTGCAAGCCTACTACATAGAGAGCTCTTGGCTGAAACCCATACATAAGCATAACTGGACTATGCCCAGTGGAAGAGTGCTTGGCACTATTATATGCAAACTCTACTATAGGGAAGTACTCTTCCCAATTAGTTTTCCTTTCATTCACATATGCTTGAAGCATATCCTCTAGGATTTGGTTAACCCTCTCTGTTTGCCCATCCGACTGTGGATGCTCGGCCGTACTCATGCTAAGTTTTGTATCAAAACTTTTGAAGACCCCTCTCCAAAAGTGGCTAGTGAACTTCCTATCCCGATCAGAAACTATGTCTAAAGGAAGACCATATAACCAGTATAGGTTCTCCACAAAAAGTCTAGCCAACTGTGGTGTCTTCATTGTAGTACGTGTTGGAATAAACCTAGCCATTTTGGTTAACCTATCCACAATTACGGAGACCGAGTCGTGCCCTCTCTGTGTCTTGGGTAATCCGACTATAAAGTCCATGGAGATACTCTCCCACTTCCCATTAGGAATATGCAATGGGTGGAGTAGTCCTCCAATCCTCAACCTCTCAGCTTTGTTGACCTGGCATTTATTGCACTTAAGCACATACTCTAGGACGTCCTTATGAAGTCCAAGCCAATAAAACTGCCTCTTAACAAGATCATAAGTCTTGTTAACTCCTAGGTGTCCCGCACTAGGTGTGTCATGACACTCATACAAAATATGTCGTCTCATCTCAGTATCTCTAGGGACACACACCTTTCCTTTATATAACAGATATCCATCATGGACACTGTAATTCTTCCACTTGAATCCTTCTTGAGTACGCGTCGATACTCCATCCTCACTGGAAACCCGTATATCACGATCCCCATTCTCTATGGCTTCCCAAATCTTGGAATATGCAGGACCAAGCCTACATTTTCCTCTAATGGAGTCAAGTAGCTCACTAGTGATCTGAGTAAAACTCAGTCCATTGAGCATAGGCATGCGGCTAAGATAATCAGCCACCACATTAAACTTTCCCTTCCTATATCTAAGCTCATAATCAAACTCCTGAAGGGTCTCTACCCATCGGGCCTTACGACCTTTAAGGTCTGTTTGATTAGAGAGCCACTTAATGCTCTCTTGATCAAACACTATTGTAACTTTGGAACCATACAAATAATGACGCCACTTTTTCAAAGCATGGACTACTGCATACAACTCCTTCTCATAGACAGAGTAATTCTTTTGAGCCGGTTCTAGTTTCTTGCTCTCAAAAGCTACTGGTCGACCATCATGGACTAAAACCACTCCTATAGCAAAGTCACTCGCGTCAGTCTCGACCACAAATGGTTTATTGGGATCTGCTATGTGTAAAAGTGGAGCTGTAGCAATTGCTACTTTCAACTTCTCGATACTTTGCTTCTGTTCGTCTCCCCAATGAAAGGCTTTCCCTTTCCCTTTAAGCTGTGCCATCATCGGAACAGCAATCTTGGCATAATTCTTAATGAATCTTCGATAGAAACTTGATAAACCTAGGAAGATCTGCAGCTCTTCTAGGTTTCGTGGATGTGGCCATTCCATGATAGCCCTTACTTTTTCAGGATCCATCTGGATTCCGTCCTGTGAAACTATATGCCCAAGGTATCTAACCTCTATCTTGAAAAATTCACACTTTTATTCCTTAGCAAAGAGTGAATTTTCTGTTAGTACTTGAAATACTTTCCTCAAGTGTTCCAAGTGCTCTTCTTCTGATGCACTATAGATCAGAATGTCATCTAGAAAGTCTACTACAAAGTGTCCTAGATAAGGCCGTAAGACACTATTCATGAGTGTCATGAAAGTGGCAAGAGCATTGGTGAGACCAAAATGCATTACCAAAAACTCATAGTGCCCATATCTAGTCCTAAATGCAGTCTTAGGGACATCCTCTACCCTAATCCTGATCTAAGATCAAGCTTGGTAAAATACCTAGCTTGATGTAACTGATCAAATAGATATTCCAATCTAGGCATTGGAAATCTATTTTTGATAGTTACCTTATTAAGTGGTCTATAGTCTATACATAATCTCATAGAGCCATCTTTCTTTTTAACTAGGAGCATTGGGGATGCCCATGGTGAGTTACTAGGTTTGATGAAGCCTTTATCTAAATAATCCTGCAATTGCTTCTCAACCTCCTGAGGCTGAGAAACACTAAGCCTATAAGGTGGTCTACAAATAGGGTTAGTGTCAGTAACAACCTCTATGGCATGTTCAATGTCCCCTCTCTCAGGTGGTAGCCCTCTAGGAAAGTTAGTGGGAAAAACATCTGTGTACTCAAACATAAGATCCTTAAAATTTTTAACCACACACTCTTGCAAAAAAGAATAGTAGAAATTCTTGTTCATATTTACATTCATAGCATGAAAATATACATTAGATGAGTTGTCGGTACAATGCTCTATATCATGATTATACAATAAAAACATGTCCTGTACATGCTGAGAATAACAGCGACTATACAACTCTAGTGATGAAATGAGAGGTGCACTAGGTACATCTCTCTCTCCCTGAATACAAACTTTACTTCCATTCTTTTCAAATTCGAGTGTGTTATTTTGATAGCTGCGTTTAAGTGTATCTCCCAACCCCCATAGCCACTCTCTTCCTAAGACTAGATCTGTCGTCTCCATATTCATTATTTGGAAGTCCATATAATCTATATAATCCTGCATCTTGACTTCCAAATTGGATACCATAGTATCCCATATTCTTTTATCTTGCCCTTGCATCATAGATACAACGTATTTATGTGCACTAGGCTGCTGGGGAATCTTTAATTTCTTGACCAAAGCATACTTTATAAAATTATGAGTCGCTGTGTCATCTATCATGACCCGCACCCTGGTCCCGTATACACTACCATGCAATTTGACTAGGTCATGTGGTCCAAACTACTGTGACCATAATGACTGATTCAAACAACAGGTGTGCTGAACATCCTCGTGCATCACTTCCACTCCCCTAGAGCTGGAGCTGCCATGAATAGGAAGGGTTTGCACTAGGTGGACCGCCTTTTTGCCCTTTTCGGGGGCCGTAATAGACTTTGGTCCCTTCTTCTTTTCTTCCCCTTTCTTGAGTGGACAGTTCCACTATGAATGGCTAGGAGATAGGCACCTAAAACACAGGTTCTCTCTTTTGGCCTTCTCAAACTGGTCTGTGGATAATCTAGGCCCTTGTGATCTTTGTTTTTTAATAAAAAGTTTGTTTTTCCCAAAAGGCAATTTCTTCTTAAATTTAGTCGTACTAAGAGGCTTGAGGGGCTGATCCGTCTCCATAGGAGTATACTGAGGATGGTTATGGTCCTCATATATCTGTGCGTATTTGATTGCCTCCTCAAACATCTTAGGTGCATTCCTTCTGACTTCCCTCTTTATGGCTTTGTCCAAGCCCCTAACAAACTGTCGGTGTAAATCAAACCTTCACACTTGGCTTTGATTTGTAGCTTGAAGACATCACATAAAGCTTGGATTAACTCTTGAAGATTGAGCCATAGAAACTCATGCTTATGAGTTCTCACTTTTTTACTTATTGTAAAAGTCATTGTGACTTGGAATAGTTTGTAATCACACCTACTTGAGAAAGTCGTGGAAACTTGAATGTTGTAATGGAGAGAATATCTCCCTACTTTTAGTAGAGATATTCTAGGGAGCCTAAGTTTGAATTTGAAATTCAAATTAACCTTCAACTCCTATAAAAACTACAAGCAAAAAGTCACGGGAGTCTATCATCAATTCCGAGGCTATTCTGTACCATTCATTGAGTGTGTAAGGCCTACTCCATAGCTTACACCTCTGAGTACCATTGTGCTATGTCTATCATGCCAATGGGAATGTACATTCATATGATATAATACAAATACCTACATTCATTATCTCTGTTTTGTCTGAGTCTCCTACTCCAAGTCTGTCAACTTCCAAGGAGCATTTCTCAGTGCTCACTGAACCAAATCAAGAGTTCAATAGCTCGTTGAAACCAGCTCAAGGTCTTCTACAAGCATACAAAATCTCAGAAGATTTCATTCAGCCATTTGGGAGAAATCCGCTTCGAAGTGCACACTGGTCTGTGTCTGCAGAGTTCCTAAAAAGTCGGGGGTAATCAGAATTTTGCTAAACTTATTTCTCAGTGTATGATTTATCAATTTGAGTGATTCCACTTGTGATTGGTAGCTTGTTAAGGTACTTTAATACTCCCAAAAGGAATTGTTTCAATTTCAAGTGTGCTGGTCACACTGAGCATAACACTGAGCAGATGTCATTACAGAAATAGCAAGTTTTCTAGAATTTGTGAAAGTGCAAAGTTGTCTGTTTTGATTTGGTCATTACACAAATCATTTGCAAAGTACATATATGGTTTCTTTGTGTCATTTGGAAGCTAAGAAAGTGTACTAAGCATATCTGGAAGCAAAGGAGGGCAGGTGTGAAGCAGGTTTTGCAGCATCAACTCATTTCTTGAGTGCATCCAACCATCACTCCTAACAGTGGTATCAGAGCAAAGAAGGTAAACATGGGTGATGGTTTCCCTTCATTCATTGACAAATTGGACAGAAACAATTATCAAGCTTGGTCATTGAGAATGAAGACCTATCTACAAGGGAGAAGCTTATTTGGATACATATCAGGAGATGAGGAATTGCCCTCATTCAAGACTAGAGGACTACCCACAAAGGATGAACATGAAAGACTCAATCAATGGTGTGAAAAGGATGCTTTGGCAAGGTCTTACCTTCTAAACTCTATATCTGACTTTCTTTTACCTCATGTAAGGAATTGTAAGACTTCCCAAGAGACTTGGGAAACCTTGTCAAACTATTTTTCTTCCAACACAAGGGCTAGGAAGAATCAATTGTGGATTGAGTTCACAACCCTTAGGAAGCAGCCCAAGCAATCAGTCTCAGAGTATGTGACAAAGATCAAAGATGTGGCAGACCAATTAGCAAGCATTGGAGAGGAGATTGAAGAGGAGCAAATAGTCAGGCAAGTAACAAATGGACTCAAGGCAGATGATAAGTGGGAAAGTTTCACCACTGCAATGGACCTCTATATGGACATGCATACCCCAGATCTCACAACACTTATGGGCCAACTTTTCACACATGAAGCAAAGTTTACAAAGGCTGGAGATCAATCAAAAGGTAACAACCCCTCTGCTCTCTATACTGATAAGAAAGTTAAAGATAAAGGTAAAGGGAAGAAACAGGATGAAGAAGGCTCTACCTCTCAAGCTAATTATGCAGGGAGAGGTAGGTCATCTAGAGGAAGAGGCAGAGGAGGTAAGTCAGGTAGGGGGAGACCCTACAACTCATCACCATGCAACATTTGTGGATTGTCCAATCATACCACAGATGAATGCTACAAGAACTACAAAAATCAGAGAGGAAGAGGCTACTCAAGAGGTGGATACTCTCAAGGGAGAGGCAGATTCAATCAACACCAAAGCTACAATGGATACAACAATCAATACAACAACAATTACAACAACAACCACAATGGTAATTACCAAGGTGGATTCAGAAATAGAAGAGACTACAACAACTACACAGAGGAACAAGATGACTCCCTATTTATCATGAATATGACCTCCAAGGCAGGTACAAATGATGATCATTTATTTTATATTGACTCAGGATGTTCTAACCATGTAGTTGGCAATGTGGCACTACTTTCTGATTTGGAAGAGCCCAAGGGCAAACATCAGGTACAAACAGGTGATGACACTAAACATTCTGTTGTTAAGATTGGAAATGTGAAGACATGTGATGGTAACCAGAACCTATTGAGCAGGGTACTCTATGTACCAACCATCACCAAGAATCTAATGAGTGTTGGTCAGATTGTGGAGAAAGGTTTGCAGGTCAGATTCACACAACATGGAGCATATGTGGAGGACCCAAGACATGGATTCAGAAGGATAGCCAAAGGGGAGAAATCAGGTAGATTTTTTACTTTTGAGCTAGAAGACACCAAGAACATTGCTTTGTATAATTACAAGGATCAGACACTTTCAGAGTTAGAAATATGGCACAAGAGATTAGGGCCCATAGGTGAAAGAACCCTAAAGCAAATATGCAGGGATCAATGTGTGCTTGGGATACCAAATGTGTCCAAGCAACACATGATTTACAAGTGTGGATCATGTCAATTTGGTAAGTCTCACAGGTTACCCTATTCAAGGAAAGGTTTCATGCATGAAGACTACCTAGACTTGGTACACACAGATGTTTGGGGACCTAGCAAGGACCCTTCTATCTCAAGTTCAAGGTATTATGTGTCCTTCATTGATGACTATAGCAGATGGACCATTTTATACTTTATGAATCATAAAGATGAAGTGTTTAATTGTTTCAAGAGGTATCTTGCAATTGTTGAAAATCAAACAGGAAGAAGCTTGAAGAGGCTAAGGTCAGATGGTGGAGGAGAGTACTTCTCAAATGAGTTTGAAGATTTCTTGTAGGAAAGAGGCATCAAAAGGGAGATTACTACAAGGTACTCACCTGAACAAAATGGGGTAGCTGAAAGAAGGAATAGACTCATTGTAGAAACAGCTAGGTCTATGCTTAATGAAAAGAAGTTGCCAAATTATCTTTGGGCAGAGAGTGTATCCACTGCCACCTATCTCATCAATAGATTGCCATCCAAATCACTTGATGGCATGACACCATATGAAGCTTGGCATGGTAAGAGACCCTCTCTGGATCATTGCAAAATCTTTGGTTGTGTTGCATATGTGCACATTCCCTCACAGGTAAGGGGAAAGCTAGACCCCAAGGCTGAAAAATGTATCTTCATTGGTTATGATTTGAACCAAAAGGGATACAGATTCTACAACCCAACAAACAAAGGGTTTAAGGTAAGCAGAGATGTCATCTTTGATGAGAATGACTCTTGGTATGAAAATGAATGCAGGAAGATTAGTCTACCCTATGACATGGAAGAAGATTTTCCAAAGCTCACCAAGGAGGAACCAATTCAGCAAGAAGATTCAAGCTCAGATGATGATGATACAATAAACCTTGAAGAGTTCAAGGCTTGGAAGTCCAAAGGGAAGATGAAGATGAAGCAACTAGAAGATAAACCAGAATCTTCAACTCAAGCAATGAGGAGATCTCAGAGAGAAAAGAAGAAGCCTATCAGATTTGGGTATGACACATCACTTGTAACTAAACATTCTGTATATCTTGCAAAGGACTTGTTGAATGAAGAACCAGGTACTTATGAAGAAGCAATTACCAAACCAGAATGGAAAGAAGCCATGGATGAAGAGATGGAAGCTCTCAAGGAAAGTGATACTTGGGACTTGGTACCCAAGAAAGACTCTATGAAGGTAATAGGATCCAGATGGATCTACAAACTTAAGAAGAATTCAGATGGAACAATAAACAGGTACAAAGCTAGGTTGGTAGCCAAGGGTTTTGCACAAACTCAAGGCATTGATTATGAGGAGACATTTTCTCCTGTGGCTAAGATGCCAACTATCAGAATACTGGTGAGTGTAGCTGCATCCAAGAATTGGAATATGTACCAATTAGATGTCAAGAATGCCTTCTTGAATGGATGGATATCTGAAGAAGTCTACATGTCACAACCACCTGGCTATGAAGATCCAAAAAAGGTACATTATGTTTGTAAATTGAAGAAAGCTCTGTATGGTTTAAAGCAGGCACCTAGAGCATGGAATTACAGGTTGACAACCTATCTCCAAGACCAAGGATTTGTGATGAGTAAAGCAGACACTTCTCTATTCATAAAGAGAATTAGTACAGAGGTAATCTACTTATGTGTTTATGTTGATGACATCATCATTACAGGTAATGATGTCAATGGGATTAGACACATCAAAGGACAGATGATGAAAGAATTCAAGATTAGTGATCTTGGATTATTGAAGTACTTCTTAGGTCTTGAGTTAGTCTACACCAACTCAGGTATATATATCACTCAAAAGAAGTATGTGCAGGATATGGTCAAGAAGTTTGGTTTGCAGGATGCTAAGGTATCTACTACTCCAATGGAGGTCAACCTAAAGCTAAGTGCTCATGAAGGAGAAGAATTCCAAGACATCACAGGGTATCAAAGTATGGTAGGTAGTTTGAACTATGCTACCTTGACAAGAATTGACATAGCATATGGAGTTAGTGTGCTTAGTCAATTCATGCACAAACCAAGGGTACCTCACCTAGAGGCAGCAAAGAAGATCTTGAAGTATCTGAAGGGAACTCAAAGTCATGGTTTGTACTTTTCATATACATCAGATATTGACATTAAAGTTTACTCAGATGCAGATTGGGCAGGATGCAAGGATGATAGGAGAAGCACCTCAGGATACATTTGTTTTGCAGGAGATAAGCCTATTTCTTGGTCAGCCAAGAAGCAACCTACAGTGGCATTGTCATCCACTGAAGTAGAGTATAGAGGGCTTGCCAATGCCACCCAAGAAGCTATCTGGTTGAAGCTTCTATATACAGTGTTAGGCCTATATACAAGGCCACCAATTATTTTTGGAGACAACACTAGCTCTCTTCACCTTGCAGCCAATCCAATTTATCATGCCAGAACCAAACACATAGAGGTTCATTACCACTATGTGAGAGAGAAGTTACTTAGCAAAGAGATTCAATTGACATATGTGTCTACTAATATGCAATGTGCAGATTTGCTCACAAAAGCATTGGATGGAAACAAGCTATGCAGATTTAAATCCATGATTGGATTGCAGGATGTGTTTGAAGACTAAAGATGAAGAAAATGAAGACTTAAGCCAAAGTGTTTGGCTTGAGGGGGAGCTGTTGGTGTAAATCAAGCCTTCACACTTGGCTTTGATTTGTAGCTTGAAGACATCACATAAAGCTTGGATTAACTCTTGAAGATTGAGCCATAGAAACTCATGCTTATGAGTTCTCACTTTTTTACTTATTGTAAAAGTCATTGTGACTTGGAATAGTTTGTAATCACACCTACTTGAGAAAGTCGTGGAAAATTGAATGTTGTAATGGAGAGAATATCTCCCTACTTTTAGTAGAGATATTCTAGGGAGCCTAAGTTTGAATTTGAAATTCAAATTAACCTTCAACTCCTATAAAAACTACAAGCAAAAAGTCGCGGGAGTCTATCATCAATTCCGAGGCTATTCTGTACCATTCATTGAGTGTGTAAGGCCTACTCCATAGCTTACACCTCTGAGTACCATTGTGCTATGTCTATCATGCCAATGGGAATGTACATTCATATGATATAATACAAATACCTACATTCATTATCTTTGTTTTGTCTGAGTCTCCTACTCCAAGTCTGTCAACTTCCAAGGAGTATGTCTCAGTGCTCACTGAACCAAATCAAGAGTTCAATAGCTCTTGAAACCAGCTCAAGGTCTTCTACAAGCATACAAAATCTCAGAAGATTTCATTCAGCCATTTGGGAGAAATCCGCTTTGAAGTGCACACTGGTCTGTGTCTGCAGAGTTCCTAAAAAGTCGGGGGTAATCAGAATTTTGCTAAACTTATTTCTCAGTGTATGATTTATCAATTTGAGTGATTCCACTTGTGATTGGTAGCTTGTTAAGGTACTTTAATACTCCCAAAAGGAATTGTTTCAATTTCAAGTATGCTGGTCACACTGAGCATAACAATGAGCATATGTCATTACAGAAATAGCAAGTTTTCTAGAATTTGTGAAAGTGCAAAGTTGTCTGTTTTGATTTGGTCATTACACAAATCATTTGCAAAGTACATATATGGTTTCTTTGTGTCATTTGGAAGCTAAGCAAGTGTACTAAGCATATCTAGAAGCAAAGGAGGGAAGGTGTGAAGCAGGTTTTGCAGCATCAACTCATTTCTTGAGTGCATCCAACCATCACTCCTAACAGCAAACCCTCTGGTCTTTTGAAAATCATCTAAGCCTTTAAGTTTCAAAATGATCTCTCTATAGTGGGATAGATAGACCAAAAGAGGCCTACGTCTCTGAGTAATCATGTCCCACTCATCCTAATTCCTCTCCTCCTCATTCTTAGGAAGAAACTCTTTTAGAAAAAGATTCTCAAACTGAGTCCAGTCAATGGGGATAGAGTTCGCCTCCTTAAGACTCATCCACCACTTATGAGCACGCGGGCCGAGGGAGAGACTCGCCTCTAGCACACGATACTCAGGTGGGATGCCCTTCAATTGATGCAAATCATGCCACTTTTGTAAAAAAGTGTAGATTGCATCCTTGTTCCTGTCTCGGTCATCCCCCATAAAGGTAGGTGGGTTTAAGTCTTTCAGGAGGGGAGCTTCCCTAGAGGTCTCTCCTTTATGCTTACTAGGAAGAGAAGTATCTTTCCTAGTGAGCTCCAAAGGAATAGGAGGAATCTCTCTTTCCTTTCTAGCTAGGACAGAGGTGACACCAGTCTCAAGTGAGATCATTTGAGACTTAAGCTACTGTATAAGAGATGTGATGCTACCCAAATCTTTCTCTAATTTAAGGGTTTGCTCTTTCAAGTCTATGAATTGGTCACGAGTGACAAATTCATCTATAAGCTCTTCATAAGTATATTCTTCCTGTGAAGGCTCTTTTTCTTCTAAGTTCTCTTCTATTTCTTGCCCTAATTCTACTTCTTCCATTCTAGAAACAGGATCCTCTAGTTGCTCTTTAGATGGAGAAGTGGTTTCAACTACTTGTTTGCCTTTAGTTTCCATATTTAGGTTTCCTTCCCCCGTTTGCTAACTAGAGTGTATGAAAATGAATGGAAGTAAAATTCCAAATATGCAAGAAGAATTATATCACAAGAGCAAAAGAAAATTGGAAATGTCCGGTTGGTCCCGGGAGGTTCTAAACACCATAAACCATCCAAAATAGCACCAAAAGCACATGGGAATAGCCCCAACCGGGTAAACTGAGTGAAATTGAACAATTTTAGAGATTTACCAATCCTCGCCAGTCCAAGAATTACTGCCCATCACCTGTACTTCAAGAATTTGAGACTATCCCAAGTGAAAAAAGTGGATTTGGAGTCTGGATGACAAAAAACTAGGCCAGGGAGTGGCTGCCTAGTTCCTGCTGAAGCGCTGCAGAGAGATTTTGGTGAGGAAAATCTCTTCCAAATCCAACACCAATGGTTTTTGAGCAAATCTTAGGAGCGCAGCTTCGAAACGTGACCAAGATTTTTGAAATCCGATATGTTATATTTTTAGGGAATCCTTGACTTAAAATGAGATTATATATCTCAAACTCTCCATATATGTGATTTCCCCCCAAGAGCTCGACAGCAAACCCTTCATTCATTCTCGCAAATGCGGACCCTTTCAAAATTGAAATAATAATACCTGTGAAGAACATGAAGCTCCATTGTATTTCTCTTTGGAACCACGATACTGGAAAGTTCATGGGAGAAATTATCTTCCTTCATGAACTCTTCATATGCGGCAGGTGCATCCCATCTGTATATCTTTTTGTCTCTTCTTGATCTTCATTGGAAGTTGCCCTCTTACTCATTTGCTTTGAACTCTCTTGCTCCAAAAAGGAAAGGTAATGAAAAGAACAAGCCCCTCACATGCAATCCTCTACATATCTATAAGAGTTCATATAGCTCTTCCTTTGGCTCTCGGACATGGCTCTCATAGCAAATCAAAACAAACAAGTGCTCAGCTGCCTGTGAATGCGTGCGTGCAAGAGAGTACTCTAGAGTGCGACGCTGTGTCATGCTCTCATCATTGAGTTCAAAAGAAGGCATACGTTACCAGCATCTCCCAAAGGCCGGTCCACGCATGGATTTGCTGAAAAGCAAGTCCCTTAAACCTTGGGGATCACTCCTCACATGTGCATACCAAACGATCACGTAACTGGTCTTTAACAAGACATATATCAGAGTCACACTATTTTGTGGACACCTATAAGAGATGGCACCTTGGATAGAGTGGAAGCCTCTCTTCAAATCGGCGTGGGTTCGAATCCTATTCTCTACAGCGTCCTCATTTCCAAGACCTATGCTCTGATACCAGTTTAATAATCTCTTCTTTTGCTACTCAGAATTGCTCGCGTGAGCTCCGCGGGTCATCTTCAACTCTCCAAGACACACAGAGGTGCTATATCATTCGATCCACCTGACCATGCCCAAGCACTCTTATCTATTGTGAATATCTTGTATGAAACTCCTCATACTCTTCTACCTAAAAGTGGTATCCCTCACTCTAGCCATGTGGAGTTTTATGCCCATCTAATATAAGGAATGATATCTCCATGAGGTGTGACCACCATGAGATGTGACCACCATAAGATGTGACACAAGGCCTTTATACATGCAGTAAGGAAGGAACTGACATATATGATATATACCATACCAGCTCAAGAATCCAAGAAAGATGATCCAGTGTAGCTACCCAATCAGTACAAAGGATTTGAAGATGTTTTTGAAAAGAAGAATATAGACATCCTCCCATAGCATAGACCTTATGATTTGTAAGACAAAAGTTACGCAATATAACACAGGAGCAATAGCAGAGAAGATAACAGATATAGGAGAATCTCAATAATTTTCTACTAGCACCAAGTACAAAGATGATGGCGTTGTCCACGCGTGCGCTCTCAAGGTAGAGCTTAAATGGTGATCTAGACAACTCTAGAACGGGAGATACAAGGTAGAGGTATGCTGGCTCAACTCAGTGTCTCAGGTAGTGCAGAAGTCATGTATATATATAGGATCATGGGTGGCCTGCCATGGACAGCTATACATGGGCGATGGAGCGTGGGCGGCCACCGCCCGCGTAATTGCCATACACGGCTTACACTGGTTGAACCGACCTAACAAATATAAATGATTTCTGACTCCGACAGGGAATATTCCATGGAATATTCCCTTTACCGTGGCGCCGGGGGCGCTTCCCCCGGACCCCCACCAGGGGGCCCGCTGGCCCCTTGGGACCCCCCAGCCGGGGTAGCTCACCGCTGCCCCGGACCCCACAATTGGGGACCCTAGTAACTCCCTTTCCTTATAATACCTTACATGGTCCAATATGACCTTCATCCAACATGCAAGTTGGGATTCCCATCAATTGGGTAATGCACGCTTGGCTTCTCCTCATAAAGGGGGCCTTACAAAATGTGCATACAATCATGAGGGGTAGACATTGATCATATACTAACATGATTGTCCCATAGATCTTCAAGAGGGAGCACAACCACCATTTGGACCAATCTACAGACTATCCCTAGAGGAACTTATAGAACTATGCAAGAACATTGATGAGAATCTATCAACGGGGTTTATCAAACACTCAAAGTCACCAGTAGGAGCTCCTATTTTATTTGTAAACAAGAAGGATGGACCTATCTGGATGTGTGTAGACTATTGTGGATTAAATAAAGTCACTATAAAGAACAAACACCCTCTACCACTCATATCAGAGCTCTTGGAGCACCTTGGAAAAGTAAAGCTCTTCACAAAGATTGACCTTCGAGGATCTTACAACCTTGTCAGGATCAGAGAAAGAGACGAATGGAAGACAACATTTTGAACAAGGTATGGGCACTTTGAATATGTAGTTATGCCATTTGGTCTCACAAATGCTCCAGCTATCTTTCAACATATGATGAATGGTATCTTTTGAGAGCATATAGATGAATTTGTTGTAATATATCTCCATGATATCCTAATATTCTCCAAAAACCTAGAGGGTCATGAATATCACGTAAAGATAGACCTAGAGAAACTAAGAGAAAAAGGGTTATATGCAAACTTGGTGAAGTGCTCTTTCCATCACGTAGAAGTGGAGTTTTTAGGATACATTGTATCAGACAAAGGAATCTTTATGGACCCTAAGAAGATCAAGACAATCCTTGATTGGCAACCACCTCTTGTTTTCGAGATGTACAATGTTTTTTTAGGTTTTACTAATTTTTATAGGATATACATCACAGATTACTCCAAGATAGTGACACCTCTTACCAAGCTTATAGGAAACTCAAAATTCTCATGGACGAAAGAAGTAGAAAAAGCCTTTCAGACCTTGAAATTAGCATTCACCACTTCTCCAATTCTAGTCCATCTTGATTCTAGCAAGCCATTTTTCCTAGAGATAGATGCATTAGCCATTGCCTTAAGGGCCATTCTATCCCAATATGGAGATGATGGACACCTACATCCAGTTGCATAGCATTCAAGGAAAATTTCCCCTCTAGAGATTAATTATGAAAACTATGATAAAGAAATTCTTCCCATAGTAGACATGTTTGATACCTAGCGGCACCATCTAGGAGCAACTCACAAAGTTACCATGTATACAGATCACAAGAACTTAGAGTATTTTATGACCACCTGCATCCTCAATAGAAGGCAATCTTGATGGAGTAACTTTCTATCTAGGTTTGACTTTTTCATCACCTATCGCCTAGGACATCAACAATGTCAGTCAGATGCCTTGTCCAGAGGATCTTACCTTGCACCAAAGAAGGGTGAAGATGCCTTCGATCAACAAAAGAGTGTATTACTCAAGTCTCAGCATCTCTAGTTAGTAGCTATCTCTTCAAGCCATCATGAAGATTCATCCTTAAATCATTTGATCCATGACCACAAGATGAATTGTTTTGTAATGTTAAGCAGAAAAACCCAAGAAGGAAAAGTCCAAGAAGTAAACGGATTTCAAGAAAAGGATGGGTTACTATTCTACAAGAACCTATTCTATGTCCCTCCAAGAAAGCCTAGAGTACTTCAACAACGACATGACAACCTTGCAGTAGGACATTTTGGAGTAAATAAAACAATAGAACTCATATCAAGGGATTTTTGGTGGCCTCAAATGTGAAAGGAAGTCAAAGAATATATTTGAATCTCTAACACTTGTAATAGATTTAAGGTACCGTGACATAAACTTCATGGCCTCTTGCAACCTTTACCTATTCTAGAAAGGCCATGGGCTTCATTATCTATGGATTTCATCACAGATCTACAAATTCAGATAAATATGATGCCATTCTTGTTATTGTGGATAGATTTACACAGATGGCACACTTCAATCCAACTACCAAGGCAATCACAAGTGCAGCCACTGCTAGACTTTTTCTCAAATACATCTTTAGGCTTCATGGAGTGCCTGATGATATTGTTAGTGATCGAGGTCCACAATTCATATCTAGCTTTTAGAACAGTCTTTGCAAGCTCCTTGGTGTTCAAGTTAAACTATCTATAGCAAATCATTTATAGAGTGATGGACAAATAGAACAGGTGAATCAAGTCCAAGAGCAATATCTCCATGGCACCAACATCTATCACCAAAATGATTGGTTTGAGTTGTTACCCTTTGCAGAGTTTTCCTTTAATAATAATATTCATGCATCTACTAAGCAAACTCTCTTCTTTGCAAATTATGGACAATATCCAAGGATGGATATAAAACTCGCAAATCATGTCAATAACATAGCTACCAGAGATAAGGCCCAATAATTCGTTGAAATTCACAAAGAACTCAAGGAAGAGATCCATAAAGCTCAAGAACATTATAAGTACCATGCAAATAAACATCGTGTTCAAAATCCATCCTATCAAATTGGGTATAAAGTATTGTTACTCAGAAACAATTTACAAACTTCAACGCCTTGTGCGAAGTTAGATCATCAAAGATTTGGTTCGTTCACCATCTTGGCCAAGTTTAATCTAGTCACCTTCAAGCTCGAGCTACCAAGTATCATGCAAATACATCCAGTTTTCCATGTGTCCATGTTGGAACCATATCAGATTTGACCATTGAGGGGGGAGAGACCTAGTCCTTCACCACCTATCAAGATTGCTGATCATGAAGAATTTGAAGTCGAGCATGTCCTAGATTCGAGAATATCCCGAGGAAGATTGGAGTAACTTATTCAGTGGAAAGGGTATGACATTAATGATCATAATTGGGAACTTGTAGAAAACCTTCAGAGAGCACCAATCAAGGTTTGAGAATTCCATAAGAGAAATCCAATGAAGGTGAGACTAGAGAACATGACCGCTCCTTGTGGAACTCATCGCTTGAGGGGCAGGTGATGTCATGGACAAACGAAACCATCCTGAACCTCACATTCCATGTGAATCCTATATCTCATGATTGGTTTAGAATTAGGAGAAACCTATGTTTTCATTGCATCTAGAACATGCAAAACTTTAAGATCGACTATCTATTTGCTAAATTTTGACATCCGAAGGTCCTGTTCGAATTTTTGACATCATTGATGACATCATGAGCTCACAACTACCCTTAGTAATCACCCTCGAAATCCTATATAAGGAGGTCTTGGCCACATACATACTCAGTCTTGCCAATACCATTCTTGGGAGCTCAAGGAGTTGTGAGCATCAAGTAAGTACTCTCCAAGTTCTAGTTCCAGTTCTTGTCTTGCTCCTTGTTCCACTCTTGTCTAGTCTAGTTTGTGGACATCCTATCTTTTCCCCTTGTAATCTCATAGTACGAGATCTTTTCGAGTTGTTTCTCATATCTAGTTCATCTCCTAGAAGGGAGTCCTTGTGATCCAGATATCTTGTTTCATACTTACATTCCTGGGTTGTGGAATCTCCTATGATCTTTAGTTGAGTTATTCATACTTATTAGTCCTGGGTTGTGGAACGTCTTCTATCAATTACATATTATTGTATCATTTTCCCTATGTGGGTGTTCTTGTAATCAGAAGTGTATTTCCAAAATCTTGTCTACTATATTCAGAGAGCACAATTGAGTGCTCCCATGGCACAAAAGATTACCCCAATCAATGTAATCAGCTTATTGATAGAACCCAGTGGAAGTATGGCAAATGTATCCTCGTACAGGTAGTCATTAGAGCAAAAGCTTTATAAAAGGCTCTAGAAATAGAACAAAAAATGAAATCAAAGGTTAGTGATTCCGAAGACTCTAGCAAGAAGAGAATTAGGACTTGGAAGGATAACAATGAAATGATGAAAAGACAATGGGCTAGAAAATTGAGTTAACTAGAAGAAAGCCTTAAAGAAACAAAAAATAAAACACTAAAACTTTCATCTCAAACACACACACATACACCATCCAACGTGCCACTTGATGACCTACCACCCATCCCACTTCAACAAGAAGATGCAAATGTAGGTAAGTTAAATTATAAAGTTTATACCATCCTGCTTCCTTTGGGTCCATGATAACCCCACTATGAAGCTCATGGATACAATATCCCAATTATATTATGGAATCTGTAAAGGATGTAAAAGACTTGGTGTCTTAACCAAGACTTGGTGTCTTAACCCTTTTCACCTTGTTGGCCTAACACATAAAGCATTATTGAACATCTATTTGGACATCTTTGGCTAATCGAGGGCACCAAAATGTTCATCTAATAACATGAATGGTCTTGTCAACACCAAGATGCCTTGCACAAGGAACATCATGGTTATCATGCATGAATTTTATTCTCAAATCTCAGGCATCTCATATGCAAACCTTTCCTTTCCATTTTAACTACTCCATTCTCCATTGAGAAATTGGAATATATTGGACTTGATTTTTTTGCTGTACTGGGGAAGAAACAACTAAAAGTGCCTCGTCTCTTATAATAAATTCATCACTGATGGCTCTCATAATCTGTGATAAGTGTGGATCTTCCACATGTGCTTCCTTTATTTCTTGAAGCAATGAGCTTTCTAGAATTTTAAAATTTATTTGATACACTATCCATGATAATGCATCAGTTACAACATTCTTTTTGCCTCTTTTATACAAGATTTCCATGTAGAAATCCTGCATGAGCTCAAACCAACGAGCCTTTCTGCCTCGAAGATTTGACTGCCTACAAAGTTGCTTGAGTGTATGGTGATTTGTGTATACCTTAAAGTCTGCACCATAAATATAATGTCTCCAAACTTTAAGATCATGCACCATTACATACAATCCTTCGTCATGCAGTCGCCAGTTGCATTATGCACTACTCATTTTTTTTCCTCTCAAAAGCTATTGGCCTTCCATCATCACTAAAAATTACTCCTGTGGCTATGCCGCTAGCATCAATCTCCAATCCAAATGGTTTCTATGGGTCTACCACTTTGAATATTGGAGCCTCTAAAATGGCTTGCTTTAAAGTATCAAAAATTTCTTGTTGTTCTTGCTTCCATGCAAAAGATACTTTTCCTTGAAGTAGATTCATTAGGGTGTTGCTATGAATGAATAAGATGAAATAAATTTTTTATTGAAACTAGAAAGTCCTAAAAATGACCATAACTACCCCTCATCTTGAGGAATAGGCCATGCTGTAATAAATGAGAGCTTCGTGGGATCCATCTAGACCCCATCGACCGATATCACAGGCCCTAAATACTCTATCTCGAGAAGAAACAACTAAGTCTTATCTAGATTTACAAACAATTGATTTTCCTTTAATTTATTTATCATTAGTCTTAAATGAATTTCATGCTCACATACAAACCTACTATACACCAACAAGTCATCTACAAAACCCACAACAAAATTTCCATTGAATGGACATAAAATAACATTCATTAACATCATGAAAGTAGTAGGTGCATTAGCCAAGCCAAATTGCATAACTAAATACTCATAATGCCCAAAGTAGGTCTTGAAAGCTATTTTATATGCATCCTACTTCTTTACTCTAATCGAATAGTAGCCACTTTTCAAATCCATTTTACTATATACAACTGCTCCACCTAGAGAATCAAGGAGATCATCTATCCTGGGTGTGGGATGCCTATGATTGATGGTAATCTTATTTAGTGCTCAATAATTCTTGCACATCCTATAAGATCAATATGGCTTTTTCACTAGAAGAATTAGTGCTGCAAAGGGTGAATGGCTGGGTTCAATAAGCCCTTTCCCCATATACTCATCCATGACCTTACAAACTTCATTTTCCTCTTGCAAGATCTTCAAAATGGAACTTGAGTAGTCGAACTCGGTCCTAGACAATTTGATTCTATGCTTAATGTTCCAACAAGGATGTAAACCCAAGGTAATCATTTTTAAAACAACTCTTGGAATTCTACTTTTACTTTATTCGAAAGTACTTGAGAATTCCAACTAGAGTTTCCTCGACTAGAAGAATCCATCACTACACAAGATGAATATAAGAAATACAAAAAATAAATATGCTTACAATCAATCTTGAGCAACCTGGTTGTAGTCAACAATCCATCTAATGGAGATCTGGCTCTCCACAGATCACTAATCACCTCTGCTCATGCTCAAACTGGTAAACATGTGAAACAAATTCTATGACTAGTCATTTCCTAGCATGCCACTTTTTACTTAGGAGTCGCAATACCCTTCTTGTCAGCTAACTCCACTGTGTAGGCATACTCTAGCTGCACACTATCTAAGTATAACCTTTTGAAAATTCTTCTTCTAATGACATTATGTGCCGACCCACTGTCAAAGAAGACCTTGATATGTTTTCCTACCATGAGTCTTCTCATAACAATGAGTTTTGTATTAAAAAACAAGTACCCTTTCTATGCCACTAGTGAAAGCACATCATTTGGCATAGAAGATACCTTCTTCATGACTATCATGTCCATTATAATAGATAATATATGAGAAATCTCAAAAATCCTCATCTACATCACTCCCTGCTTGTCTAGGGTTTATGACTATGGTGGCTTCTATCTTATTCTTCTTAGAATAATCTTTAAATCAAGGTTGTCCCAAACACCCATAACATAACCCTTCTTTCATTGCCTTCTCTTTCTAATGAGGGATAGGGATAGAATTGTTATAAGCCTGCTCATCCAAAGTAGACACCTTTCTCTTAGTTCTTGCAATTTTCTTGATCATGTGAACCCGTTTAGGCTCGTTGTAACACTGCACTAGTCAAGATAGGAGTGCTAGTGGAAAATGGTTGACTCATCTTAGTCCATAAGGATCTATGGCCCTCAAATCCTATGCCCTTGTGATTGTCCTCATAGACTAGAGCCATCTCTATGGCCTGTGCCAAAGAGTGACACCTCTCCTTTCTTATTAAAGGTTGGATTTTTTGTCTAAGTCCCATGAAGAACTTGTGAACTTGGAGAAACTCTCAAATACAGTTAGGTACTTTAAAAGGTATATATCTCCCTATACATATCGGCATGGTCATGAACTTTTTGGTTTTTTCTAACTGATGAAAAACCAAGTATCTACTTCTCTCAACGTCTCATCTAGTCGCATAAAATTATTATAAAATAGGACTTTAAATTGTTTCCAAGTAGTGGGCTCTTTCTTGTCCTATTCGATTTTATGCCACCAACTATAGGCAATGTCCATTAGCTTATAGGTAGTCTACAAAATCTTATGCTTATCATCCATGATATGGCATAATCAAAAGCACTGCTCTGATTTGCTGAGCTAGTGCTCAATAGCATCAACAATGTGTGCAATGATGGAGTTGTGACATCGTGGTTTCTTAAGCTCCTTAAGCTACCATGTAGCTTCTCTAACTGGGACTATCTCACTAGGAAATTTTGGGGTTTGATGCTCAAGTGGAGTGCCAGACTCCATTCCTAGAAGGTCAATTTTAAGTATTGCTTCTTTCTTGGAGCTACATATGTGCTTTGAAATGTCCTGAAGCGTACCCTCTAATTAGGAGATCCTAGCACTCATGGTTTCTATAGTATCTACAGAGTGGTCAACCATATGTGTCATCCCTAAGTGGCGAATATGTTCTTGAGTCCATAACCAAGAAAGAGTTATTTTTTTATTATTTTCTTCAATTTTTTAATGTTTTTAGTATATGTGTTTATGTACACATAAACTAAAGAGTGATAGTGGAAAGTAATTGGTCACAAGACTTTGTACACAAGAATAACAAAACAACAACACTTTTAGTATGCTTCTCTACTTTTATGCATAAATCATCTATGCATGAAAGTTTTACAAATAGTTATGTAGCATTTCGATAGGAAATTGAAAATAAATAAAATTTTGACTAAATGCTCTGCACACACTTCCAAGGAAGTGCACTAGCAAGCACACAATATACAACAATATAACCAAAGGGCACTACACACTCTTGAATAAAAATCCTCATTCCTGTGGCACAAATAAAATGGTAAGAACATTGCATGTTCTTACTTCTTCCTCATTGTACTTGCAAAAGAACATGCTAGCATCCTACTTTTGCAAAAAGTACAAAGCTAAACAAGCATATGGGCAAACATATATGCATATATAATCTGCTATGTTTGTCCTAGATGCAAAACAATGCATCAAAAGAGATTAGAAGTGCATAAAATCACAAGAAAACGTATCTTAAGTATTTGAAATTCCATGTGCAGGTGTGGTGGAGGTGCTTAAAATGATGGCTTTTTAGCCCTCTTGAGTCTTCAAGTTGATAATCGATCCTCCTTGCATTGAAAAAGTGATTCTACAAGAGTTATTGATAGTGGATAGCCAAATTTGAAGGTTCATACATGTGGGTAGATGCATCAAAATGATAATTTCTAGACACTAAATAGATAGACTTTCAATGACGATTCCTTAACAATTATAATCACTTCATTTGGTTGAGTAATGAAGAAATTATGGCTATTTTAGTGGACATAGGTAGGCTTGATATGCCCTCTAGAGCGGGGATTGGACATGGCAAAGAAAGAAACTTCAAATTATTCTTCTCTATGAGTCTTCAGAGCTAAGTGTGAGCACATTGATTATCCCATATGATGCACAAACATCAATGCTAAATTCGAGTTTATATGGAGCTTTTCTTCCCTCTTACTCTCAACTCAAAGAGAAGAGAGTGCTTGAGCCTCTCTCTCTCTCTCTCTCTCTCTCTCTCTCCCTCCTCTTGTGAGGCATGATGGGGGGCTAAGAGCTCCCTCCTTGGCATTCGACTACTCCTTGGGGGGTCATTGGCTCCTCTATGGTGCCTTTCTCCTCTCTTTTGCTGCTCGAAGATGCTCTTCGATAGTTGCACGCATAGAAAATCATAAAGATGATGATGAATCAATAAGTACAAGGTGGCTATGCATGAGATCTTCAAACAAAAGACCACACCAAATCTCCCCCAAAATGCTCTAATGGATTTGATTCCAAATGTATTACTCTCCTATATTCTCTCTCCAAAACTAGAAAGAAAGAAAACATGAATGATGTGTGTGCCACTCTCCTCCCGTCCGTTATATTCCCTTGCATTCAAAATAGCAATGCTCGAGAATGATCTATTGTTGACATGTGGACACCATGCAACACTCATTCCCATTACCATTGAATGCCTTAGGATATGCCCCAAGCTAGGGACGTTGGCTATGATGCCCTTGTCCCACACACACATGAGATGGTCTCTTTAGAGCAATGTCTAACAAAGGAATCTTAGCTTGTTGTGCAGAAGAGGAAGAACATGACAATTAGTTTCAATTAGCACATGTAGGTGCATTAGGGCAACACAATTTGAAACATAAATTCCTTTACACATTGAAGACATTAGGAGTATATTCGCCAATTATAGAAGAGGATGTCTATAGGTTGCTCAAGGATTTTCCATCTTGTATTAGCAAACCCTTAGTTGAACATGCCACTCTATACCAAGTGTCTCTAATACCAGATGGAGCAATTCTCTAGTTGACTTTCTAAGAACGAAAACATTTCCCAAAGAGATAAATTTAGTGTGGAAAAGGATTCTAGAGAAGGAAGCTCAAGACCATACACTCATTGGTGACAATCTACACAAGCATAGAAGGGAAGGATATATAAGATTATGTGTGCACAAAAGTGAGTACTTGAAGATAATAGAGATTGCACATGAGGGTGTTGCAAGAGGACACTTGGACTTGATTGAGTGATCAAAGCTAGATTGTTTTCTGGTCTTTGATTGCCTAGTCTTGATATGGATGCACATACCTATGTGAAGAGGTGGGATACACATCAACGAGCTGAATATCCTATCTAAAAAGATGAGATGTCACTAAGACCCATGATGGGACGACATGCATCCTCCAAGTGGGGTATAGAATTTGTAGGTCCTATCAACCCCCCAACTAGACGTTGCCATGCCAAATACAATTCTTGCTAGAGATTATCATACTAGATCGATAAAGTGAAAACCACCCATGAAGAATGATGCACAAATGACAACAAAATTCTTGTTTGAAAATGTGTTGACAAGGTGCTTATTATAGATTTGATGAGTGATCGAGGAACTAACTTCTTTAATGAGAGGCTATATCAAGACCAAGAACAAGTATATATGCGGCAAAGAAGAGACAAAAGACCAATTTTGATGCACATGTGAAAGATAAAGGCTTGAACGTCAGAGACTTAGTATTGATATACACTTTGAAGAAACATGCTCGTAAAGTAGAGAGGCATGGGTATGGACCTATGATCATTAATAGAGTATTGACAAGTTGGGCAATACAATAAGCCACTCTAGAAGGAGATGTGTTTCCCAATTACATTAGTGGATTTCGAGTCAAGCTCTATCAAGATCCCTTGACAGAGGAAATGCTTAGATGACTCAATATGGATAGGAACCATTAAGAGGAAGAGAAGAGAATCCGAGAAGAGGCCCAAGCTAAAGGTCTAGAATGGATTAAATAGATGAAGCTAAGACGATAGGGCATAAGCCAATTTAGGAATGAAGAGATTGAAGGGCTTCATCTTGAACTATTTTTCCCCCATCAGAGGCCCCTAGATATCACATGGGAAAAATGATTTATGATAGAATTAGAAACTCCTACAAACAATGATCCTGTTTTGACATAGGGTCTTAGTTCTTCCAAGTATAAACTTGGAGAAAATGATGTTGTATGTACCCCTAGATCTGCCTTGCACTCTGATGAAGAAATCATGCAACCTATGGAACTCCCTTCTCTTGCAAAGATGTGTCACATGGACAACTCAACCATGGAGGCATGCAATTTAACAACAGTAGACACATGAAGTAAGAAGACAACCAAAACCATGAAGATACCCACCTATTCTTGGAATGAAGCAAACACACACACACACACACACACACATATATATATATATATATATATATATATATATATATATATATATATATATATATATATATATATATATATATATATATATATATGTGTGTGTGTGTGTGTGTGTGTGTAAAAGCTTGAACTCGAGCATTTGTTGACGCATTGCATGTATTAAAGTCGGATAGATGCCCTTTTCTTGCTCCTACCATGGGAAATCCTAAACCTCACCTACCACCCAAAGTAGGTAAAAAAACATGAATTATAACGTGTGAGAATGAAGCCACCTACATGTGGATACGGAAGTCGTGAAACGAGAAGAACGGGCTCAACTTCTTTGTATATGGTAGCTGCTCACTTTTCATTGTTCGTCCAATTCATTCAAGCTTTCAATTAATAACGTTTGGCTTATTACGGATTATTGGAGACCGTACAAAAGGCCCCAATATTCTTGTGAATTATGTATCGTTGATGATCTGAATGGAGATCAACGCAGATTTTTCATTGATGATCTGCGTGGTGATTAGGTATGTCATTGTCTTTAAGATTCGATATGCTTCCATTGTAGCACCGTTGGATTTCCTCGTCAAACAAACCGAAAAACAAACCTACGGTAACGAGATTTCTCTCTCGTACTCCGTTCACTTTGAGGGTCTTAGATGGCACAACAACAATAGTCTTGATAAAACTCTGAGATTCCAAAAGAATGTGGACTATATCCTCAAGCTTAATAGGAGATGGTGTCTCAATTGGCCAAGCATTAGGTGGGACTTCAAGTTCCAATCCCTTTGGCATCCCCTCATCGACTCGAAAAAATCACTTCTTATGTGAAAAGTCCTCTACTAGGGAATTTGGACCATTGTTAAAACAAGGCGTTCATGGCAATGAGGACTTGGGATATCTCTTCTTTTCATGCCCCAATTCAATTTTTGTTTGGTGGGCCCTTAAAGAATTATGTTACTATAGGGACATCAACTGGAAGCAAGCCTTATTGGGTAAAGCAATCGATTGTTCCGTAGCACTATGGAATGCTATAAGAGGTGAGACCCTCTAGCAATACTAGAAAGAGAGCTATGCTGCCAACTTTTGTAGCACTCCGAAGCAATGGTCAATCAAAAAATCTCTTTCCCTTTTAGGAAATTAAATAATTTCCAATTGTAAGAATCTACCATGTATTAGACATCAAAGAGTGTTTTTCATTGAGAGCAACAAGATTAAAAGCAAGTAGGCTCTCCATGAGGGGAACGAAAGGGTTATGAACCTTCTTTGTAATTTCCTCTAGTAAGTTTTAAACTGCACTTGTTTGTGGGATTCAAGGGGCCCCATGGGGCTAGGATCATTCACTTGTACACTTGTTCTCTCTATTAATTAAAGAGTGGGAGAGTAGGCAATTGCCAAACTTCCTTTCATAAAAAATGTTCCCCCTCATCTCTTGTATCACTGCAACCATCCTTTGTCTATAAGATGTTTGTTGCACAATAGAAAAGAACCCAAATCACCTTCTTCACAACCTATGGTATGCATTTTTGCTTAAATGTATTTATGCATATATGAATATTATGTGATTATTTTGATGGAAACTATGTAATGACAAAATCTACAACAAGTGGGTAGCTGTCTCTGTATGTGTGTGGCCGGTTCTGTCCATTCCCAAGGGGACATATGGTGGAGAATACTCCATGATTTGGACTAGACCACCAAGACTAAAAGCATGAAACGTAGAGTCTCCAACAATTATGGATTGAAATGAGCACCGTCTGCACTTATCATAAAAAATAAAAAGTCAAGCCATCCACGACTTCAAATGACATTTTTATAACCGATTTGAACTCAATATAGAGCATGCGATCAGAAGTCATTGACCCACATGCTCCGAATTCCAAGGAGAATCCTCAAATTTTTGGTCTTTCGAGGCTCAAATTCAAGACTATTTTCCAAGTGAAGAAATCTAGTGGAAACTGGCTACTTGGAATCATTGTATACACCTAATCACAACAAAACACTACCACTCAGAAATTTCTATTATTGAAGGGACACTTTGAAATTCAAATGTAGGAACATGTATTCTTCATGATTTGTTTTCTATTTTGAAAAGAAACCCAAATTATATTATGAAGAAAAAAGTACAAGATAGTTAGGAGGAGATGCAAAGCAGGTTGATGAACCTCTTTCATCCGCTTCATGGAGGATCCATTCCTTTTTCATGTTGTCACCTTTGATTTTAAAAAATTATCGAGTGTTTGAATAGAGGAAGACTCTAATTGTTCTTAATTCCTTTTTCTAGAAGCATAAGGGAGCACTCTTGGAACAACTCCTTAAAGGACCCATCAAAATTCAATGTACATCATTTCTCCCAAATATCCCAAAAGGCTTCACTTTTGATAGCATTCCACAAGGTTGTTGAGCAGTCCACTCCTTCATCTAAGAGATTTTGGTATCGGGACTATGTGACTAAAGCTTTAGAAGTCTTTGCATGAGCTCCAAATCCCATTTTTCTTAGAAAAATGATTGAAGAGGTGCCCTACATCTTCCTCTATAGTATGGCATCTCTTGCACTAAGGACGGAGGCCAAGAACCTTGTGGGCCCTCACATTGGTCCTTCTACCTCTACAAAGGATTTGAAGAGCAACACTAGCTTCTTGTTCTCAATTAATGGCTCCTAAAATCTAACAGGTTTGAGCTCCCACTACATTCATGATCAATTCATTATCCATCACTCATTAAGCGTTAGAGAGATTTCACAATTTCTTGTGATCCTCAGAATGTCTTCCTAGTATTTCTAGAGTCCCACTTCAAGCTCTTGGATAAGGCTAAGACTTCTATGCTACAGAACTGTCAAGTCTCCTCTACCCAAGTCTTTAGTTCTTCTCTTTATCATTCACAAATATTCATAATCCAATCTCCGTCTACTATCCAAGTCCTCATGACTATTCAATGATTACTATTTGTATTCCACTAATGTTTCCAATGGAATATCTATGCACTAGGGGGAAACTAGATGGAAACATTTTGACTTATTCACACCACCCATAAATCAGCATTGAGATAGTAGTGGAACTTGAGAGTTCTCCACGCTTTCAAAATAAGAGAATATCATATCCGAACTCTACTTTGTTTGAGGAGAGTAGAAGAGTACTAATATCATGGTTTTTCTACTAGGGGATCCTGTAAAAGGGAGACATGTATTCTTGAAAAGAAGTTGAGGCCACCACTCTTGTTGGCCTTCCAAAGATTTAATAATCCACTTAGCTATCAATTTGTCGACCATCACCAACACATCAAGAATCCCTAAGACTCCCTTGTCCTTAGGGAGGTAGCATAGATTCCATTTTACATTGGGGATACCTCTTTGATTAGGATCATGGCTCTAAAGGAAGGTCTTATAAGTGATGTCAAGCTGATGAAAGTCCCTATCACTGGGTCTTCAACAAGAGAGGAAGTAAATAATGGAAGGAGTTAAGAACATGTTTATTACCATGCCACATTGAGATGCATACATTTCCAATGTTGAACCATGAAAATCAAGCTTATTTATAACTCATTCCCATTGTTTAGACATAGATGCATGAAATCCCATCAGATGACACCTAGTAGCTTGAAAGCATATCTTGACACTATCTCTTTACATCCATGATTGATGATGAAGTAAGGAGGTAGTCTCTGGAGAATTTACGAACCCTATCTTCTAAACTATCTTCAACATTACTTTTTTGCATAGACAAATCAAATGTGCTCCATTTCTACTAAACTTTAGATCTTTTAAATTTGTTAAAGATGAGGTTTTTATTAAGTTAAAATTCATCGAAATGTACCATTTGAACAAAGAGCACGATTGGTTCAAAGCGTATTGGGTACTAGGTGATGAGTGGCTAGAAATAGAGACTAAACATGCCACTTTGGATGCTCCTCAAATGACATTCTGAGGTAGCTTCTTCAAGCATAAGTTATGTACTTTCTTACATCACATATAAGTGAAAATAAAACAAAAATAGAAATACTTTATACATTAATGTGATGAAATAAATATCATCTTGTATGATTTGCACTTTTCTTATAGATGCACTCTCAAAGTTTCTAGTATGCTCTTCCAAACATTCTTTCACTCTTGCATCACAACGCATTAAGAGGATGAAAAATATAAGAATCTTAATGATCTTCATGATGGAAAAGACACAAATCCTTCTAAGTTTCTCGCCGGCTTAATGAAATGGAGCCATCCAAATGGCTCTTCACATAAGTTGCACATTGCACTGATGTGAGAGAGACCACATGGGATGGAGTCCAAGGGATGATCCCAACCATATAAAACTTTAACATAGTAGTCAAAGGGATGTTTAGAGAACTAGAACAATAGAAAACAAGTCCTCATGCCATTTTTTATAACACGATATATTGATAATGTACATAAGCCTATTGGAAAGCTAATATTATAATACTTTTTTCTAATAAAAATAAGTAATACTCTTGAATAACCGGAGGAAGCTCATTGTATAAGCAGCTTCAACTCTAATGAGTAAAGGAATTTTGTCATTTTGAGAAAAGAGATCATATGAAAAAGTCTAGTACCATAATCTTTTTTTTTTTCTCTCTCTCTGTATTTTCTCCTTCTTGGTGAGCCTTTTGTCTTGTATATGGTATTGAAATAGTGGTAATATAAGGCAGCTACCGGTCCCCACTTGTCTTCTTGGAATTACTCACAATTAGAGAGCATATGAAGTGAAAAGGGGAGTGTACCTAATATATGAAAAGGGAGTGTGTACCTAATATATGAAACTTCTTTTTTTTGTACATAAATTTTGTTTCTCTCACATTACTTCCATTAGCTGCATCTCATTGAGAGCCTTGCAATGAACCTAGTTTGAATAAGGAGCCAGTAAGATTTTTTTTTTTGAATATCATTGGATATTCATAGCTCAAATGAAAGAGTTTCCTAGTTGAAGTAGTTTCTAAATGCATGTACACTCACTTCTGTAGGTCCACTTGGTTTGAAAAGTTAAGTGTGTTGACTCAAGCTACCATTTGACTACACTTTTTGAATGTGAGGTTATTATCCAAGCCCACTTGCTTGGGGATGGTACAATTCCACTGAACTGCCAAAAATTAAAGAAGTGCTCTCTGTCTCTATCACATCTCAATAAATATTTTGACTCAACATGTTCCTTGAATTTCCTCAAGTAGTGGAACACATATCATTTATTCTTAATGAAATACAACAAAAATTTTCTTGAGTAGTCATCAATGAACATTACAAAGTAAACTTTTGTAGAAAGAGATGTATTCTTTGTAGGACCCCAAACATTCGTATGAACAAGGTCTAAAACATGCACAAATCTGCACTCTTATTGAAGGGTAGCCTCGATTGTTTTCCTAGTTCGTATGCTACAAAAGTTTCACGTATGATTTTGATGTAAAATTTGGAACACCTCTTAGCATGCCTTCCTCTAGATATCTTTGAGCCTTTTTAGGTTGATGTGGCATATTCATTTATACCATATTCCCAAATCTTCTATGCTCTTGTTTTCGTATGTGAATACATTGATTGGTGTGGCTAATATGTGTCCATAGTGAACATTGTACATTACTTCCTTTCTTTTTGCTATGAGCATGAAGTTTTCCTTTGGGTACTCAGAAAAGCATCCCATCAACTTTCATCCAACTAGATAGCATTGAATGTTGGGAAGAGTTTTCCAAGATGAAGAATAAAGAGTGAAAATATTTTAGAGATACCCTAGAGGTAAAAGGGTCTAGAGATATAGTAGAGATATAAGGGTTCATGAAATACCCAAATATATAAGAAGAGTAGGAGATCTTAAATTTGAATATCAAAGAAGAGCTCTTTTCTAATTTGGATCATAAAAGAAAAAGATCAATCTTGGAGCAAGGTGTTGTCTAGTAGAGAAGCTAGAGATATTAGAAAGTGACACAATGTTCAGTTATGGTACAAGGTTTTCAACTCAAATAAAATTGAGTTAAGTGTAAGTCATTCGAGGATGATGGTGTAAATGTGGGCTTGGTGTTTTGGAACATCACATTTTAGAGTAGCATCAACGTGGGTAGGTTGGTACAGGATGCAAGCTCAAGATAAAAATCATGAGAAAGTGTTCTAATTTTGGATGATTTTAAGATTCAATAAGGTCCATTTAGGATTTTATTCGGTCCATTTGAGGTAAGATTTCCCAAAAGTGAAGGGAACCCTTCTTTCTTACATTCTACCTAGGAGCATAAAGCCTAGATTGAACACAATAGTCCTCTAGCTTGGAAGAAGGTCTATGGATGTTTGCTTGAAGTGGATCATAGTAGAAACATCTAATTTAGTTGTTTTGATGAACCATAATAATTTATAAAACTTCATGTATCCAAACCAAGTTTATATGGATTTGAAGAGAGTTCTCAAATACTTGAGATAATTAGAAAATCCACCCACGTCACATACATGTGACATGTATATGGATGTCTAGGCAACACATAAAGAGACACTAAATTCGGTAGAGATGGTTTCTTAATACCCTTATCATTATTTCCATCTTTTGTAATAGATTCAGCCTATTGTGCAAAGCTAGATGGCTTTTAAAATGATTTGGGTAGGGGTCAAAACAAACATGAACTCTCCCCCTTTTCACATCTTGGTTGTACCATGGGTTACAGGAATGCTATTGTATAGCTATAGCTTGTAGTATATTTTTGAGGACGAAAATGTTCTTCAAATGGGAGGGGAGAGGGGGGATGTTATAAAGTAGCCTGACAAGGTTCAACAAAAAATTTAAGGAAACTTCTTTAATTTTCAAACTTAAGATATATTGAAAACTATCATTAGTTTAAACTCTCAATCCCTTTGTTATCATTTAGCAATTTTTACCATTTTTACATCTCATCTTGGAAAATGCTTCCAAGGTCCAATCCAAACCTACTTAGGATTCTTTATTTAAGAGGTAGAAAAGTTATTTCCAATGACGCATTCATGCATTTATAGCCAACATGTGAATGGCCTTAATCCAAAACTTACTATTCTAGAAAGATTTCTACTAGTTCCAACTGCAAGAAATTTATTAGTCTTGGTTCAAGTTTTATCATTCCTAATTAATCAAACAAAAGTGATTAAACCCTTATTTATCTTTAGATTTCCTTTACTTATCTTTTGAACATGACAACTTAACCCACATATTTTCTAGAGATCTCCCCATCCATCCAAGTCTAGGCATGTAGATGCTTTTCATATTCTAAATCTTAGACATAAGTTTAAGCATTGGTACACCTTTTGGCTATATCATCCATGAGACTCAAGTGCAATTATCCATGGCTACAGACTTACTTGGGAAAATCCCATTTATCTTTTCAAGTCTCCTGATTTTCTTAAGGATTTTCTTTTTCTTCAAAGACTACTAATCCTTAAGTGGGCTCTAGATAACTTGGATGGTTTTTAGAACTACCAAGTTTTACTTTAGGGTTAATTCTAAAAAGATACTTAAATTCATGACTTATTTTTACTTTATTCTACTACTTTCTTTAAGGACCTTTCCACTGTACATCCTATGTAAAAATTATAGTTGGTATCATGGAAATATTTCAAGGAGACCATATGTCATGAAAATCTTGTATTTGGACATACGTTTTGAGTAGTGTTGATTCAGAGGGTCAACCCATAACATTTGAGAGTAAAACGTTGAACACATCCCAATAAAACTCCTATACCTATGAATGTGAAATGTTAGGAATTATCAATGCATTGAAGAAATGGCATCATTATATATTTGATGTTTATGTAATGATATTTTTCTATCAAGAAAGTATTAAATGGTTTGCAAACCAAAGAAAGACAATAATCCTACATGTTTCAATTCGTTTGTTTCCCATGAGCCTATGAAACTACTACACACTAGAGAAAATCATACAATAATCCTAAGTGTTTCAATTTGTAATATTAGCCAAGGTATGAGCTTATCCTAGTTTTTGAGCCTTGAAAGTGGGTCGGAGGAGGTCTTGGGTCAGGCCATGTAGGTGCATAGGGGATGGCCAAGATCCTCTAGAGTTCCTAGCTCAAGCTAAGTTTATTTAGCTCAAGTACTAAGACTTGACTCCAATGAATAGGACATATCACTCTAGTTAAGTGAAGTATGAGCTTATCCTAGTTTTTGATCCCTTAAAAGTGGGTTGGAGGAGGTCTTGGGTTCAGGCCATGTAGGTGCATAGGGGATGGCCAAGATCATCTAGAGTTCCTAGCTCAAGCTAAGTTTATTTAGCTCAAGTAGCCAAGGTATGAGCTTATCCTAGTTTTTGAGCCCTTGAAAGTGGGTTTTAGGAGGTCTTGGGTTCAAGCCATGTAGGTGCATAGGTGATGGCCAAGATCCTCTAGAGTTCCTAGCTCAAGCTAAGTTTATTTAGCTCAAGTAATAAGACTTGACTCCATTGGATAGGACAGATATCTCTAGTTAAGTGAAGTATTTCCTAGTTAAAGTGTAGTTTGTAATTTCTAAAGCAATGGTGTAGATCATACGTGCAAAAGTTTGTTGAAGGTAACTCAAGTGACATCTCCCAAACTTGGGGGCTATGTAGTACATGGTTGAGTGGTGGCTTGAACCTCCTTTTAACTCTTTTATATCTCATCTTCAAGATGATTGCTTCATACTTGAATACCTAAACCTCAGTGACTTAGGTTTCTCTACCTAAACCTCAATCCTTGCCCTTGTCTAAACTGCTCAATCTCCACCTCCATGCTTGAATTCTGGCTGTTTTTCCTAAAATTTCTTCACCATCCTATTAGTTAGGCTTGGCCATCGACACTAAATATTTCAGTGCTCATCTCTTTGACCGCTTAATTTTTATTGCTTTGCACTAGGATTGTCATTGGATTGACACTCAAACTTAAAATTTCTTTCTCATTTCTTAATCTAAATCACATAGTCCCTCGATCCTCCTAGATATGAATCACTCCCATATTTTTCGTTTTTTGACACCGTGTTATACACTCAAAATAAAGGAAATACCTACTACTATTAAGGTCCAAACAAAAAAGTGAAAACCTTTCAAAAGGTTGGCGTTACATCTTCTTTAATGAAAGAACAACCCTTCTTAAAAATAACTATTTTCTTAGGAAACGTTCCATTACATATATTGTATTATTTCTTGTGGGAATATAAGATCCTCAATAGTACTATGGCTTCTCATTAAAAATAAAGGACAAAAATTCCTTTGACTTTGATGTTATCCAACTACATGGGTTATTGTTGAGATGCTTCAAATTCTTCACTAATGTTGAGATATGGAGAACTCTCATAAATCTAAGATGATCTCGAGATAGTTTCTTGAGTGTCCATGAAATCACCTCCCTCTCAAGCGAGAAGTTCTGTAAGGAGCCGATCTGTTTATAGTGTGAGCTTCATTAGGTTTTTCACAAAATAGATCCATTGATCTTCTTGTATTAAATTGTCATGTTTCCAAGATCTTTGATGGAGAAATTTGATTAAGTGCACCTCTTTGATTGATCTTGAGCTTTTTCCCATCCTTTTTCTTCTTTTTATCTTTGTAATGTGTATGATCCATATCATTTGTAATGATATTTTGAGCTTCAAAGATTGGCTTTCTTTGAATAATTTATTCTCACCTTGAACTGCTTGATTAATAACATTATACAAGGTTCCTCCTTGAGGCATGGATAGCAACATGTACTTAACTTCAAGGCCGCTTTGAAATTGATTAGTTACGTAGTCTTCTCGATATGTAGATCCACCAAATAATATCTTGAAATCCAATGAATAGTTTGAGACCGATCAATCACCTTTTCATAAAAGTCATTTTAGCACTTGGACATGTCCTACCAAATCCTTTACGGTAGATTGAATCTCCTTGCGTATAGAATCCATTGTGCTAAGAAGATGAACGTATTTATGCCAAAATGTTACGGGAGCACTAGACTCTGCTCTCTCACTAGACCAGAGAAGATCTCAGAAATATGGCTTCGATTAGAAGATCACCTATGCAGGGAAATAATATAAGAATATATAATTTTTACAAGAAGTCCCACAATTTGGGATTTATAGTTATGGATAAATAAAATAGAAAAGATACAAGAGATCCCACAGCCTAGGATTTTAAGTATGAAATAAGATATTTGAATTATAAGAACTCCCTTCAGGCAGATGAACTAGGCTCAAGAAATAACTCGATCGGATATCATAGTATGATTACAAGAGGAGAAGACAATATATTTGGAATACTAGACTAGACGAGACTAGAACAAGGAACGAGACTTGAACTAGAGTTAGAACTTGGAAAGTACTTACTAGGAAATCATGATTCATTGAGCTCTCAAGATTGGCATTGGCAAGAATGAAGAAATATGTGGCCAAGCCCTCCTTATAGAGGTATTGAAGGGTTGTTATGAATTGATGGTATCATCAATGATGTGAGGAATTTGAAATAAGGCCTTTGGATGCCAGAACCAAGCAAGCAGATATTTCACCTTAGGGTTTTGCATGTTTCACATGTGATAGAGGCATTGGTTTCTCCAAATTGTGAACCACTCATGAGATATAACAAATATATATATATATATATATATATATATATATATATATATATATATATATATATATATATATATATATATATATATATATATATATATATATATATATATATATATATATATATATATATAATCTAGGCTTGGTCAAGGTTTTCTTCATGTGCATCAATGATATTTCACATGGAAACACATGTTATAACCCGTAAGCCCATGTAATTACACAACATTCCCCTCGCTGTAAAAACATTTTTGTCCTTGGAAATGAGCAAAGATATATATCTTGGGGTATTCCCCCATGCCCCATGATTAGTCTTGTTGATCATGTTCTTGATCTCTCTCGTTCACCTCTTTATTGAGAAAACGGTTCCTATCTAGGAGACATTTAAAAAGAGGAGAATCCATGTGTGGTTGGATCTGTGCTCGAATCATGCAAAGCCTCATCTAGTTTTGCATGTGAAGAACTAAAGCGAATTCAAAGTATGGAAATTCTATTTTAATGTTTGAGTTATGTGCAAACTAGGCCACCATAGGATAAACATGTCAATTAAGTGGATCCTGAGTATCTCTGGCTAAATTGCTATCTTGGTTTGTTTCTATGCACTACTTGTGCATGAATCTAGCAAAATATGTAGATACCCTTATCTAGATTAAGACTTTTTATTAGATTCATCTATCTATTTAGACCCAATCTTAATCTATTAGCAAAGGGAAGATCAATCTTTCATAATCCTTGCCAAAATATGTTTTCCTTCATTCTTTGTAATATATACCTTTGGGCTAGTGAATGGGTAGATTTCTTTCTTGTAATTCACCTCCACTAGAAACATCCATCAAAATTAAAAGAAAATTTTAATAATCCTTGCTCAATAATTAAAATGGTATAGGTGGATTATCTATTTATTTTGTTAAGAGGATATAGTACCCTCTTTCTTTGGAGAGAATTTGAAGGTAGTACTTAAAATAGGTTTAATATTCTTTCAAAATTTTCTGTAGTTTTGAGAGTCCACTATAAGTACCTAAAGCCCATAAAGATCAATCTAGCTTTTAAAGAGTCCAATTGCATGAACTATATTTTCCATTATATTTTACTTGTTCTTGGTAGGGGACAAGGACATGACCACAATATTCAAGGTAGATGCGACAAGTACAAGCTCAAGTGTAAGCAGGCACCAAAAAAGAGACATTATGTAAAAAGGTCCCACGACTCCCTTTTAACAAATATTTTCTTCAAACAGCAATGATGTTTATCACTATCCACATTGTAAAATACCCAAATTTGTAAATTTTAGTTCCATTTTCTCCATGTCCAGGCAACTTGGAGCTTGAAGAGCTTAGATAGAATGCACATATCAGTTTTCATAATCTTGGGGCTCATTTGAGCCATGAAATTATCGTGAGAACTTATGTCTCAACTATGTCAAGCACAATCTGAAACTAGTCGAAATTAGTCTAAACAATATAAATGGAGCATCCGAACTCATTATGAGGGGTTAGATAGTAGTTAGATAGTTGGAGTTTACAAAGGAAAGTAAACAGATATTGTAAGTTGTGTGCTTATGGTTGAAAAAACTCCATTGTTCCACTCTATCAATGCTTCTTCCTTACATGTGTGTGTGTGCATGTCTAAGCATTCTTGTGCATCTCTCATTCACATTAAGATGCATCACTTATTCAGGATATTCACATCACCTTCATGTCACCTTGGTTGACAATTTGAGGTTGGATTCTCATGAACATTAGTACTCACCATTGTTCTGTTAGGATACACCATTTTGACACCATTGTTATTAAGACTTACACAAGCAAGGAGCATGCGATGGTACGAGTAGTAGATAAAAGATGGTGCAATCATTGATAAATAGTTTTTTTATGTTTTTTTCTATTTTCTTGCTAATTTTCACTCCTATCACCTCCATTCATCCCCATCACCTTCCCCTTCCATCTCCCTCTTCACTAAAAAATTAACCCCAAAGCTTATATCACTGATTCGTCTTGGTTTTTGATCTACTTGAGTGCAAGAGAGAAAGAGAGAGAGAGAGAGAGAGAGAGAGAGAGATATTGCAATTTGCATGTTGTCTTGTCTCTCTTGTGTTGTTTCTAGGTTATCTTCAAGTATGGCACGACATATAGGTATGACAAACCTTTGCACAGGTCTTGAGGCATCATGCTCCATCTATCGTGATAGACCTAAAAATTCACCATTTAAAGTTTTCACCTACACAACATGTCAGGTGTCTTCATTGTGAACAAGAAACACTAGATGCATCAAGAGAAGCATGAGCTTTTCACACTATCGAGATAGATCCACTCTTTCACAAAGGTGGTCTATAGTTCTAGACTACATCTATCATGATAGAATAGATAAACATCACAAGCCATGGGCTATTATGATAGATAACCACTGACGAACATTCTCTATCATGGTAGATCTCATGATGTATCACAACAAAGCCGAGTATCATGATAAACTGAACTCATGATATACTTGCCTATTAGGGCATATCATCCTTTATCGCATAGCCATGCCATCGTGACTAGTTGACACAATAGAGCCTCTCTATCATGATAGACACCCTTTCTTTCAATAAAGCACCCTATTGTAATAAACTATTCTATTAAATCACACCCACCTTATTGCAATAGAAAACCCACAAAAGACTTCATCTATCACGATAGACCACTATATCACAACACACAAGATTTATGACATAGGCCCTCTATCTTGAAAGAAAAAAAATCAATAGGCCCTCCATATTGTGATAAAGAACAATCTATCCCAACAGATAGGCCCTATATCACGATAGAACAATCTATCCCAACAGATAGACTATGTGTAAAATTTTTGAAGTCAGCTTGTAGGGCTATTTTAATGATTTCTTAGTGATTTTCAAGGTCTATCGAGTATATAGAAGGTGTGTATATGGTTATGCATTACAAGTTGTGCTTATGAGTGGAATCAACACTTGAGATGTCATCTGTAGCTAGAAATTACCATCAAAGGCAGGCGATATGAGGTTGGAAACTATCAAGTCCCCTTAGTCAATTGTAGCCTACACTAAATATGTAGCTTTATGTCTAGTTCTTTGGGGTGCAATCAAGCAATCAAACAATGAAACCCACTCATGTAAGGAATTCCTGATGATTCGATGAAAAGATAAAAACAAAATAATCATATTGAAGAAGAGACAAGTGACTGAAGACCAAATCATCTAAGGGTTGAGACCATCTAGTTCATGAACTTGCATTGAAGCAAGGCAATGTGGATTGACAAAGCTTAATATCCTCTCAAGCTAGTGACAACGAAATTGCCAAATTATGTTCCAAACAGTTAGATAGTCATCGCTCTATCCTAAGTTCACAAATGAGTGAATCTAAGAGCTCATATAGCATGGAGGGACCTACAACTAGTTCACGACTAGTGTACTTAGAGGCACAAGATAGACACACAAGAGTCAATTACATATGTAAATTGCTTCTGCCTCTTCCTCTTCCTTTGCCACCTCCTCTTCCTCTTAGGAAGTTAGCTTGGCTCATAGTGCCTTCATCTTCATTCAATTGTTGCTTGCCTTTGTTACTCTTCTTCTTGTCCTTTAAATACATTGCTTGACCTATACTTTTATCAACATCACCTTTAACATCCTGCTCAAAGGTTAGCATATGTCCTATCAATTGATTCTAATCAAGAGTGAAATGATCTAGTGACAATTCAATGGATTGAATGAAAGGCTTCCTCTTCTCATCTCCTCTAAAACCTCTGAGGATTTGTCTTACCGATTTGTCCTCTTCAATATCTTCATCAACTGCTCCTAATGCATCTGCAATGATCCTTCATCCTTGCTACATAATCAGAAATGGATTGAGAATCCTTCTTCTTGAATGTGGTGAACTCTGCCCATAAAGATGCCTTCTTTGACTTTCTAGTATTTTGGAAATGCTCTTCCAAAGCATTCCATATGTCACTTGCACTTTCAAGTCCTCTAATGTGAGTTAGCAAGTAATCATTAACCCCCATGTAGATAATGCTCCTTGCTTGAGCATCCTTCTTCATCCATGTCTTCAAATCTGAGAGCTTTGCCCTAGTTGGAACAGTAGGATCCTTAAATTCTAGTTTTTCTTCTTCACTTGTAATGTATCCTATCAGGTCTTTGCTCATGAAATGAGCTCCCATCCTTATTGACCAAGCAGGATAGTTTTCTCTATCCAATTTCTCTATCTGAAGAGAATCTCCCATCCTTTCTTCACATGTGCAATAAATTCTTCAAGCTTTGTGAATAATGAATGTACCTTTACTTAAAATGTAGTTCCTTTTGATCTTCTTGATAGCTTTAGGCCTCCTTCTCTAGCTTTCACTTCAACCTTTCACCTTTTGAATATTCAAAGAATAATTTTTGTATATCTACAACAATTGAGGTCCTCCTTTCCTCAATTTTGATGACACTTTCTCTAATACCACTGATGGAGAGTGTTAATCCCCAAAATAACAAGTTATCCTTGATGTTAAAGTAGGTCTATATCCAGAGCAACTCAAAAGCTCAACCAATCTTGAAATACTAATGCCAAATTAACAAACTTTGAACTAACTGTGAAGAAACTGATTATTCAGAAAAGTCTCCTACACTTAATTCACTCATTGACTAATCAAATGTGTAAATTTTTCAATGAAAATTTATACAAGGTGTCTCCTAACATTTATGCCCCTTATCCAAGTTAAATCTCTCCAAAAGATGCAATATATCTTGAGATTGGCTCCAAGCAATGTACCTATGTCTCAAACTATTCTTCTATGTAGTTGACTTTGACACCTGCAACTTCTAATGCATGGTTCTCCCAAACTATACGCCGTTTATTCAAATTCTTTTAGCCACACGTAGCTTACATTTAACTTAAAGAATCAATGCTTATTTGCTCAAAACTTTACACTTTAGAGGGAGATGTGATCAAAACATTGGCCACCAGGATTGTGTCTGTTCCTATCTTCACTAATGTTCCTACGTAAAAATTTCTCAACCTGATTACAATCAAACTGTCAAAACTTGTACATAGGTCACTCAATTATAGAATTACACTTGTACAAAATCATTCATTTGTTTTGATGAGTTTTATGAGGGAATAAAAATGACAATAGCCATTGGAAAATCTTCCAAAGAACCGAAAGATTTATTTGATAGTGTGGACGACTGGCTGAGAAGAGATCGTTTTGTTTTTGTGGGTTGTTCTGGCCTACTACTTTTTCCCACTGTTTACTTCGCTTTGTTCTAAGAAGATAAACACAGAAGAAGCACTGAGCAAAAGATCGAGGTGCAACTTTCTTCTATTCAAAGAAATCATACATCTCATTTATAAATCATGTTATTCTCACTTTCTAAAGTCTCTAATGACTTCTAAAACTTGTCACTCATCATCCTTCATACTCTTAGTACATCTATATCAAGTATATATAGATGTTTACATCCCAACTCATCATAGATTACTATACATGTATATACAAATCTTCATCTTCTGACCATGCACTGAACTTCAAGCCTCATATGCTAATCAATGCTTTATTTTTTGACTTCAGTCTTTCTCCTAATCATCAATTGATGATTGTCCTACACCAAAAAGGTTTTGACCACTCCAAGCTAAGATGAGAATGTATTTCAGTTCTCTCTAACCTTCCAAATCCATTCATTGTAGAGGGTACAACATATCTATGTGTGTAAAAGAAAACTCTATCATGGTAAAGTTGTGCACAAGATATTTTTGAAAAGAGTAGTGCACCAACATATGCATGCAATGCCTAGAAAGTACCTGTAAGACTATGAAGTTGTTGCTCTTCCACCAAAGTAGAAGGAAATGTATCTGAAAGAAACAAAAGCATATCTAAATATTTCAGAATATATTAAACATTGTAAAACATACCATTGTAGAGTAATACTTACAATCCATATGATATCTTATTATAATGGAGTTTTCAAGTTTCATAGTTTGCCATTGTAAAAACATGTTGTACAATAGCACCCATCCCATTGTCTTTGTGCTTCTTGAGGCTAAGTAAGTTTCCCTTCCAATGAAGGTCCAAGTTTCCATGATCTCTAACTCAATGAGGCCCAACTCTAGAGGGTTGCATTTACACCCATGCACCTTTGGAGTACTCATGTGATAGCCATTGTCCATCTATAGCTTTGATATTGTGACATCTTAATGTGAGGACTTCATCTTTCGGTCACCAAGAAGCTTTAGATGTTGCCATTGAAGTTGAAAGTCTGCATGCTACAAGAGTAGTTTGAGATAGGAGATGTAGGTAGGTTGGAATGTAGAAACAAGAGCTTCAATGGTGTGTTAGAGAGAGAAAGTAGTGGAAAAAGATGACTTTTTGGGACTTGGGTATGAAAATGTGAGGTTTAGGAACTCTTTTTTGAGTATTTTTGAAAAAACTCATTTTTTAGCTCAAAACATGCAAGGATTTTGAATTTGGGTTCAAAAAGTGTACTTTTGACCCTAAAAAGTAACGGGAGGTCCATTCTCAGGTGTTATGATGAGTTTTTTAACTTTTTAGAAATTGTGAAATTTTGGGCCTAGTTAAGTTACGAGATTCCTTCCCTCTCTTGAGGTGGACCATTAAATAAGGGAGAAATATATCCCCTCTCTCCCCTTTATCCTAATATTTTATAGGGAATAGACTGTGGCCACCAGCCTCTTCTGATAGGTGCATCACTAATCACTCCTTAATCTAAAAGCCCATGCAAGGTTCATTTTTCCCCTTATGGAGATATCAAAAACCTTATAGGTATCAAAACTAGTATTCTCTAGTGTATGATTAACAATATTCTTGTAGGCCTCAATAGAACTATCAACAACAATACCAACCCAAGTAAAGACCTCAACATGTTTAAGGTCAATAGTCACGACCTCTTGCTAACATAGTTTGACTCAAATATGTAGGAGTAGAAGAGAACCATGATAGAGGCTTAGTGCGTATTTCCTCTTGATCATAGATAATTATCCAAGTGCTAATAGTTTTGATTCTTTACATGGAATACTTGATCATAGATAATTATCCAAGTGCTAATAGTTTTGATTCTTTACATGGAAATAATGTATCCACATATTATACAAAGTAATTGGAACATCCAAAATCATATCAAGATAGAGACCCCCCACTAGAACCTAATTGGGAGACATATTACACAAATGACATGTACACTAATCCAATCCCAAGACCACAGATGAGAGTCTTAAGCCATAGGCCCTAAGAGGAACTTGCTTTAGATGTTAAGGAGATCACTTTGTTTGCGAGTGTCCTCATGCTCCACCAAGAGGCCACCACAAGCAATTGTGATTCAAGGATAATGCTCATATTATGGAAAATAAGATCTCATTTAAGATTTTCCTAAGAACCTTACCAATGCTTCATAAGTTGCACTAGTCAATGTCCTAGGCATAGTACACAAAGTGTATAGAAGTTTAGCATATATATTGCTTGTTCTAGTAGTTAGGTGAGCATAGTCTCTGAAGAAACCCAAGAAGCCAAAGAGGAAAACGAACTAGAATCGAATGAGCTAGATTAATCTAGTAAGAAGAAGGGTAGAGCATGGAAAGAAACTAGAGATTGGGTGAAGAGAAAGTTGGTACAGCTAGAAGATAGCATCAAAGAAAACTAGAGACCAAGAAGTTGGTAGAGCTAGAAGATAAGGTCTCTGTATCATGTGATCGATGGCCTCTATTACACCAACAATCTCATCTAATACTGATAGGGGCTCTATGAATTTTTGATCAGCTTCCTCTACTTCTAATAGATGTTCCATGAGCACCCTACGTATTTGCATAGAAAGGTGGTTGAGGGCGTGAATGCTCTGAATGGTCTGTTGTATTTGTCTAAGCTCATATATATATGCTCACACTCCTTCTTCTCCTTCTTCCTCTCCTTCTTCTCGTTTTCGATTCTCTTGTTCTTATGTGAGGGTAGTTTGTTGTTCCTCCTCCCAATGTACATGGCATTTTTCTATCTATTGTTGTCTGCCAATCTTTTCTATTGGATGGAGAGTGACTTCTATTTTCAAATAGATATCCATGTCTAAAAATTGGACTCCCTATAGTAGTTGTTCAAAGTCAAATGTATCCAAGCCGTCTAGACTTCCCATGATTGGAAATTCAAACTCAGATGAATGGGGAGGGGTCAAGGTTCTCCTCTGAAGGTCCCTTGTGTACTTGGCTTGGGAAGATGGATCATGAAAGGTGACACAATCCTTTCCCCCTATAGGTGAGATATATGGTGTCTTAATTGCTCCTTACAGTTGTATGCATGGAACTGTGCCTCTCATTCTCTTTGGGTGCAATGCTGATGCCTTTTGACTTTTGAAAAACTAAAGCCTTTCCTAGGTAAGGGATCTCTCAATGGATATGCCATATGACAGGAATTTGTAGATAATCTGGGTGATTGCACACCATGCATTCAACACAAGCTTGCATATTCATCTTGCATTAGCTACATAAGTTGATCAATGATCCAATGAGGGAGATTAATGGTCAGCCTTGTAGTCTCTACTAAGTGTAGATTGAAAAAGATCTTCTTTTGAGGCTGGGTGAATCAATCTTGCTCTCGAAAACCAAAATGTTGCATACACATCTTGCATGGCACTAATATATTTGGAGTTATGGCTGATATATACTTGCTTCACCACATTGATATTCTTCACATTATCTGGTATTAATGTTTCCTTGTCACATGGAATACACATTCCTTGCATATTGAGGGTTTCTCAAAACAATTTTAAGGTGAGCTTGAATCACTTCATCTCCAAATTATGTAACACAGATGGGATCATGAAAGTTCGAACTGCGTTTTTAATTGTTCCTCATTCCAAAGTTAAAATTAAGTAATAACACCTCATTAAGTCTAGCTTTGGCAACATCTCAATAAATTATTGTGCTAATCCTTCTTGCTCCTAAATGGTTTGTATATTGATGTGTTTTGGAGCTACTGAAACTTCCTGGAAACTTACTACAGCTTACCCGATATGTTGTTGAGCTCACACTTGGATTCCCAAATATGTGTAGTGTATATGAGTGGTCTAGCTAGCTCATTGAACTAGTGTGAGTGTGTGTTCACCCATTCTATTTGTCCTATAGGGGGATCTTGAATTGATATATGCCTCAAGTGTGTGAACTGTGCTAGCCTCTCAATTGGGTGGTCCTCAATGGGTAAGCTATTGATGTCCGTGGCTTGTGAACTTGTTCTTGCTTCAAACATGGCTTACTGCAAAGTGTAGAGTGCTTTGTAAATTTGATAGAAGAAGAAGAACACATTAGTATTGTCTAAGAACCTAGTGAGATCTTGTTTCCTTACAATACTAACATGCCTTCCTTTATCCCTATGTGTTTTTTATCTGATGTGGAAGTGAACAATGTGTGGTAAAGTGTGAATGTGGGTTAGTGTGAAGTCTAGATGCATACTCAAGTAAATGCATTCTCTCTACGTGCTCCTAGTATTGTACATGTATGTTACAAGGTTGGTTCAGGTGGTAGATTACAAATCTTGACTTTCCAATTTTCCCTTATGGGATTGCAAGATTGTCATTTGGGTTTCAACATAGTGTTTGATGATGACTTAACTTGGTTATGGGACTTTTCATGTACCCATTTCCAATTTTTTTTTAGGAAGAACGTTACATGGTGACTCAATTACAATAGCTTTTTATGTTTGAGAAATTGGGATGAAGTTCAAAAGAATAGAGCCTAAGATCTTGTGTGATGAGATCTGAGCTCTCAACTAGGTCTTAGGCACCCAAATTTGTGCATTATTGTGGTCAACCTTCATCGACTGCTTTGTACCCAAATTTGGAGTACTCTTTGAGATGGATTTCTCCATTTCTCTATTGCTCGTCTCCTTGGCTTCTTCATCTCCTTCGTAGGAAGTGACTTTGATAGCAAGGGAGCAATTGGTTGCTCACACTTTCATACCCAAATCTACTTCCTTCTTGGAACCACTTTTCTCCAAGGCTCTACTAGTCTTCTAGTTCCACTCATCTATTGTTGTTGATTTGAATGCCTTTTTGTATGAGAAATTGATACAAGGCTCGAATTTGGAGTAGAAGGGAGTTCCACAACCTCTTGAGCCCGTGCTTCAATGTTTGAATTCTTCTACGCCACATGGCTTGGGACACATACAACATCTTCTTCTTTAGGATTAGTCTCAGAAGAATTGAGAGCTTGTGTGGGACCTAGATCACTGACCATGCTATTTTCTAACTCTATTGTGAGACATTATTCACATACTCAAATTGAAGAAGTGGACTTCCTAGGTTTAAATTGATTGCATTATCATAGATCCCGTCTTGACCCCAGATAAGAAACTCGGTGAGATCTTCATCATGGCATAATAGCAACTTTATCATCATAGGGACATCGTGAATTGAGATTGGAAGTTCCACTTTGCCCATGCAAGGGGTTTCCACACCTCCTAATCCTACAAGGTAAGCCTTAAAAGGAATCAATTTTAAGTTCATGCCTTGACAACAAGAATACTCTATTGTACAAGTAGTTGCTTCTAAATCAATTAATGCTCTAATTGTCTTGAAGGTGGGGCCTTGTCGTAACTCGATTGGGCCCCCTTGGGATAAAACAACCCAAGTAGCTGAGTACCACTCTAGTAGCGAAATATGCGCTTAGCACCCTGCCAATGCTTGACTCCTGGGCAATGCATAAACATGTTCATCTGTGAGACAGCAAACTGAATATCTGGCCGAGTAATGCATAAGTAAATCAAGCATCCAACAGCTTGCTGATAGACAACAACATCAAATCCATCCCCAACATCATGAAGACTCAATCATAAACCTATCTCCATAGGACTGGCAATAGGTTTACAGTCTTCAAGGCCAAAACGCTGTAATAATGTATCCATATGTTTCCTTTGACAGAAAGCCATTCCACCATCAACTTGCATAAACTGAATGCCCAAATAGTGATGCAAATGCCCCAAATCAGACATCTCAAATGAGGCATGCAAATCAGCCTTAAGATCAGAAATATGCTTCTCAATAGGACCAGTGAGCAGCATGTCGTCAACATAGACAACAATCATCAAAAGCACATCATTAGCACGCTTAACATATAAGGTGCTTTCAGTTGAACTGTTCTCAAAACCATGTGCAATCAGATAGGCATGTATCTTCTCATACCAAGCATGTGGTGCTTGCGTTAAACCATATAATGCCTTCTTTAACCTGCACACCTAATTTTCATGCCCTTTCTGTACAAAGCCACGGGGCTGAAAAACATACACTTCTTCATGCAAGTCACCATTCATAAATGTTGTTTTAATGTCCAAATCGATGTACATCCCAACCATGATGAGTTGTAAGTGCACAGATGCTACAAACAGTAGTCATTCAGCAAGTAGGTGCAAAGGTCTCATTAAAATCAATGCCTCTTTCGTGCACATAACCCTTTGCAACAAGTCTAGCCTTATACCTGTCAACTGTACCATCAGGCTTACACTTCAGCTTGTATACCCACTTAGTCCCAATGGCCCTCTTGCCAAGAGGTAAGTCACATAAAGACCAAGTTATTCTTCATTATAGCATCATATTCAGATTGCATAACAACCATCCAATTTTTTGAATTTTGTGCTTCATCAAACGAAATAGGCTAATTCTCATCATAGAGACTAGATGCAACCATAGCATAGCAATCTGATGCAAAAGAGGCACTATGAGAGCCTGAATGAGTATGATATGACAAAAGTGCATCTAAGTTGTTGTCATGCAAAGTCTGCACCAACCATTTTGACATAGTTTTTGCCTGCTCAATATCAGCTCTCTCATCAACTAGTGCGTCATGTAAATCTGCATAAAAAATGGAATGATTTTCATCATCACATGAAACCTAGAAAGGCTGAGAAGTTGTCTCATTAGGACCAGCACTAGACTGTCCACTTGGAAAAAGAGGTAGCAATGTATCATACATGTCTTTGGAGCTAACAGATGTCTTCTTAGTACATGAAAGCAATGGCTGAATAACATCTTCCACAAAAATAACATCATGGCTAACTAGTATGTGTTTAGTCTGTGGATGATACAGACGATAGCCTTTACTTTCAGAACTGTACCCAACAAAAATAAGGTGTCTACATAGGACCATATACATCAGTATGTACAAGCTACAATTTCTGAGTAGCCCAAACTGAACCATCATTTGGAAATGAGGAACGTTGCATTTTGCCCAAAATACAGCCTTCACAAATATGTTTTCCTCATTCCTCAAGTTTGGGCAAAGAGGACACCATTTCAGATTTCTACAGGTGTAGCAAAGTAGCAAAATTGAGATGACCAAAGCGTGCATGCCAAAGCTTTCCATCTAACATAGCCTGAGAATCATGTACTGCACATGCCAAATCATTCACAGATCTTTCATAGTCTATGAGCTTATACAACCCACGACATAAAATGCCAGAAGCAATAATCACATCGCTATTTGACAGATCATGAATTGTACACCTGTCATCAACAAATTTCACAACCAAGCCAATCTTGGCTAATGCAGAAACTCATAACAGGTTCTTCTTGATCCCTGGCACAAATAAAGCATCTGACAAAGTGAAAGAGCTACCATCAGCAGTAGTCAAAATGATCTTACCAACTCCCATAACATACATGTTTTGGTTTGCCACTACAAGCATCTCAAATTCTACTACACGTTTGGTAGAGCTTGAGAGGATGGTTTTATTCAACTTTCTAGGATACAATCATTTTTTGCATCAGGGCATTTAGTCAGCCGTCATGGCTGAAAGTAATGATGTATTTCATATGTTAGCTATTGAGGTCAAGTTGGATGGTACCAATTACTTTTTATGGGCATATATGATGCATCATGTATCGGTGGCAAGAGGGCTATGGAATATTGCACAAGGTGTTGAAAAAAAACCTACTACTTCTTCAAATACAATTATCCAAGGTGATGTAGATGACATTGAAGATGATGGTCTTCAAATTTTTGTTTGTGCTATGGTTCTTGCTTCACCTACTACAAGGCAACTTTGATGGGATGGCATAGATGGTCAGGCACATGCACTGATAAATTTGTGTGTCAAACATGCCATTATCCTTCATATTTTCTTGTGCAAAATAGCAAAGGATGCTCAGGATACACTTACCACTTTATACTAGGCAAGAAATGGGGTTCATGTTGCTTACCTCTGAAAAGAGTTGGAGAGTGAGCATATGAATGAAAGAGATTAAGTGGATAGTTTTTTGACAAAGATCAAAGATTTGAAAGAGCATTTGATTTTTTCAAATAAAGTCTTGCTAGATAATTCGTTGATGCAGACAGTTCTGAATGGTCTTCTAGATTCATATCAAAGTTTTGCTTCTACTCTTTGGTTGTTGATGAAAGGCAATCCAACGCCTTAACATTTAAGCAGTCATTCTGTGTGTTGTTGCAGGAAGATTAATCTAGGTAGAATAGGTCCATTATGTGTGTTGCAGATCAAGCTTTTGTAACTAGTCATAAGGGCAAAGGTAAATGGAGCTCATCTACTAGTAAACAAAAACATTTCTGATGCTACACAGTCAAATAAGGAAGACACAGATGAGAAGAAAACAGAAAAGCAAAAATAGTTCTACAAGTACTATAAAGGAAACGATCATGTCATAAAGAGTTGTCCAAAACTCATTGCAAAAGAGGCAAAATTAAGGGGGACTGGAATGGTTGTTGTAGTGGCCACTACACCTAAAACAGGGTTTGCTAATCTTATGCAAAATGAAGAATGGGCATTAACTATTGGTTGCACCAAGGACCCATCTTCTTATGGACATTGTATATCTATAGTAGACTCAGATGTTTGGTAGTTTGAAAATTGAGCGACCATACATATTACCTCACAACGTAGTTTCTTCAGTTCACTTAAGACTGCCCCTATAGGGAATATTGTCACATGCACCAAAATTGCCCCTTATCCTATCATGGGAGTTGGTAAGATCATTCTGACTACTACTAATGATCCAAGTTTATTCACAATAAGATGGCATTGATAATTTACATGCCTTCTCCATAATTTATGAGGGACCAAGGCGACAAGGAGATTAATTAGGGAGTAATCTTTAGACTCTTTAGAATCTCTCTTGGATCGCATGCTAGGAAAATTAATGTTAAGTTCAAGTACTTGAAGGGCATGCAACTAAATGTGGTAGAAAAGCCATGATTATGAGCATGGTCTTTGATTCCCTCTCTTATATATTTCCTCGCATGTTGGAGAGTGAAAGAAAAATGACTGATAAACATGTAAAGAGCATATAGAAACTTGGTTTGGATAGGGGAGCCTAATAGCATAATAATGCATACTTAAAAGTAAGTGAGGAATATGTGCTAGCCTTACAAACCATAGAATGCTAGGCCTTCTTAAAGTTTTGGCTTTAACTTACAATATTTGTGGCTAAGTGGATGATCAAGGTCTAGGTGAATACAAATGACTCATAATCCAAGCTCATTTTTAGAGACAATCAAAACCTTTCTATCAAAGATATCTATAGATATAAAAATCATGACCTCAGCACATTTTTTTTTCCCTATTCTAATGATCCTAAAAGGCTCGAGAACGGTTTCCTCTCCATGGAAAGCTTGGAACAATATGAAACCACAATGTTTACTTAGTTATGGTTGGAAAAGATAAGTTGGTCTGGGGAAGAATGATTTCATTGCATTCCTCATTTTAGGCATTAGACGAATTGGGAACAACGATTTACAAAGAGCTAAGAAGTTATGGTCGAAGGGCTTCCAAAGCTAGACATGTCTTTTGAGAGACATTAGAAGAGAGTAGACTAGACAAAAAAACAGATTGACACTAGCCTTAGATTGCATTGTGATGATTGGTGCCATTTTTTCAATTGTATTCCGGCCTAGGACACTAAGAAAGTGGGAGTGATGCTTTTGACTAGCGAGCCTTACTTTCAAGGTCTGAGATGGAACAATCAAAACAGCATACATGGAAAATGAAGGGATGAAGCTACAGAACTGATAACATCGTTGACAGGTATCTCCATCTTGAAATCGTGAGCCGTGACCCTTCATCTTGAAATCGTGAGTCGTGACCCGTCAACTTGAAGTCGTGAGTCGTTACCTTGATAACATCGTTGACAGTTGATCGCATATTGGTGACGCCTGGAAAACTAGTACGTGATCTTACACTGCTACAATGAGGGCGAAGGTATGAGTTCTGTTTCCTTCGAATCTTTCGTCCGTCCTTATAAAGTTTTTGCCATTTTCTCCATGGAGATCCATAAAGACCCCTAGGAATTTTAGAGTCTTCTCGGGCACATTGGATACCATAGGTGATCCATATGCACATGTATTATGGCATCATAAGACCTTTGTTGTGACTCACTAGTAAGAAAATAAGCATTCGATTAGCTAAAAGAAGATGAAAAAGAGGGGAAGTTAAAGAGAAAAAAAAAAAAAAAAAGAGAAAAAGAGAAAAAAGGGAAAAAAAAAAAAAAAGAAAGAAAGAAAAAAAGAGAAAAAGAAGAAGAAGAAGTAGTGTTTTCTTTGGGGGCGGGGTGCTTCCCCCTCTCGTGGGGTTTTGGGCTTTCCCTGGTGTCTCTCCTCTCAGAGTGCTAGAGCTTGATCTTCTCGTTTGTCTTGCGATGTGATCGGTGGGGTGTTGGTGGGTCTTGCCGCTGGGCTTCGAAAATTAAAAGTGGTGCAAGTTCCTTCAGCCATGGATGTGGCTTCGTCCTCTCTCGTGAAAAGTAATCGCCCCCCCCCCCCTGGGGTGACCGGCACTCTGGCCGCTCTGCTGGAGGGGGCGTCACGTGCCGCTCCTGGGGCATCCGAAAGTGTTGATTCCCCCATCGTGTCCCTCAGTAGACCTGCAGTGCTGTCTGCTCAGGAGGAACTCAAAAAAGTTTGCCTCGTCGGCCAAGTGTTTGGCCCCAGGCCCCCGCTCGAATTCGTGCGACAATGGCTTCGAAAAGAGTGGTTCCCTCGAGGACTAATTGTCAGCAAATGTCAGTTCTTACCAGCAAACCACATGCTACTAGTCTTTGAAAATGAAGAAATGGCGTTCCAAGCCCTAAGCGTTGGCACCTGGCAGCTCGGTCGGACGACCCTGTGCTTATTCAGATGGTCCCCGGACTTTACCCCCGACAAATCGAAATCACTTCGGTACCCTCTATGGGTTGAGCTCCCTAACCTCCCATACTTCTTGTACAACTTCGTGTGGGACATAGTCTCCCCTATCGGCAAGCCGTTGGCTTCACGAGAAGACGTTGGTGGCCTCATCTATGAGGGTGCAAGACACTCGTTCAATGCTAGATGGCACCCTCAAATCTGCGTCGAGGCCGACCTCAGTTCGCCGCTTCCTGCAACGATCAAAGTGGACATGGGCGAAGGAGAGGTTTGGGAGCAGGATATCATCTACAAAAACCTCCCCAACGCGTGCTTTCGTTGTGGCCAGCAAGGTCACAGGATTAGAGACTGCCCTCTCATGCAAAAAAACAAGCGATTTCAAGAAGCCTCCAAAACTGCTCAAGACAACTTTGACGTTTTGACCCACTTGACCAAGGAAGGGGAAGGCAAGGGCCTCCGCAACCCACAAGCTGATGCCGATGGCTTTACCGAAGTTAGAAGAAGAAGGAAAAGAAGTCCGAGGGCCAACGGGGAGAGGAACAACCTGCCAATTGCCCCACACAACAATCTGTATTGCAATCTTGGAGAGGAGATCAATGAGCTCGACTACCCAGGTGGGAAGCCACCTGTGGTTGACAACTACGACGAAGCCCTAGAGATACCTGACAACAAAGAAACCCCCCAGGAGGGCTACACTACAAGTAAAGAAGATGGTTTCACTACTAATAATGAAGACAACATGGATAGTGAAAGTTCCATCATTGGATCGACGATCCCAGAAACGATGCCGAGCACAGGGCCCAATTCTCCCCAGCGGGGGGCATCCCGCAAAGGGAAACAGCCTTTGGAGTTACCCTGGAAAAGCCCCCATAAGAACCGATTTCTAAGTCGGGATCAGATCCCAGCGAAAAAGAAAGATGAAGCCAAGAGAAGAAAAGACAAGGCTCCCTCCCGCAAAGAGGGATCAATACAAAATGATTGTCATCTCGCTAAATGCTAGGGGGCTAACCGACCCCTCAAGAGCGGCCATCATTGGTCAATGGCTCCGCGACATTAGCTTAAAACCAGACATTATATGCATTCAAGAGATTAAAATTGACGGAGAAGACCTTCTGAAGCGTCTCAGACAGATTTCCTCGGCTCACGTGTGGATCCCAACAAAGCACCAGCGGGGGTCCGGTGGAACGGCTATCGGTGTTAAACAACCCTGGCTTGAAAAGCTTGAGAACTCCATTGAAGATGTAAATCACCGCTGGATTGCGGTTTCTTTTGGTGCTCCCCTCTGTGTTACTATGGTTTCTCTGTACGCCCCTAACGGGGATTTGGAGAGGCTGAACACTTGGACTTCTCTTGACTCGCTTCCCCACAAAGTGCTTATATGTGGAGACTTCAACATGGTGGAGGACCCTATGGACAGATGGATGGGCAAGGGCAGGGTCATCGACAGTCGGGAGAAAGAAACGTGGGACATGACCAAACTCCACTTGGATCTGGTCGAATTCAAAGACTCGAATGGCTTTTCCTGGTCGAATCTCCAAGCGGGCGAGGATCTGAGGAAGGCTAGGCTTGATAGATGCTACATCTCTCAGAGCTTTACTCATCTGTGGGGCCACCCTTCCATCACGCAACGTACTGACCTCACCATCTCTGATCACTACCCGATCGTTATCACCTTTCAACCTTCCAACAGGATCCACAAGGCTCCGTGGTTCCATGCCAACGCTTCCACCTTCTCTCTCCCCTCCGTCCACCAAGAGATTGCCGATGTGTGGAAGGTGGCGTTCGCCTCTGGCTTGGCCCCAGCCAAGTGCTGGAGAAGTGCGGTCGACAAGTCTCGCAAGATCATGATCAGAACTAAAAAGATGCTCGAGACAGTGCGGCGGGCTCGTAGGGAAGCGCTTTACCACAGACTCTGGCGACTCGAGGAGGAAGTGAACAAAGGAAAACACCAAGCCCAGAAAGGTCTCCGAAAAATCAGAGGAGCGTTGAGATATGAGGAAGAAATACAAAGGAAAAACTTGCAAATCTTCTTCAAGGAGTGGTGGGCTGGAAAAGCTGACAAACCCACCAAAGAGATGTGCAATATCCTTAAAAGGAAACACAACAGAGAGACGGTTCCCCTACTGCTTGACCCACATGGCAATGTATGCAACTCGGAAGAAGATAATTTTGGCATCATCGAAGGGCACTTCACGAGACTCCTGGGAACCTCGAACCCCCTCTCCCACCATAGAAGGGACTGCATGGCTGCCATTTCTAGGGTTTCCCCCCGGAGAATACCACCCAACCTCCACTCCCTGCTTCATGCCCCGATCTCTGAATCAGAAATCATTGAAGTCATTGATGCCCTCCCCTTCGGTAAAAGCCCGGGACCCGACGGACTCACTAATGAGTTTTTTAAATCCTTCAAGCTGGTGGTCGCCACCCCTCTTCGGTTGGTTTGGCAAGAAGCACTAAAATTTGGTGCTCTTCCCTCTTGTATAAATAATGGAATTATCAAGCTGATTCACAAGAAGGGGGAAAAAAACAGAATCGAGAACTGGCGGCCAATTACGATGCTCCAAACAGGATACAAGATCATCGCCAAAGTCATTGCCAACAGACTTGCGTGCCACCTGAGATCTTGGCTTAGTGAGGACCAAAAAGGTTTCATCAAAGGCAGGTCCATCCTGGAAACCATTATGGATATTTGGGAAGGTATTCAATTTGCAAATGAGTCTAATCAAGATGTGGTCTTCCTCAAGATCGACTTTGACAAAGCTTACGATAGGCTAGAATGGGACTATATTCTGCAGTCGCTCCAAGACCTCGGATGTAGTCAGAAATTCACCAAGATGATCGCGACCCTTCTCGGCAACGCAACGACCCAAATTAACGTTAACGGCAAACTTTCGAAGGCGATCCATCTTAAAAGATCTATTAGACAAGGGTGCCCCCTTGCCCCCCTTCTCTTTGCCATCGCCACTGAGGGGCTGAGCAGACTTGTGGCTCATCATGTGGAGGCTGGCAATATCAAAGGCCTCCAGTTACCCCACGACCACAGTCAAATCATCATGAGACTTTTTGCCGACGATATGAACGCGTTCGTTCACAATGATAATACCAGCCTGGAGACTTTCTGGAGGTGTCTTCATACCTTTTGCGAGGCCTCTGGATCCAAAATCAACCACAATAAGACCGCCTTTAGGGCCATTGTGGGACATCAACCTGGCCTTCTCATTGATCACGGCTGCCAAATCATTCCGCAGGGCCAAATCTTTCGGCTGCTTGGAATCCCCTTGGGATTTGGCGTCTCTATGGAGCAGCGATGGAACTGGGTGCTGGCCAAACTTGAAAACAAGCTCAATTACTGGAGAGGCATGCAAATCAATCTCGCTGGACGGGCGATGGTTATCAACACGTTCCTCCTCTCGTCTACCATCTATTTCCTTTCTTGCTGGAGACCGAATGAGCAAGGCCTGTCCAAACTGAATAGCATCTGCAGAAACTTTCTTTGGACGGGTGATCATAACAGAAGGGGGGTGCCGAAAATCAAATGGGCCATCTGCACCAGCCCTAGAGATAGCGGGGGGCTTGGCATCCTGGACATTGGGTGTATGGCTAACAAACTGGCAGCCAAATGGATGATTAAAGCTTGGTGCAATAGGGAGGCCTCGTGGGCCAAGCTGATCTTCAGAAACAAAAATGAGTTGGCTCTCACGGGGTCCCCGAACTGGAAAAACCTTGACATCATGACACTGCTATTCTCCCGGATACCGGTCTTCCCGAAAGGCTCCAACCTCGTCTGCTCTCTTTGGAAGGGCTGGAATAAAGTCAAAAGCTTCACAAGAATTAGTGAGGACTGGAAGTGGGCGGCCGGAATCAGACAAAACGATTCTATCTGGTTTCCGATTCATGGCATCAGGAATGTGGAGTCGTGGAACATTCAAAATGCCAAGAAGTTATGGAACAAAGGATTCAAAAAATGGAAACACCTATGGAAACATGACACCAACAGCTGGATCAGCTACGAGGATATCGACCCTCGCATAAACATCTCCTACGAAGAATGGAATATCCTGCAAAGCAGATGCCTCGCTTGGGATCGTCACAAAACTCGCCTTCTCATGGGACATGATGCTCCGAACGCGCGTGGTCTCAAATGGCACAATGGAAATAGCCTACTCAAAATCCCGAACATCAAAGAAACGACTGACCTCCAGACCAGCCTCAACAAGAAGTGGTGCCTGTCTTGGACGCGGCTTCGGTGGGACATGAAATTCATGGGTATCTGGCACCCACTTATAGAGATTAAGAAGTCTGTTCTCTTATGGCAAATTCTTCATCGGGGAATTTGGACTAACCATAAGGCAAACAAAATTTCTGGGATCCCTCCGTGGTGCAAGCGCTGCCACAGTGCAATCGAAGATGTCCCACACATCTTCCTTACTTGCCCCAACTCCCACAGAATCTGGCAGACGGTTGGACTGAAAATCAGAGTTCAGAAACAGCTTAGTTGGAAACAAGTCCTTTTGGGAGAAGCGATTGGATGCTCTGCGGCTCTCTGGAACGCAATCAGAGGGGAAGTCCTGTGGAAAATTTGGCGGGAGCGGTGTGCTCTCAACTTTGGCGACCCTCCCAGGGAGTGGTCGATTGAAAAATCTCTCTTCCTCCTTGGCACAAGGATTGTCAACAGTAAGAAATCCCCCCCCTTCAGGCACCATCAAGTCCTACTTTTGACCAACAACAAGCTCAAACCCAAGTGGGTCCCGCATGAGGGCGACGAGAGGGTAATCAACCTTCTTTGTAATGCAACCTAGGAATCAACCAAGCTTCCCCTGCTTTGTGGGATTTGGGGGGTCCCGTGGGCACTAGTCCCCTTCTTTTGTACCTTTGTCTCTTAATTTAATTCAAGTCCGGGAGAGTAGGCTATTGCCGAACTTCCGTTATTTAAAAAAAAAACATCGTTGACAGTTATCTTCATCTTGAAATCGTGAGTCGTTAACCTTCATCTTTTGTTTTTTAAAGGAAGTTCGGCCTTGGCCTATTCTCTCAGACTTTAACTAAAATAAAGAAGAAAAATTACACATGAATGGGACTAGTGCCCATGGGACCCCCAAATCCCACAACGCAGGGGACAAGTTCGGTAAACTAGAGGGCATTACAAATGAGGCGTACAAATCTATTATCTCCCTCATGGGGAACCCATTTGGGTTTCAGCTTGTTATAAACAAGGAGATAAATGCAGTGGTGCCTAAATGGTGAAGATCTCTTATCTCGGGAGATTCTTTTACCTAGAAGAAACAGGGATTTCTCAACCGACCATTCCTTTGGGGTTTGGCCAAAGTTGACAGGACATCGCTCCCTCGAAATCTTCCAAAGAGTCTCGCCCTTGATGGCATCCCACAGCCTTGATAAGCAACCAACTGCCTCACCCAATAGCACCTATTGCCAATTGATTTGGTTTGAGAGTCCCAAAACTCGTGTCACGTGATGCTAGATAACTCGAGACTTGGGGCAATCGAAGAAGGTCTTCGATGCATCGATGCATCGAAGACCTTCTTCGAGGAAGGTCTTCGATGCATCGATGGCACCATTTGCACCATGGAGGCATGCCACAAATTTTTTTGGCCCTTGCATTGTACCAGATACCCTTATGCAAGATTTTCCACATGAGATTGGACTTCTTGATCTCAATAAGGGGGTGCCAAATAGACATGAACTTAAGTTCCCATCGAAGTTTGGTCCAAGAAAGGCACCAAACCTTGTTAAGAGTGTGATGAACATCTAAGATTTCTTTGAAGTTGGGAATTCTGGATAGGCTCTTACCATTGCTCCATTTGAGGCCCTCTAAGCAAGGAAGATCATGTCCACCGAGAAGGTGGGTAGTTGACTGGTCCCACGCTAAACACCTGTTTTGAAGCAAAGTCCATTCCTCGAGGGAAACTCTATGTCTCGGGTCTAAGTCTTCAAACTTGATCCACTGGCCGGTCTCTTGTTTCCAAAGCTGTTTCCACTGTTTGAACCCCTTGTTCCATAGCCACTTAGCCGTTTGGAGGTTCCAAGACTCCACCCCCCTTATGCTGCTGATCGGGAACCAGATAGAGTCATTTTGTCTAATCCCAGGAGCCCACTTCCACTCATCACTCATTGTGATGAATTCTTTGGCTTTGTTCCAACTCTTCCATAAGGAACACACGAGGCTAGAGCCTTTAGAGGACACTGGGTGGGGGGAGAACAAAAGCGTGAGAATCCCAATGTCCTTCCAACCGGGAAGACCAACTAAGGTAAGGTCTTTCAAAATTTTGAAGATCAATTTAGCCCAACACAACTCTCTATTGCTCCAAGCCTTGATAAACCACTTTTCTGCCAACTTGTTAGTCAACCTAGTGATATCCAAAATACCCAGGCACCCCGAGTCTTTCGGGCTAATACAAGTCTCCCATTTGATTTTGGGAATCCCCCTCCTATTGGGGTCCCCAGTCCATAGGAAGTTTCTACAGATCCTTTCCACTTTGGCCAATTCTTTCTCCTTAGGTCTCCAACACGAGATATAGTAAATAGTCGTAGAAAGCATAAAAGTGTTTACAACCATTGCACGCCCTACCAAGTTAACTTGCATATCTTTCCAATGATTTAGTTTGCTATCCAGTTTGGATAGCACCCAATTCCACCGATGGTCCATCCAGATGTTGAAGCCCATCAGAATACCGAGGAGATGGAAGACTTGACCACTAGGGATAACTTGACACCCCTGATCAATCAACAGTTGGGGTGGAGGACCATGGATTGATCTGAAAGCAGTTTTAGCATGGTTGATTTTAGAACCTGACGCCACACAAAAAGTGTCGAGGCAACTCCAAAACACCTCAATGTAGTTGATATCGTTAAGAACAAAGGCATTCATGTCATCGACAAAGAGTCTCGCAATCATTTGGCCGTGATCAAGAGGTAGGGAAAGACCCTTGAGATTTCCGGCCTCTCATAGATCTTTTTAAACGTATGGGTTCAGAGAGCTTACCATTGATATTTATTCTCCTTGAAGCATTTTTGAGTAGAGTGGAAACCATCTTCATGAACTGTTGGCTGAATCCAAGGTCTTTCAATGATTGAAGAATAAAGTCCCATTCCAATCTGTCATATGCTTTGTCGAAGTCGATCTTAATGAATACTAGATCTTGTGCAAACTCCTCATCAAACGCAAGGCCTTCCCAAATATCGACAATTGCTTCAAGTATAGATCTACCTTTGATAAAACCTTTCTGGTCCTCATAAAGCCATGCCTTTAAATGACAAGAGATTCTGTTGGCAATTACTTTGGTGATTATCTTGTATCCAGTTTGGAGCATGGTAATCGGCCACCAGTTTTCAATTTGTTCTTATCTCCCCTTTTGTGAATTAATTTGATGACAACATTATTAAGACACTCAGGGAGGGCACCGAAGGAGAGAGTCTCTTGCCACACTAGGCGCAGCAAGGTGGCCACCACTAGTGAGTCCATCAGGGCCCGGACTTTTTCCATTGGAGAGAGCATCAATAACCTCGATAGTTTCGTTCTCAAATGTTAGCATCCAGCAGAGAAATCATGTTCGTGACCCTTCATCTTGAAATCGTCAGTCGTGACCCTCATAACATCGTTGACAGAAATCTTCATCTTGAAATCGTGAGCCGTGACCCTTCATCTTGAAATCGTGAGTCGTGATCCTCATAACATCGTTGACAGGTATCTTCAGCTTGAAATCGGTAGCCTTCGCAAATTTCCCTTGCCTCGTTCTCTCTCGCTCACTGCCGGCACTCCCACTCCCCATCGAGAAATGCTCTAGGTCCGGGGGTCTTCTGGCTCTTCCGCGACATCTTTACTTTGGCTGTCATCCGGCTTTCAGGCATCGCCATCGCCACCCTAACACCTGCTCCGTGAAGTATCGACGATATTGCCTTGCAAGAGCCAATTTCGCGTATTGGGTATCATCCAACTTCTAGCGCCAGCCTATGTGTCATCCTTACGACACCTACTCTGATGAGCAGTATCGGTGTCATCTCCTTCGCTTGTGACATCTGCCTTTGTCACGTATCATCAGGGTTACGTTGGCCGTGTGTCGCTTGGTCTCCTCCGAGACCAGCTCTGCTTACTGTCGGCACGCCTACGATACTTCCTCCTCGAATGTAAGCCTCCCATGCAACATTAGGCTTGCAAACATATCATTTGCAGCGTCATGACATGTCATCTGCATGGGCGACCTCGCTGACTTTTGACTTAATGGTTCTCCCCGTGACATCCCTTTTTCCAAGCTTTCAAGTGTTTGGATGCGAAGATTAGCTTTAGCTTCCCGCTTCCTTGTAATTGTTTGTTTTTTATGGATTTCTTTCAGCTCCTCTCTGTTTCGCTCTCTTGCTCTTTTCTTGCGTGAAGGGGTGCCTCCGTCTATTCTTCTTCAGTTAGTGGTGATGGCATTATGACTCGTGTGTCTCCCTTTTCCGTTCTATAAGTAATGTTGTTCCTTTGGTGGGAGAAAAGGGTAGCGGTGGGATCAAACCCATGATCATCTCTCTCTCTCTCTCTCTGTGTCCGACCTCATGATAAAGCTAGAGAAGTTAAAAAAGGTTTGCCTCATTGCCCAACTCTTTGGTCCAAAGCCACCTTTGGAGTTTTTTTTTGTCATGTTTTTGTAACGAGTGGTTCCCACATGGGCTCATCACCAAGTACAAATTCCTACTGATGAGCCATATCCTTCTAGTCTTCGAAAACAAGGAAATGGCCTTCCAAGCCTTGCTTGTTGGAACTTCATAGGTTCTTGAAAAAATCATGTGCCTTTTTAAGTTGTTCCTAAACTCCACCCCCAACAATTCAAAGCCTCTAAGATATCCACTTTGGGTGAAGCTCCCTGTTGTATAATTCATGGGTTCATAAAGTTAAACATATGGATTCTAAAGGTTAGAATATGATGTATGTTTGCTTTGGTTTAACCCTTAAATTACCCTTGGAACATGCCTTGAACCTTTGGGTGAAATCTTTGGTTTTAACCCTTGAGGTATTTATTCATATGAGCTCCCAATTGAATGGTTAGAACCTTAGGCTTGATTTATCCTAAGGTGTGGGAACCTTAGTCTTGGGAGAAGCTTCTCTAGGAGCCACCTTGTGTGTATGTGAGAGAAGAATCCTCATTTGATTTAAAAGGCATGTGATAGACCTTGGGAAATTAGAAGGCATGTGATCACCATTGGGAAAGTGTTCACATGAGGGACACTTGGCTGGACACTTGGCCAATCTCAAGGACATGCACCCCCTTGGGCTAGAGGTATATATATGGGTGGAGTTGGATGGGTGGATAAGTGCTCTCTCTTCACCTTGGTGGTTTTGCTAGGTATTTAGTCCTTAGTCAATGGTTGTTTCATAACATTGGTATCAGAGTTGTTACATCCTATGAAAGATTCGAGTTTTCTCCTGCCTTCGAAGTTCAAGTTCTTGTTTTTCACGCCCGCGAGGAGCTCGACAAGCTTCATGAGTTATCTTTTTAGAGTAGAAAAAACAAGGCCATAAGGCACCTCCCTTAGAGGGTGCCCCCGTGAGCATGCGACCACAAGTTACCCCTCCGGTGAGCGCCGACAGTTCCCGTGAGCAGGGCCGACAGTTCTCGTGAGCGTCGCACAGGAGTAGAGAGCATCCTCGATGGACTTTCCACAGTGCACTTCTGTGTGCCCGGTCGGGAGCCTTCTACACCCGGTTATGATTGAAACCAGTGCTCTACGCGCACTATATAGAGCTTTACCTGTTAGGAAATTGAGAATGTGGGATAAAAGCGCACTGTCTTGCTTGTTCCACTCACTCAGTAGTGGTCAGGTCCAGAGCCTTCGCATTCCACTCCAACACAAGTACTTTGGTAGACGAGCATGCACATCCTCCTTCGTTCCTCTAATCTTTGATGCTATCATGAGATATGGATGAAATGGAAACTATAGAGTTAGTGGGGTGAGAGAGCAACTATGGTGGTCTAGACCATGGAAGTTTAAGGCAATAACAAGTATGTGATGCCCTTAGATGTTTTGGGCCGTACGATCGCTACGCTGATGAATTCAATAAGTTTACCACCTCAATCGATAGGCCTTGCTCGCATTATTCGCAAGCACAACATGCATTACGTAAGCACATGATGGAGGACAAAATGAATGGTAAGAGGAAGCGTGGAACTTGAAGACAACATGTGTGGCTTCATCAATTTCAATTTCTATGAAGGAGTACCTACAAAGCTAAGTATTCTAAATTTTCTTTGAGTTCATGATAAATCATGACATAATAAGAATGCATGTGTCATAATACATATCTTACTTTTGTAAGATCGTGGATTTAGGAAAATTATCCATTTAGCATTGGCATGCATTCAATATACATAGAGTACAATCTATATATGATTATGGTATTTAGGGAATGAGCTTAGAATGCATCTTATAAGATTTGCTAGCAAAAGCCCAGAAAAAAATGGCATGGATTAAATAGGCACTAGAATCATGTCATATGAGATGGAAATATGTATTTAATCATAAGCATAAATGCATCATCAGGCATACAAGTAAGTATGCCCAAGCAACAACAATGGAATTTCGAAGAATTATGATTGTCCAAGCTTGCAATATCAAAGATGGCCCCACTATGCAAGTATACAAAGGACGGACATAGCTTTCATGAAGGTAAGTGTTACTTTCAAATTGTTCCTGCCATACTAGAATAATGCATTCAAGAATGCATTTCAGATGAAATTCAGTCTTAATGCTTATTGAATGGTGCATATAATGATCCATTTGAAATATGCATTAAAGCCATAATTGAATAGAAAAAGGTTTTTCATTAGCACATAATGGATTCACCACATGAAGATTGTCAAAGAATGGAAATGGAGTGTCCATCATAACATGGCATGAACATGAATGGAAAGCACAATCATATATTCATGCATTAAATGGAGTTCCAAGTGTGAATTTCATACATGCTTTAAGGAGGGGTTCAACCTTTGGACCTTATGCATGCTAAAGCATCCTCAAGGAAAGATGTACATGTTCTTGGCTTACACCATGTATGCATGAATTGAGTCTCGTATGCATGGGTTGATGGGACATGAGAGATAAATTAAGTTCTCTAAGTTTAAGGTTAAGATAGGAAATGACTTCTAACTCGGAAGTCAAAAGCATAAAAGTTTAATGGAATATTGAGGATATGTGACTCAATAGCCATTATCCTTTATGCTTTTTATATGTTGGCTTAATTCAAAATCCAACAAAATTCAACTTAGGAAGAGGAATTTTAAACTTCGAGTCCTACTTATGGACCCCCAAGTTCCATAATACGCATGGCATGCCTAATGAGAAAGGCCAAGCACTTAAAGCTTCAAATCCAACAAGTTTCTCTTCTTATTAAGCCATAAACGATAGTAATAAGAACTTGGATTGAAAAATCCAAAGGAGAAACTAGAAGCTTATATGAGACCCTACACACATGGGATAATTTTACATTGTGAACGATGTTAAGAAGTGCAGAAGAACTTCAACATCTGATCATTGAGGACAATGATCCCACTAAAAGGGGGAAGAAAATGTCCTCAAAGAAACAATATTAGGAAAAAAATGGTTGAACCATTTTACCCTTTTTAGGATTCTTTTCTTCCCCAATAAGCTTCTTCGTTCATTAACAAGAGGTAGGATCCATTTGGAGCTTTGAGAAAATTGCTTCAAGAGTAAAGAATTGTAACTCATTAAGCATATCTAGAGAAGAGGAAGATTAAAGGGTTGAAAGAAACCCTTAAGAACTCTACTCCAAAGTGTGCTCTATGAGTAAGAAACAATTTATCAAGATGGTTAACAAGGTAACCATTTAGCAAAGATTGACTATATCCTTTGATACAGATGCCTACTTATGTCAATAAATGATATCTAGTATGAGAATACTAGCTCTATTATCAAATGACATAAACAAAGATAACTTTGATTGCATCTAGTCAAGGAAATAGTTCAATGAAAGCTTAAAGTCTTTTCAAAGAACAAATCAAGACTCTGTAAGAATGTAACTTACAAAGATTTTGATTATATTTGATAAGACTAAAATGAATGAAGTTTAATCCTTGAGTAAGAGCTAAAGTTGTCTACACTAAGGTGGGATTGTAAATCGGATGGTATGGGACATCTAGGTTTACAATGTCACTTAAGTGGGTTCAGTGGTATGGGACACTGAACTTAAGGATAATGGAAGCTTAAGCTCAAGGATATTGGAGAGCTTTTTGAGTGAAGGATTTAGCACAAATGAACCTCCCATTTGGATAGGAAATTAAAAGATCATCAATTTCCTACAGTTTTCGAGGACGAAAACTCTTTAAAGGGGGGAAGAAAGGTATCATCAATGTGATACTTCTAAGCAAAAGATATTCCTTAACTCTTTCATTGAAAGTTAAGGAGTACATTGGATGTCCAAGTACCTAAGTGTGTTTGAGTTAAATCTCAAACAAAATAAGAACCAGATAGGTAAGAGGGGAATTCATTAAAGAATTCCAATTTGGCAAGTAAATTAAGGTAAGCTAGCCAAAGATTTGAAGCATAATCAGAGTAGGGCATTTGAGAATGGATAAAGATGGGTCCAAAGTTTAGATCACTAAGCATGGCAACTCACTTAAGTCAACAGGGTGACATATAATTATTGATCCCTTAAAGGAGAATAGTTAATGGTGTTTAGAGTATCAATATGATGTTGAAGACTTAAGCAAGGATATCAACTCATGAAGGTATGAGTTGAAGATCCCAAGAAAATCCCATGGGTAAATATCATTGAAAAAGGGATCTAAAGGAGAAAAGACTCGATCTTATCTCCTATTAAGTTTGCTAGAGGAATTTTGAGAAAGCCAAGTGACCTAACTTGGTGAAATATATCAAACCTTTTATGGTTGGATAATCCAAGAGGCCTCCATTGGTCAAAAAGATCAAACCCTTTTATAGTTTGATACCAAGTAAAGTTCAAAGGTCAACCTAAAGACCTTTGAATTAATTGGCAGTAGATTTAGAAACCTTAGTCTTTGCTCTCATGAAAATGAGGCCAAGGAGGTCCAAGATGGAATTTATGATCATGGTAAATGATCAGAGAGCATTGAAAAGATAAGGACAAAAAAGGTGGAAACACTGAGGATGTGGTTCTACGGATTGGAGAAAGAACTCACTGGTATGGGACACTGAGAACTAACTCCCATTGAGATTTTTCTCTGATGGCCAGAGAAAAAATAGGCTCAAAATGTGATAGGAAACATCACGATAAGCCTTAAAGATAAGACCATTTAGATTAAGGTTTTAGGTTCATTATGAGGTGTAGAAATTTAGCTCTTTGAACCAATTTAATACACCTAGTTGTATGAACAAAAGGGTAAATAGAATGAACATGACAGTTATCCTAGAAAAGGCTATCCTTTATCCTCTTAAGGAGATGCTATTTTCTTAATAAAATGCATAGCCAAATTTTATATGGAACAATAAATTTGGATAAGTAAGAAGGTAAAGAATTTTGGGAGTTTACTAGGTTAAACTCCAAAAGTAAAGTCAAGCCTATTTAAGTATAATAACCTTGAATGAAAGAATGATCTGTAAAAGATCTTCTTTTGAATCTTTGGTGAAAACAAGTGATTCAAGAATGTTCCTAGCAAGATCTGAGATATGATGCCTAGAAGCGGGTATCTTTCTTGCAAGATCTTGGAAATAGAGCTGCAAAACTTGAATCATCTAAAATCCATCCAATAGAAAATCTAGAGAGTATCTTGATGACTTGATAAAGCATTATTCCTCAATTATTTTGAGGATTTGAAGGAATTGGTCTAGTAAGATCTCTTTCTCTTTGCAAAGCTTTGGTGACCTTTGAGGTTAGTATACATAACTATCTCAAGTATCAACCATAATCAGTTCAAGATAGTTAGTACTGATTCTTGTTGGAAAGAACTAGCTAACAAAGAACAAGGTAGAGACCCAAATAATTCCAATTTCTAAAGTCATCTTTGGATCTAAGTCTTGAATGTCAAATCTTCCAAAAGGATTAAACTCTATTTTGAGAATTAATCTAGGGAAAATCAAAGATGATCAAGATAGGGATCCACTGTAGACATGAACTTTCAAAATTTGGGTATATAGTCATTTAGAATACTTGAACTTTATGTTTCAAGAAAACCTGGATGATTGAAATAAGTCCACCTAGGTTGCCAAGGAATGAGAAGATAGTATTTCTCCTCATTTTATTGAGCATGTTTTGGTAGGGACTCACTAGACCCATTTTGCTAAGTTGATATCTTTAGCTAAGTCCTATCAAATACAAATAAAGTATATTTGTATTTGAAAAGGACTATAAAAGAATAAGTTAAGTTCAGAACATCTGAAGATTCCTCTCCTTACTGTTGAAAGTGGAAGATGAATCTAGTTTTTGGCCCTTTCAAGATAGAGATAGGATCTCTATCATAGACTTCTAAAATCATAAATTTCTAGGCAAATACAAAAGTGTATTGAAATTTATTATTTTATCGATCTCTAGGGTTGTGAAAGTGCCAAAAGAAAAAGGCCACCAAAGAAGTCCACCCATTTCACTAGTCCATAGGTACAAGGCATGCATGTACATTCGGGTGGACTAAGGGAAAGTGATTTGGGCAGGGATCTTGATTCATTTCTTTCTAGAATAAGGTAGGGATTAGCCCTTATCTGATTACTGGAAATGAATCTAAAGAGAGAGCTGACCATGCACAGAGTATAGATCATGGTGCACGGGGGAATACTTCACATATTATACCTACACACATTTTCGAGGACGAAAATGTTAAAGTGGGGAAGAATGTTGTATAATTCATGGGTTCATAAAGTTAAACATATGGATTCTAAAGGTTAGAATATGATGTATGTTTGCTTTGGTTTAACCCTTGAATTACCCTTGGAACATGCCTTGAACCTTTGGGTGAAACCCTTGGTTTTAACCCTTGAGGTATTTATTCATATGAGATCCCTATTGAATGGTTAGAACCTTAGGCTTGATTTATCCTAACTTGTGGGAAGCTTAGTCTTCATACTAGCAAGTTGAAATGCAAATTTGTCCCCTGTTAAGGGGACAAAAATGTTTTAAACCTTCTTTGTGATTCTTTAACAATCTTGTATTCTTTCTTGCATTTGAGCATTAAAAAAGAAAACATATAGGATAGTTGTAGGATGGAAAGCAAATATGTTTTCCTGTGATAATTTTAATCGAAAGAGGTGCACTTTGTGGACTTGGATCTTGTCAAAAATCAAATTCCAAGAACTATAGCACTTGCTAATGGGGAGGAAGAATTCCTTCCTCCTATGGCAAGTTCTCCATTAGGCTGTATGGACTAATGCTAAAATGAAATAAAATTAGAACTGCCCCTCTATTTTGCAAACCATGTTTGAAGGCATAAGAGGACATAGAAAACCTTGTTTTCTCTTTTCATGAGAGCTCTAAAGTGTGGAAAGTTTTCCAAAGCAACATAAGGGTTGAATAACTGAAAAGAAGCTCTTCTTGGGGAGGAAATAAGTTGCTCGGTTTGCTTATAGAATGTTACCAGAGATCATGTGAAAAATGTGGAAGGAATGATCAAGAACAAACTTTGCTGATAGTCTCAAGGAATGATGCATTGAGAAGTCTCAAGGAAACCACCAAAGTAAGCCCCCGTTTAGACATAGGAAAATATTGAATTTGAGTGCAGTAAACTGAAAAGTAAATGGATTTCTTATGAAGGAGATGAACGGATAATGAAACCATTAGATCTAGATACCATTAGAGTTATCCCTTGTTTAGGCACATAAAAGTTTCCCTCATCCAAGATAATTAACTTTCAAGTAAAGGGGTCTTTCATGTGAACAAATGACGCTTGAGAGAAAGATATGTAGATCAACCCAACGGGGCAAGCTATGGTGGTCTCTTTCTTCGGTTATTTACTTTCTCTCTTGCTGGAGACCAAAGACCAAGAGATTGTCAAATTAGAAAATAATTTGTAGAAACTTTCTCTGGAGGGGAGACCCTACCAAAAGGAGTGTCCTCAAAATTACGTGGGCAAAAAAATGCATAAGACAAAAAGATCAAGGCAGTTTGGGGATTCTTGACATCGAAGGAATGGCCAATAGACTGGCGATAAAGAGTGGAATTGGAACGGATGTTTGCCTGTGAACCATATGAAACCTGAAGCACCCATGGGCGTTTCCATGGTCGCTTTTGTGAGATTGGGCTCCTACTTTATCATTCTATTGATGTTGAGTCCTTGAAAAAGATCCTTCTCTCCTTTAATACACAGTACTTGGCTTTCGCGGGTGTGCACTGCCAATCTATTGTCTTGATTCATTGAACTTGGCCCTTAATGGGGCTCATAGCTAAGAGTGATATCTCAAGGGCCCTACAGATCTTATACTTTACAGTTGGCTCGTGAAAGGAAGTTATAAAGAGGTAACAAAACCATCAACAAAATAGATTCCAATATCTTGCTCATTTGGTTTTGACTCTCAATTAGGATCCATGATTCATTGAATTTGTTCATAAATGCTTGATAAGTTCAAAATATAAGAGAAGCTATTGAAGAGCATATATATATTTTTTAATTTGGAATCGATTGGCTAGTGGAAGCTTCGGTAAAGCTTAGCAGAAACGAGATGTGAGAACAGAATAATTTCCACTATTCTTATTTGCTGTTTTCCTTGCGTATTACGTTCTCATGGTTCATTGAATTTGGCCCGAAAGACTTGAATTTGACCCAAAGCATATTCCAAGAGCTGAAGAGATATTGTAGTCTATAGTCGATTGACTAGATGAAGAACATTAAATATAGGTGAGCATAAAACTTCATTGCCTTCCAAGATATAACAAATTAGGATGCTAGGCAAGAGGTTACATCTTCAAAAAAGAAAATTATATCAAGGGTGGAAAGAGATTACATCTTCAAAAAAGTTTAGGATACTAAGCATCCCAATGGGAGTCAAGGTCTCCATGGTTAAATATATTGATTGGGTTCTAAACAAGCGTCATGCTAACATATAGAACTCTAAGAGAATGTAGCTCAATGAGATAGGCAAGGTCATGGTGAAAAATAAATTTCTTATCCCATTCACTTTTTACTTCCTCTCTTGTTGGGGCCGTCTAACAAAGCTATTGTATTGGAGAGGCACATAAATTAATGCGGCAAGCAAGGCCATGGTGGTAAAAGCTTGTTTTATCCCTTTAAACAGTTTAATTAGTCGCTTCATAGAGGTCCTATAACAAACAGCTCCATTAGCAAGGGATGAAGTGCAAGAATTTTCTATGGTTTAGAGACCCTAATAGATGGGGGATACCCAAGATAAGTTCAGAAGCCTAGAAACGCCTAAGTATGAGGGTAGCCTAGGGAGCCATGATGTAATTACCAGGGCAAACAAGATGATTTCCAATTGGATGATTGAAGCTTGGGCCAACCATCAAGATTCCCCAGGCCAAGTATCAATGAAAAAATAAGAAAAATCTCTGATTGGTTTGGTTCCCTAGGGGAAGAACCATGATTTTCTTAATCTAATCTTTCCTCATCAAATGATCTGCAAAGGGGTCAAACCTAATTTCCCCTATTTGACAAGAACATGGAATAACTTGAAGCAACCATTAGGAATAATATGAACCCCAAAAGAGCCCTTTAAAATTAAGAGGTGATCATTGAGTAGAAAATTATAAGAGAGCATTTGGACACACTATGGTCTAAGAGGAGTAGGGGTGCAGGGAGGGAGGGGAGCTGAATTTCCTTTTAGTGAAGGCATTCTTCTTAGAGAGAGAAAGAAAAAGTGAGCATGATGACGAGTGAAACGGTTAAGTTTAAAAAATAAATAAGTAAATGATAATTTTTAACATTTTCTAAAAAATTCAAAGTCATATTAAATTCACCATGTGTCCTATTCTATGGCCAAAAAGTTTCTTAATTTACTTCCAAATTCAAAAAGAAAGGCCTATCTCTTCCCCTCAATTTTTTTTTTTAGAATCTCAAAACCCTCTCATTTGTCTTGAGAACCCCTCCCGAGCACATAATAGCTAAGAAGTGTTTTTTTCGAGTCATCAATCACCTTCCTCTATCCTCTTTTGTTGAGATATCAAGCTGATCAACATGTGATGATCAAGGATGATACATATCACTTTTCATTTCTCAAACATGTACAGTGGTTATGCTGATATATGCTAGAGATACTTTATTGAGCTTTACTAGATTTATCTGTTCAGGGTGATGGTAAATTTTTTTCTTGCTAGCTCACTCATTTGTGAACATTAGGTTTTTCCTTATGTAATTTTTTTCATATATTGTATTGGTTGTATTATTGTATTAGGTCATCTTGTATGTTCTCTTTATGTAATAGAAGAAGAAGAAAAAGAAGATCATTATTCCTTGCCTCAATCTGTGTGTGCTCCTCTCTTTGCATATGAGAGTGTGCGAGAGCTCTATTCCTTATCTCCTTTCTCTTGACATGGTATCAGAGCTAGTGCAGTTGTACAAAGCTCATGATGAAGGCCTACCGTGAAGAGTACATGAGGAGGCATGGACAATGCATGCTTCAAAAATGATCTCAGATTGCTATGAAATTTGGGTGTGAAGGTAGAAGGCATCAAAATATTTTCGAGATTTATTCCTTTGTGTTCACTTGTTTTTCTCATATTTCAGTTTCAAAGCCATCTCAACCTTCATTTCGAATCCACAAGGTGGGGCCCATAGAAAAAAAGGTCAATTTGCAAAATTGTAACTTGTAGTCTATTCGAAATCTCTCAAATATTCTAGATCTAGAATTTGAAGCGAATTTGTGTATTGTTTGTACACCAAATCTATGATTTTCTAAGACCGAATTGTCAAGTCATTTTGAGAAGGTTGAAGCAAAAGTACTACTTCTAGTATTTTTGTAGTATTATGAATTGTTGCAGAATGGGCAAATGCTAATGGAAGGAGTCAACTTATGAGCGATAAGTTGCACAAGAACTACTTTCATGCTTGGAGGTTCAGAACGATGAATTTCCGGATGGGAAAAAGATACTTGAAGTAGATCAAAGGAGAGAATGAAAATGCTCCACAATTACTAGAGAGAAATCAAACTCTGGACCAGTTAAGAGCATATGAAGACTAGAATCAAGGGGCACAAAAGGTAATGTATTGGTTATCTATTAGCATACTAGATAGCATGATTGGAAATTGTAACTCAAGAATGAGCTAAATACACTAGAGAAAAAGAGCATGTCGATAATTGACTACACCCTAAAAGTCAAAAGCATATGTGAGTTGCTTGCATCTATTGGTGTCAATTTAGATCATGATGATAATAAGGTGGAAGTGTGCCTTCCTAGTTTAGGAGTTGCATATAAGCAGTTCATAACTTCTATTTAGACCACGAAAAATATTCCAAATTTTGTTGATCTTGTGTCCATGTTGATAATTCGAGAAAAGAACCTTGGTGAAGACTGAAAATCCCAAGGAAAATCTAGTTTTGAGAAGATATTCTACTCTTTTAGAGGAAGAGGCCGAGGAAGAGGCTTCCAAAGTGGAAGAGGAAATAATAACTAGGACCAAGGCCAACAAAAGAATCAAGCAGGAGGTAGAGGACAATTTCAACATAGGGGGCCAAAGAGGTTGCAAAAATGTCCAAAGAAATTATTTAGGTAATGATAGTAAGGGATGTTGGAAATGTGGTAAACCTAGTCACTTTGAATGTGATTTCTGGTTGAAGAACTAAAATAGCAAAAAGAAACAAAACAACTATGCATCCACAAGTCCTGATGATTCAGACAAGTTGTTCATGATCCAACATCGCATGATGAATACAATGTCTGGAAATGTTTCAAAATCCAATGGTAATGTCTAGTTCATTGATTGAGGTGCCTCAAGTCACATGATCAGCCATGCTAAATGGTTTAGTAGTTTGCGAAAATCGTTTGCTCTTGGATTTGTTGAAATAGATGATGGCACATCACATCCTATTGAGCAAACAGGAAATATAGTATTATCTATGCAAGACAGGAAGGTAAACCATCTTGCTGATGTACTGGATGTTCCCAATATAACAAAGAATCTGGTTTCTGCTAGACAGATGGGTGACCAGGGATTACAATTTAGGTCCAATGCTCATGGTTTATATTTAGAAAAGTGCAAATAGAATGGAAGTTTGGTCACCAAAGGAAACAAAGTGGGTAGGATTTTCACCTTCAATGTCGAAATTCTTGAAATGAATAGAGCCATGTTTGCAAAAGGTGCACATGTTATTGCTCACATAGAGACTTGGCATAAGTGAATTGGAGATGCAAATTTGCAAAGGCTAAAGTTGATGCAATCAAATGAGCTTCTCAATGGATTACTAGATTGCAAGGTTGCAAAGATGCAAAAGGTATGTGAAGCATGCCGATTTTGTAAATAGTCAAGGTCATCATTTCCGCATGACAAGCATGTTAGTAAGAATGTGCTAGAAATAGTACATACAGATTTTGGGGTCCTACAAAGAACACATCTCTAGGAGGCTGCAAGTTTTATGCCACTTTCATTTGATCATGCATGAAAATTGTGGTTATACTTCATGAAAGAGAAGAGTGAGGTGTTTTCTCACTTTTAGAATTTCAAGGATGTGGTTTCTATATGTGTAGGTTTTGAAGACATTGGTGGAGAATCAAGCACTTCAAAAAAGAGCCTTGATGAGGAGCTTGGATTGCCCTCTATGAAGATTCCAAGAGTAAGAAAGGCACATGCATATGATACAACAAGAAGAAGTGACCAAGGACCAAGTAGACTTGGGAGTATGTGGAATTCAGTGCAATGATTAATGTATGATAGTTACATGGCTCGTCATTGTGCCTACATGAACAAGGTAATACAAGATGTTGATCCTTCTTGTTTTGAAGATGCAATTGGAAATGCAGATTGGTAGAAAGCAAAGGATGCAAAGATGGATGCACTTTATGGAAATGAAACATGGAAGCTAGTTCCATTGCCACGAGGAAAGAAACCCATAGGCTGAAAGTTGGTTTACAAGGTAAAGCACAATGCTAATGGTAGAATTAGCAGGTATAAAGCATGATTGTTAGCAAAAGAAGATGCACTGACATATGGCATTGATTATTAGGAAAATTTCAAAATTGTAGCTAAAATGTCTACTGTTAGAGCACTTGTTGCATTGACTATAGAAAAATGATGGATTTTGCATCAGATGGATGTTAAGAATGCTTTCTTAGATGGTGGGTTGCACAAAGAAGTATACATGGACCAACCACAAGGATATGAGGATTCAAACCACCCATAATATGTCTGGAAGTTGCAAAAGGCTTTGTATGGGCTTAACCCCTCGTGCTTGGCATGCAAGGATTGCAAATTAATTAACCATTGTAACACAAATGCTTCCCATTCTTTGACCTAAAAAATATGATATTCATCAAGCTTCAACAAAAATCTTTGAGTCATGCTAGGAGCTAGAAAACCAATAGTAATATAGAATGCATAAAAAGCATACACAAATTAGAATGTATGAAATAAATTGTTGATATATTTTGGTAGTGATGTTTGTGAACACACTTAAGAATGTTGGGGCACTTTTTTTTCCTCTTTAGGAGGTTTTCTCCCCTAGCTTGTATATATGCCTATAACCCTAATGGGTCAATTATCGTTGTACATTCACTTTGTAATACATTCCTTATTGTGTTGTGTTCCAAGCTTCTACTTCTTCCTTGTGCTCTTTGTGTGCTTCCGTAGACCTTGAACTCTAAAAATTCATACCATAGTAGGTTGTTGCTTCATCTAAGACATCTTGAATACACATCCGGTCATATTCTCAGAATCCCATGCGAATTAGTGAGCATTGAAAGAACTTGGAGAAGCTTGTAGAAGGTAGAAAAGTGTGTTTCGAAGCGACGAAGTTTGGTCAAGCAAACCGGCACAAGACCAGCCCTTGAGCTTATGGAGACTCACATAGACCTTATAGGCATGCTATAAGTGCAAAGAAACACACTATGTACTTTGGAGCATCAAGGAGAATGACTCGATACAAAACAGATAGGTTCGGGGGTCGACTAGCTCAAAAAACTTACTATCTATGGAAGAGACAATGAGCTTCAAATGCCCATAGCGACCAGCATGATTTCAATTAGAAAAAATCCTTTTATAGGAGTGATTAAAATACGGTTGAGTGTATGGAATGCACAAAAGTATAAGGAATAAGCAAAATATGCTATAGGAATGAATGCGACATTCACCGATGGTACTTCCTATTTTTTAGGAATACGTAGAGATTCACCCCGAGACAGAACAAACTCTGATTTCTCCCAATCTACTGAACCAAATGCTATGAAAATTTATAGGCATAAACTAGATACTTATAGCTTTCCAATGAGATATCTTGCACTCAATTTGAAGCTCTGAAAAGAGACCAGCAGCCTCTGCAAGATTACTATTGGCGAAGAAGATGATGCAGAGCATTGAAGGAGCAAGACAATGATGGTCACAAGTGTATGTATATTGCTTCCATGTAATGTACAAGTGATTTCAAGTCTTTATATAGCCTCTAGGAGTGTTCCACGACTTCTGCAACTTGAACTTGAATTCAAATGAAGGTGGGAATGGTTGTTGGAGGGAATCAATTCACTTCCCTACAATCTAGGAAAAGTGAAGATCTAGTTTGATCTACTTTTAGGTGATTTGATTTGCTTGATTGAATCAAGTTCAACCACCACAAATTCGTGGGATTTTGGCTCTATATTTCTACCTTTACATGTGTAAAGCTCAAGGCTTTTACAACGGTAAATGAACCATTAAAAATTTCTCAAAAAGTACAATAAATGAGCATATGAAAAAGAACTCTCCAACGGATATTCTTTCGACGCGATAGCCTTTGATGTAGATCAAATCCACCTCATGCATAGTGTAAGCTTGATGTTATAATAGCTCCCCCTCAAGCTAAAGTATGCTTGAGTCTTCATTTTGTGATAGGTTGAATACCTGCCATAGCTTTGAATCTACAAAGCTTTATTCCATCAAGTGCCTTCGTCATCATATCTGCTACCTGCTTTTCAATAGGAACAAAAGAAATGTCAATCTCCTTTGCAATGAGCTTCTCCCTGATGAAGTGGTAATGGACTTCTATGTGCTTGGTTCTTGCATGGAAAATAGGATTTGCTGCTAGATGCATGGAACTTACATTATCTCCAAATATGTGAGGTTTGGAACTCACAAGTCCCAAATCTGTATCCAATGCTTTTAACCATATTGCCTCTTGAGTTGCTATGGTCAAGCCTCTGTACTCTGCTTCAGTTGAGGATAAAGCAACTGTTGGTTGCTTCTTGGAACTCCATGACACTAGCTTTGAACCTGCAAATGCTAAGTAACCAGATGTACTTTTTCTATCATCCTTAGCTCCTGCCGAATCTGCATCTGAGTAGATTTTGATATTCAAATATGAAGAGTAAGGATAGAATATACCTTCGTTGATTGTACCTTTGAGATACTTAAGTACTATTGTACCTTTGAGATACTTAAGTACTCTCTTAGCCGCATCCATGTGTGGTCTTCTCGGTGAGTGCATGAACTGACTAAGCACTCCCACACTATATGAGATGTCTACCCTTGTATGAGTAGCATATATCAAGCTACCTACCAAGCTTTGATACTCTTTAATGTCTTCAATTTTCTCACCTTCATAAACACTAAGTTTATGATTCATCTCCAAAGGTGTACCTGCAGGTTTAGTGTTCTCCATTTTGAACTTGAGAAGAAGATCCTGAATGTATCTTCTTTGAGTCAAATACATTCCTTCATCTGTGTATATCACCTGCATACCTAGGAAATATGTGAGCTCACCTAGGTCACTGATTTTGAACTCCTCTTGCATGTGTCTCTTGATCCTTTGAATTCCATTTAGATCATCAACTGTCACAATAATATCATCTACATATACACATATATAGATAACCTCATTGTGATCCCTTTTGATGAATAGAGAAGGATCTGAGCTGCTAGCTTTGAACCCTTGATCTTGAAGATATGTAACCAACCTGTAATTCCAAGCTCTAGGATCTTGTTTCAATCCATACAATGCATTCTTAAGTCTGCAAACATAAGATGGATGATTAGGTTTTTCAAAACCTGGTGGTTGTGACATGTATACTTCTTCACTTATCCAACCATTTAAGAATGCATTTTTCACGTCAAGTTAGAGGAGTCTCCAATTCCTTGCAGTAGCTACACTTATCAATGTCCTGATTGTAGTCATCTTTGCAACCGGTGAGAATGTTTCCTCATAGTCTATACCATGACTTTGTGAGCATCATTTGGCAACTTTCTTTCATCTTGGTCATCGTCTGTATCACTTCTTGGATCCTGGACATGTGTATCATGCTTGCTTCCTAATTGATGAGAGTCAGAATCAAGATCATATGGTAGTGTTACCTTTTGTTTGTCTTCATCATACCAAGACCTGTGTTCTTCAAACACAACATCTCTACTGGTAGTGAATTGCTTGGTTGAAGGATTGAAGAACCTGTAACCCATCTGAGTTGAATCATATCCAATAAACACTGTCTTTGTTGCCCTTTCATCTAGCTTACCTCTTATTTGTGATGGTACATGAACATAAGCTAAACGACCAAAAACCTTGCAATGTCCAAGACTAGGTTTTCTTCCATGCCACGCTTCATAAGGAGTCATACCTTGAAGTGATTTGGATGGTAGTCTATTGACAAGGTACACAGCAGTTGAAATAGCGTTTGCCCATAGATAATGTGGCAACTTCTTCTCTTCAAGCATTGTTCGGGCTGATCCAACCAATGTCTTGTTTCTCCTCTCTGCAATTCCATTTAGTTGAGGAGAGTACCTGGTAGTCACTTCCCTTTTGATACCTTTGTCCTGCAAGAACTCATCAAACTCTTTGGAGAAGTATTCTCCCCCTCCATCAGATCTGAGCTTCTTTAGTGATCTACCTGTATGATTCTCCACATGTGCAAGATACTTTTTGAAGCAATCAAAAACTTCATTCTTACTCTTGATAAAGTGTAGAACAGTCCATCTACTATGGTCGTCAATAAATGAGACATAATACCTTGATCCTGCCAATGAAGGTTCTTGACTTGGTCCCCATACATCTGTATGTACTAAGTCCAATAAGTTGTTGTGGATGTAGCCTTTGTGGTTGAATGGTTGTCTTTGTGCCTTCCCAATCTGACATGCATCACACGTGTTGATCATGTGTTGCTTTGATATGTTCGGCAGTCCTAGAACACTTTGATCCCTGCATATATCCTTCAAGGTTCTTTCATTCACATGAGCAAGTCTCTTATGCCACACTTCAAGCTCACTTAGGGTTTGAGACCCAAAGTTGAATAGAGCTATGTTCCTGGTTTCTCCTACTTCAAAAGTAAAGAGCCTACCATGCTTCTCACCTCAGGCTATCTTCTTGAAGCCTTGACATGGATCTTCCACAAAAGCTCCATGTTGGGTGAACCTAACTTACAAGCCTTTTTCGACTATTTGGCCTACACTTATTAGGTTTTTAGTGATAGTGGGTACATAGAGAACCTTACTCAGAATTTTTGTCCTGCCATTGGAAGCTTTGACATTACCAATCTTCTCCACATTGTGCTTTGTGTCATCCCCTGTTTGCACTTCATGTCTATGCTTTGGACTTTCCAAAGCAATGTTGCCTGCAACATGATTCGAACATCCTGAATCTATGTACAACAAATGATCATCTTCTTTACCTTCTTTGTGGCTTAGATTAATAAGAAGCAATGAGTCTTCATGTGGTTGATCTTCTGAATAATTGTTGTAGTCCCTTCTATTATAGCTTCTATTGTTATTGTTGAAGTTGTGTCCACCTCTGCCTCTATTGCTGCCATATCCACCTCTTCCACTTCCTTTCTGGGTCTTCCCATTGAACCAGCAATTCTTGGTGATGTGGTTGGTCTTATCGCATATGGCACAAGGTTGATCATTTTGAACTTTGGCTTTGTTTTGCTTTGGTCCTTTCTTCGTCCCTTTCCACTTGCTCTTGCTTGCAAAGTTGGCTTGAGAAGTCTCTTCTTCATCTTCTTCCTTCTTCTTGCCTTTCTGCTTCTTATCCTTCTTATCTGCATATAGAGCACTAGTTGAATTACCATGATAGGAGTTACCTTCCTTTATGCTATTGTTGGCTTCTTGATTGAAGAGTTGTCCAAGAAAGATGTTGAAGTCTGGAGTCTACACATCCATGATGAGATCGTAAGCCGTTGTGAACGATTGCCATTGCTTATCACTTTGAATGCCGTTGAGAATTTGCCTCATGATGACCTCTTCTTCAATCAGCTCTCCAATGGATGCTAATTGATCCGCAACCTCCTTGACCTTGGTAACAAACTCTGTGATGGTTTGTTTAGGTGTCTTCTTCATTTAGTTGAACTCGTTCCAAAGATGATTCTTTCTTACTTTGGTACTAGCAGAAAAGAAAGTCTCGAGGGCATCCCAAGTCTCTTGAGATGTCTTGCATCCTCTAATATGTGGTAATAGAAAGTCAGAGATAGAGTTTAGTATGTACGACCTTGCTTGAGCATCCCTTGCGCACCAAAGTGTGAGCTTATCTGTCTCCTCTTGTGTAGGTCCTCCTTTGGATCTTGGAATAGGCATAACTTCATCACCTGCTACAATTCCATAAAGATTTCTACCTTGCAAATAGGCCTCCATTCTGATTTGCCAAGCCGCGTAGTTGTGTCGATCAAGCTTCTCGATCATTGAGGGAAAGCCGTCACCCATCTTGATCTAGCTCTGATACCACTGAAAGAACTTGGAGAAGCTTGTAGAAGGTAGAAAAGTGCGTTTCGAAGCGACAAAGTTTGGTCAAGCCAACCAGCACAAGACCAGCCCTTGAGCTTATGGAACTCAAATAGACCTTATAGGCATGCTATAAGTCATTAGGAAAAAAGGTGAACCCTGGATGGGCCTTTTAGCTCAAGGAGTGATTAGTGATGGACCAATCAGAAGAGGGTGGTGGCCACAGTCTATACCCTATAAAATACTAGGCTGAAGGGGGAAGAGGGGACAAGATTCCTCTATGTTCAGGGTTGTCTTCTAGAGAGAGAAGAAATCTCGTAATCAGGCTGGGCCCAAAAATTCAAAATTTTTTAAAAGTTGTAAAACTCATCATAATACCATTAAATGACCTCCATATCACTTTTCAGGGTCAAAAGTGCTATTTTTGACTTCTAATTCAAAATCCGTGCATGTTTGTGGACTAAAAAAGTGACTTTTTTCAAAATGACTCAAAAAACTCTATTTTCCCTCTTCAAACTCCCATTTTCATACCCAAAACCCAAAAAGTCATATTTTTCACCTCTATTCCCTCCATACCATACAACAGAAGCATTGTTTCTCCTCCTACCATTCTCCCAACTTCTGCAGCAATGACAACAACTCTTACTCCCATGGAAAGCTCCAGAGCTCGTAGGAGACCAAAGGACGAAGTTCACACAATGACGTGCCACAACATCAAAACAATGGAAGGAAGTTGGCTACCACAAGAGTTTTGCAAAGGTGCATGGGTGTACATGCAGCCATCTGGACTTGGTCCTCATCGTGTTCGAGATCGTGGAAATTTGGATCTTCATTGGAAAGGTAAGCTCTTAGGCTTCAAGCAGCAAACACATGGTGGGATGGTTGCTATTGTACAACATGTCTTCACAGTTTCAGCCATGAAGTTAGAAAACTCCAATAGAATTAGATATCCAATCCATTGTGAGTATTTCTTTTTTAATATAAAGGAAGTTCGGCAATAGTCATATTTCCTTCTAGTTTAGTGGAAGAGCAACCACTTCATAGTCTCACAGGAACTTTCAAAGCATTACATGCAGACATTGGGGCATTAGTGTTTCCAGATGTACCTCCTGCTAAACTTATTTGTGAAAGGATCTTCTTTTACACTCACAAGTACATTGTTCCTTCCACAGATGGTGAATATGGAAGGTTGGAGATTATCAAAGTTGACTCTCTCTTAGTTTAGAGTGGCCAAAACCTGATTTTTGGTCCATATCATCTTTCAAGCGTAAGATGGTGATGGACATACATAACTCTTTGAAATTCACACGAGTATCTAGATCAATAGGTCTTCATTGGACTCTATCAATCCATTGCTTTGTTTTCATATTTCAAGGCATTCCTTTTGTAGAAACTCCTACAATGTTCCTATGTAAAGATATTACATACGAAGCAGTAGAAGGATTGTTAGGGGAAAACTGGGGTTATGTAGAAGGATTGTCAAAAGGGGATAGATATCGTTGTAGAATTGGTGACACAGGTATAGGGTTTCGCTATTTAAAACATCGCACCTCATTGTACATCAGATTTTATTATGATCGTTGGATGTGTAAACTAGGAGAGTGGATACCTTTGCAAAGCTCGGAGGGATCTTTAGCTTCATTTGAAATTAATGTGAAGTTACCAAACAATGATATGGAGGTGGTTTTAGTTAATCAACATTGGAACTTGGCCAACTTGAGAGAGCACTTACTTATCATGGGATATGACGATCTTCATGATTTCAAATTTCGAATACGAGGGAACAAGGTAAGAGTTGTATTCCATATATACATATAGATATATATATATATATATATATATATATATATATATATATATCTTATTCTATCACTATTGTTCATGATTTGAAAATGTTTTACTCTTTTATGAATTGTCCACAGATTGGAAAGAGATTGGAAGACAAAATCAAGGTTCTTGCAGATTGGAGCATGGATGGAACTGACATTTCATTGTCATAACTCTTTTTTGTAAAGATACTGTGAAACCTATAAACAAACCTATTTTTGCAATGAAAAATTTTTCACATTTGCTTCAAGGATATTTTGGCCACATTCTACTTGTATCTGTAAATTCTCAAGGTTTTTCTTGAAAGAGCATTCTTATTGTTTATTTCCTTTGATGTGATCTCAAATGTCAAAGTTTTCCTTTTCAAGACTCTTATGTTTTAATTTAAGGAAAAGTCACTTCTATGAAAAAGTGGGACCCATCACTTAAAAATTCTAGAAAAGTTATAAATAGGAGTCCTCTCTCCTCATTTCTCACTTTTGCAACCACATTGAGTGTTAGAACAGTCTGCATTTGCAAGCTATGGCTTCCACCTCTGTACCTACTAAGAGTGCACGCCACAAGTTTCTAGAATTTTTGGAGGACTCAGATCATAAAGGTCAACATGACCTATATGATCTTCTCTCCAAGGTTCCTGACCTCCATGGAACCGTGCAAATGAATGCCGATGCTTTGGAGGAGCTACTTCAATATATGCAAGTTCATATATTGCGTTTCTCCATTGAAATACCACCATATGATGGAACTTGGGTTCCATGTGACCTTCTCACCTACATTCACAAAGGTGATGAGGCTTTTGCAAAACGATTGAAACGGTTCCAGGCAATTGCAGAGGAAGCAGGGCACCTTCTTGATGAAACTGTGCCACTTATAAGGAAATTGAATAGGAAACGCAAGATGGTGCAAAATATCTTTCATTCATTGCTGCCACAATTTTCTTTGTGAATGAGGAACCAGAACCAATTCCTCATGAGATCCCTCATCTTCTTAGAGGTGGTTTTGTCGAGGATAAAAAGGAACCACCTCAAGAACCCTTGAATCTCCTATTAGAGAGAGAAGCTATTGAGAAAACTTATCCTCTTGGTGTGGATGATAAGTTGAAAGAAGTGCCTAAGCCATCCACCTCTTCGGAGCCAGAAGCAACTATTCCAGAGGTGGAGATTGAAACTTTTTCAGTGGTTCTTGTCGAGGGACAAGAATATTTGTTTTTACATGATGTAGAGAAGGCATTTGGGCTACGGCTTGATGAATGCCTAAGTTTGTTTTGTACTTTGTCAGAGTGTCCTTTGGATAGTACCTCTGAGTTGTTGGAGAAAAAGTGTTTGCCATTTGGTGACTCAGTGGCCGACACAATAAAATTGGTTTGCAATGACATACTCACAAGTGAACATGAACATATCACAGAAGAACAATTTAATAATGCACAAGAAAGGATATTGGAATCAAAAATTCCCGCCTCACCAGTAATCGAGCAGAGTGGGATGTCCCACTCCAGCATTAATTTACAACTTCAAGAGAGAGGAGAAGAAGAAGATAGAGTTCAGGATGTAAGTATCTTCAATTCATGTCATTCATTCTTACAAACACATGCAGCTACTAATCATAAAACTTTGTGCAGGAGGTGATTGAAGTCGACAAGTTTGCAGCAAGGAGCGGAGGTGATCGAGTGGCTCGTGGAGGTGGCTCATCCCTTGCAAACTACATTGGGAAACTTCCCAAAGACCATTTTGTAATTATCCATAAAGAGTTCAGTCCTCAGGGCCACTTCATGACATGGTGTCTAAAGGCCTTAAGTAAATTGCTTTGTTTATCAACCATTACACAAGGGAGTAATTGTATCTTTTTAGTTAAGAAATCCCTTGTAACTACAACCTTAGGTTCCAACTTCCATGGAAAGGCCTTAGGCCAAATAGGTATATCTCTAGGTCTAGGCGTTAGAAATGTTGATCAAATAGCAAACTCAATTTTGACTTACACCCTACCCATGGCTTTGGAGCGTCGAAAGAGAGTCATTGAGAAACTCAAAGCCAATTGATGTAAACAATTGAATTAATATCAAATTTTCACCTTGCTTTATTTACAATTGTCTCAAGTATTTCTTTTTCAGTATGTTATCTAAAATTCTTTTGGACCTGCATGTGATGTATTGATGTCATGTAGGGCATTGGGAGGACCTTTAGTTTCATTCTTTTGGACTCTTGATCATTGGGTATGGCCTCCATTAAGGTCTTCTAGGGCATTGGGAGGCCAAATAAGGCCCTGCCACAAAAACGCGGGAGAAGGCCCTGCAAAACGTTTGCAGGGCCTTCTCCCGCGTTTCTGTGACAGGGCCTTATTTGGCGTCCCAATGCCCTAGAAGACCTTAATGGAGGCCATACCCAATGATCAAGAGTCCAAAAGAATGAAACTAAAGATCCTGACATGCCCAAGGTTACCTTACATGAGACTGAACCTTCACTAGATGGATATTTTCAAGAATGCAAATGTTCTAAGTTTCAAAATGCTCTGCTCATATGTTTCAAAGGTATAGGGAGGTCAAAATTTGTTCATATTAACTAGTCATGATCCCTCTTTCATATTTCAAAGGTTTTGTAGGGCATTAGGAGGCCAAATAAGGCCCTGCCACAGAAACGCGGGAGAAGGCCCTGCAAACGTTTTGCAGGGCCTTCTCCCGCGTTTCTGTGGCAGGGCCTTATTTGGCCTCCCAATGCCCTACAAGACCTACATGACCTTAAATAAAAAAGAAATTTCAGTACAGGGATATTATCACTAGATCAAAATGACAAGATAAGAAAACAATCATTCATATATGAGAGATTATCACAAGAAAACACATGGAAATGTAAAATGACTGCTCATGTTTCATTCTAAATAATGAGATTATAAATGGAATAGAGGAAAAGTTCTAATGTTTCATTGAAAATGGCAATATTTACAAAAAATCTCTTGTCCATAGAGATCAGTTACAAAACTTAGCTACGATCACCCCTAATTCTCCTAGCTAACTGTATGTCCTTCGGTTGTATAGTGACTCGCTTAGCATGGATGGCACATAGGTTGGAATCCTCTAGCATTGATATAAAAAATGCTTCAGCTACCTCTTGTAAAGCTTCTAAAGCTAGAGCTTGGATCCTTAACCCTGCACAATACCTTTGTAACTCTTCTTTGACCACCCTTGCAAAGAGTCTTCTAGGTATGAGAAGCTTAGCTGTCTTTTGATAGTGCCTTATCTCTGCAAATGCCTTCGTATATCTTCTTCTTCGTTGTGGTGCTCTAGCTTGTGGTGGTGGTGGTCTTCGTTGGACATTTTCTTGTGGTCTTGGTTGGGGTGGTCTACGATGAGGTTGAAAGAATTTCTTCTTCCGTTGCACGCGTCTTGAGCTTTCTCCTTGTTCAGGATGTTGTTGCTGGCTTTGCTCTCTCTCTTGATCATTGGGTATGGCCCCCTGATTTGATGGTAGTGTCTTTCCCGCTACAGTAACCCTATGATTCGTAGGTATTTCTTCGTTACCCCATGGTGGCAATGTTTGACTCTCATCACTTGATTGTGAACGTTGTTGAGACACATCCTCATGCGATTCATCAAAATCATCATCAAAAACTACCTGTCTATGAGCACGCTCCTTCACCCTTGTCTTTGTTGGTCTCTTTGGTGATGGAGGCTCATCATATGATGATGGTGGTGATTGGGGTTGATTTACGGCCTTTTCCCTGGATTGCCCATGTTCCACTTGTTCATGCAACTGTTCACTCCCAGAGGTATGGCCACCACCTGTTTCGCGATGGGATGCAGAGCGCGAGACACTACGTCGCCTTCTGTGGTGATTCATCCATGGTGGCTTCTGAGTGCCTTGCACATAGGTAGGAAAGTTAATGGGATCCTTCCTTGCAGTTTGCTTTGTTCGTGCCATCCTCTATAGTGCTAGAATGTTGAAATGAGACAATGAGTCTCCTTTTATAATGTTTCACTTAAAAAGGTTCTGTTCACATCGGAATGGACAAAAAATAGTTTAAAAATTAAAAATTACCTGAAAAAATTGCAAACAAGAGATTAGTGTGTAGCAAACCTTATGAATTATTCAGAAAATGCCATGAATGTATTAAATGACTTCACTTCCATGATGAACCCTGTCCTGTTCTTGTAGCCCGCCATTGAGCATGACGTAAAGGTCTCAATGATGACTTCCATTTTTCACTAGCTAAGTTGTGTTGATTAAATCTTGCAAGTTTTGCAACTTTCGACTCCTTGGCTCGTTCCATTGCATATGTCCTTGAAAATGCAGTACGATAAAACCAATTAAACATCTCTTCCATATAGTTTGATTGCATTGCACCACCACCATGTCGTGTGTTCTTGAAGTAAACACCTCTAGCCTTGTAATGTGACTTCTCCATTCCTTGTGTACTAAAAATCTCCAATGAACCATATCGATGCATAAAAAATGCTCCATGTGCAAATAAAATATGCTGAAATGATATAAGTACATATAACACAATCTTATCAACAAGAAAATTGAAAAAATAAGAAAACTTACAATGTAATGTGTAATATTGCTCTCTCCCCAAGATAGGATGAAACACTTTGCAAACTCCATTAATGTATCTTGAAACAACTGACGGTCATTTTTGTTGGAGCTATTAAGACTCATTAAACCTACCAACTTATCTAAGCATGACCAAACCTTCTTTCGCCTATTACTAAGGTCAATTTGAGAATCATTATCAATGGTGATCATGCACAAGTCTTTCCATAGCTCCCTGCATTCATTTTTCTTAGGGCTTACACCTGTTCTGAAAAATTTTCTTGCCTTCTTCCCTGTCATTGACACTTGTTGCAAACTATTTTGCAATTCACCAGGTTTTTTGACAACTAGAGTTACATTACCACCATGACAACCAATCGAATTAAGCAACTCTTCCAATTTTTTGATTGCTTGTACAGATTTATCAATTGGCTTCATGGAAAATGCATATTCTATGTGGAGCTTCAATAATCTATCAAATATTCTCATGAAAGCATGCAATGTGCAAAAGTGAACATTAACTAATGGAAATGGAATAATGGGATTCCAATCTTTATCTAATGTGTCACGGTTAGGTATTTCTAACATTGGACACCTTAACAAAGGTCTATCCCATTCCGTGGAAGTAGGTGCATCTATGTATTCATCTAAGCTAGATAGTACTTTTTGTTGTCCCTTTGTTACTTTGTAGCCTCGAGTACAAAATGGACATGGATAACGAGCAGATGCACCTTGCTTGCAACCTAACATGCATTTGATAGTTTTTAAATCCCCACCCAAGTGCCAATCTATCTCAAAATCACCAAAGTTTTCTACGTGGAGCTTTGCACCATGAATTTGAGAAAGTATTACTTTAGTGATCCATGGGGTCCTACTAAAAATCCATGAAAGAACATCATTGGATTCTTTAGGTACTTCAATAGCACCTAACCACCATATTTCTTTCTCGGATTGAACACTATATGTAGACTTAGAGCTAGAGTTACAACTTTCATCAGATATGGCATTTCTCATAGCTTCATTCATGAGTGTCAAACTCAATCTCTCCATTCGTCGTCCCTTTATAATCTGGCATTCATCTAACTTCAATATAAACTGTAATTTGGTATTACAATCTGCATAAATTAGCAAAATCTTTATAACATCAAAATACAATGTATATCAAGGTAACAATAGTGCACATACCTGGTATAGTAGATTTGTAAAATTGAACCATTGCCTGTTGAAGCCTCTCCAAATCCACGAATATGTTGTTGTACTTTGTGTAAGGAAATCCATTTCCAACTGCGCTTTTCAACTCTTTTTTGGATGTAGATAAATGATAAATAGACATAGGCATAATATCCTCTATATATAAGTAGTTTCCAAGAATACTAGTTATATCTTCATTGGACATTGACTTCTTTAGCGATACCTTGTAAGGAGATGGAAACATATTCTGTAAAATACCTTCTCTTTCTAATGAATGCTTCAAAAGGTTGTACAATGCACTGTATCCTTTAGTACTAATTCCTGCTTCATCACATACCATCTGCACGTCTCTAGGAGTGATAATATCTTGTAACTTTTTTGTGAAATCTTTAATCACTTTCTTCTTGATAAGGTTTCCTATCCGTGACTCCAAAATACTAACCACCTGCTTGTTGGTCAAACAAGAATTTAATAACTTGAATTGATCCTCTGTTGTTGATGACGCATTAACATCTTCAACGAATGACCTACATAACAAGAAAAAAAATATATATATATATATACATATAAGAGTCTTCCAAAAAGAGAAACAAATACAAGCCAAACCTTATTGCAAAAACTCATCGTTTGCGTGCTCCACCACCAATTGAAAGAGAGTCAAAGGATGTTAATGATCGTCTCCTACGTCGCATCCCAAGTGGAGTCTCATATGCTTTTCAAGCTCTGCAAGCTTTTCTTGTAAATATATGATTGTGCTTTCAAAAGTGACCAACCTTGTATGATTTAGTTGATATTGTTGAATCCAATATTTAGTAATGGCAGTTGAATGTGTAGATAATCGTTGACAATAACCTAAGAGCCCAGCTTTACCGGCACCGATGAACTGAAGTAAAGTTGAGAGGTTATGGAATGTTGGATGGTAAGAAGACATTGGATCAGGAGGGTATAATGAACCATGAGTCCAAAGATCAATATTCTTTTCTCCAGCTTCACGACGCTCATTTTGAGAGTTCACATCATTGTTGCATTGTGTATTTGGAGCAAACTCTCTGGGCACACGAATATGGATACTTGTTGATGCTGGGGCATGAGGACGTCCTAATGTGAGGTTTGTAATAGGTGTCAACACCATCTTTTCCAACAATTAAACAATACTGAGAAAGAGACCAGAAATTTGTTTGGAAGAGATGCTAGAGCATGATTTTCTCAAGAAAAGTTTGTTTTCTTGGATGAGGATGGGTCACAGTGTGTTTTTCCACTGAGAATAGCCAAAAATGTTGAAATTTTGAAAAAGTCATTTTTTGGGTGAAGAGTAGTTACGGATTTGATGATGTGGCACTCTACTTTTGGAGGGATTTTAAAAATATTGCTTTTTCAAAAGGAAAATTAAAAACTAAACTCAAAAAAGGTCACTTCTGACATATATATTAAAAAATGAGCCCTTTCAAGTAAATAAACACTGAAATTGAGACTTAAAAAAAAAAAAATCATTTTTTTATTCCCATACATGCTCGAGTTTGATGATGTGGAAAGTAGATTCCCTTTCTCTCTCTCTAAAAGAAGAGAGAGAGGAACCTAGTAAGCCTTAAAAAAAGCCTACTCCAGCCTACTAAAAAGTGCCCTATTAAATGCACTTTGTCCCCTTAGACAACAGCAGAATGAGGCTTAATCCCTGAAAATTAGGGATCCTTACAAGGCCCATGCAGGGTTCACCCTTTTTCCTAATGTGCAAAGAAACACACTATGTACTTTGGAGCATCAAGGAGAATTGTTGATATATTTAGGTAGTGATGTGTGTGAACACACTAGGACCGCTGGGGTACTTTTTTCCCTCTTTAGGAGGTTTTTTCCCTCGGCTTGTATATACGCCTATTGCCTTAGTGGGCTACGTATCTTTGTACATTCTCTAGTAATACATTCAGTATTGTGTGTTATGCTCCAAGCTTCTTCTTCTTCCTTGTGCTGTTAGCGTGCTTCCGCAAAAGTCTAACTCCAACAATTGGTATTAGAGCAGGTCGTCGCTTCATCTAGGGCGTCGTCGACACTCCTCCGTTTGCAGTCTCAGAATCGTACGAATATTGGTGAGCATACTCGGGGTCTTTCCAAGATCAAAACAGCTTTGCTTTGTGGTGCCAAAATCGCGATCGAAGCTCGTTTCGGCCTCCGAACGCACTATCACAATGCTTGTGCAAGCTATTTCATCTTTTTGTGCCAAAGGTATATACCAGTTTCTGTTCGCCAGTTTAAGCGTCTCGAAGTCTGGTACAGGTCTAGCAGAACTTGTCTAGGCAGTTCTGTTCAACTTTTTGAGATACAGTCAATTTTCAGCACCAAGGTATTTTAGTCACCGACCATGGATGAAAGCAGTGATGTATTCCGTATGTTGGCTGTTGAGGATAAGTTGGATGGTACCAACTACCCATTATGGGCTTATATGATGCGACATGTATTGGTTGCAAAAGGATTGTGGAACATTGTGCAGGGTGTTGAAAGACGTCCTGTTACACCTGTAACAACAGGTACTACGAATACAGGTGCTGGAGCTGATGAAGATGGTGTCGAAGATGATATTGTGCAGATTCTTGTTCGTGCTGCTGTTTCTGCTGCACCTATTGCAGAGCAGATTCGTTGGGATGGCAGAGATGCCTAGGCACATGCATTGATAGCTTTGTCTGTCAAACATGCCATTATTCCTCATATTCGCTCTTGTAGAACAGCTAGGGATGCTTGGGATACACTTAGCACATTGTACCAAGCTAGGAATGAGGCACGTATTGCTTACCTCCGAAAACAGTTGGAGAGTGAGCACATGAATGAAGGTGATTCTATGGACAGTTTCCTAACGAAGATCAAAGATTTGAAGGAACAATTGATTTCTGCTGATGAGGTTATACGAGATAGCTCACTTCTGCAGACCGTTCTCAATGGTCTTCTTGATTCATATCAGAGTTTTGCTTCTACTCTTCGGCTGATGATGAAAGGCAATCCGACTGCCTTATCATTTGAGGAGTTAGTTTCTGTTCTGTTGCAGGAAGATCAGTCCAGATAGAACAGGTCCATTATGCGTGTTGCAGATCAAGCTTTCCTGGCTAGTCAGAAGGGCAAAGGAAAATTGAGCTCTTCTACTAGTATTTGCAAATGCTGCACATTCGAAGAACCACGATAAAGATGAGAAGAAATCAGAAAAGCAGAAATTGTTATGCAAGTAAAGGGAATGATCATATCATAAAGAACTATCCAAAACTGGCTGCAAAAGAGGTAAAGAAAAAGGAGGCTGGAATGGTTGTTGCAGAAGCCTCTACACCAAAAACAGAGTTTGCTAATCTTGTGCAGGAAGAAGAATGGGTGTTTACTACTGTTTGTAGTTTTGACCCATCTTCTCATGAGCAGTGCATGTCTGGAGTGGACTCAGATGTTTGGTACTTTGATAGTGGGGCGACCAAACATATTACCTCGCAATGCAGTTTCTTCTCTTCACTCAAGCCTGCCCCTACAGGGAATACTGTCACATGCAGCAACACCTCCTCTTATCCTGTTATGGGAGTTGGTAAGATCATTCTGACTACTGCTTATGGTAGTTCTTTCACCTTGTCAGATGCTTTATTTGTGCTAGGGATCAAGAAGAATCTGTTATCAATTTCTACATTAGCCAAGATTGGCTTGGTTGTGAAATTTGTTGATGACAGATGTACAGTTCATGATCTGTCAAATGGCGATATTATTATTGCTTCTGGCATTTTATGTCGTGGGCTGTATAAGCTCATAGACTATGAAAGATCTGTGAATGATTCGGTATGTGCAGTTCATGATTCTCAGGCTATGTCAGATGCAAAGCTTTGGCATGCACGCTTTGGTCATCTGAATTTTGCTAGTTTGCTACGCCTGCAGAAATCTGATATGGTGTCTTCTTTGCCCAAGCTTGAGGCACCTGGAAAACATGTATGTGAAGGCTCTATTTTGGGCAAAATGTAGCGTTCCTCCTTTCCAAGAGATAGTTCAGTTCGGGCTGCGCAAAAATTGCAGCTTGTACATAGTGATGTCTGTGGTCCTATGCAGACACCTTCTATTGGAAACTATCTTTACTTTGTGACTTTCATTGATGATTTTTCCAGGCATGCATGGGTATATCCATTCTGATCAAGGGGGGGAATATAAGTCTTCTGATTTTAATGCATTTCTGGCTGAACGTGGGATAAAACACCAGTGTACAGTGCCGTATACACCTCAACAGAATGGAGTTCCTGAACGGAAGGAACAAGTCACTCATGGAGATGGCGAGGTGTATGGTCAAGAGTCAGGCTTTACCACATAGTTTCTGGCTTGAGGCTGTCATGTGTGCAGCATATGTACTTAACAGGTGTCCCACTAAAGCGCTGCAGTCTATCACTCCATATGAGGCTTGGCATGACCGCAAGCCATCTGTTGCTCATCTACGTGTTTTTGGTTGTTTGGCATATGCATTAGTGCTTGAAAAACATCGCAGAAAACTGGATGATAAGGCAGTAAAATGTATTTTTGTTGGGTACAGTTCTGAAAGTAAAGGCGATCGTCTGTATCATCCACAGACTAAACGCATTCTGGTTAGCCATGATGTTGTCTTTGTGGAAGATGCTATTCAGCCATTGCTTTCATGTACTAAGGAGACATCTGTTAGGTCCAAAGACGTGTATGATACTTTGATGCCTCTTTTTACAGGTGGACAGTCTAGTGTTGGTACTAATGAGGCAACTTCTCAGCCTTTAAAAGTTTCATATGATGATGCAGATCATTCCATTTCTGATGCAGATTTACATGATGCACTTGTTGATGAGAGAGCTGATATTGAGCAGGCAAAAACTATGCCAAAATGGCTGGTGCAGACTTTGCGTGACAGCAAATTAGATACACCTTTGTCATATCGTACTCGTTCAGGTTCTCATAGTGCCTCCTTTGCATCAGATTGCTATTCTATGGCTGTGTCTAGTCTCTGTGATGAGAATGAGCCTATTTCTTTTGATGAAGCACAAAATTCAGAAATTTGGATGGCTGCTATGCAATCTGAATATGATGCTATAATGAAGAATGGTACATGGTCTTTATGTGACTTGCCTCCTGACAAGAAGGCCATTGGCACTAAGTGGGTGTACAAGCTGAAGCGTAAACCTGATGGTACAGTTGACAGGTATAAGGCTAGGCTTGTTGCAAAGGGTTATGCACAGGAAAGAGGCATTGATTTTGATGAGACCTTTGCCCCTACATGGCATATGACTACTGTTCGGAGCATTTGTGCACTTGCAGCCCATCATGGTTGGAATGTACATTAGTTCGACATTAAAACAGCATTTCTAAATGGTGACTTGCATGAAGAAGTGTATGTTTTTCAGCCCCGTGGCTTTGTGCAGAAAGGGCATGAAAACCAGGTGTGCAGGTTAAAGAAGGCATTATATGGTTTAAAGCAAGCACCACGTGCTTGGTATGAGAAGATACATGCCTATCTGATTGCACATGGTTTTGAGAATAGTCCAACTGACAGCACCTTATATGTTAAGCATGCTAATGATGTGCTTCTGATCATTGTTGTCTATGTTGATGACATGCTGCTCACTGGTCCTATTGAGAAGCATATTGCTGATTTCAAGGCTGATTTGCATGCCTCATTTGAGATGTCTGATTTGGGGCATTTGCATCACTATTTGGGCATTCAGTTTATGCAACTTGATGGTGGGATGGCTTTGTGTCAAATGAAATTTATTGACACATTATTGAAGCATTTTGCCCTTGAAGACAGTAAGCCTATTGCTACTCCTATGGAGACAGGTTTACGATTGAGTCTTCATGATGTTGGGGATGCATTTGATGCTGTTCTCTATTAGCAGGCTGTTGGATGCTTGATTTATTTATGCATTACTCGGCCAGATATTCACTTTGTTGTCTCACAAATGAGCAGGTTTATGCATTGCCCAGGAGTCACGCATTGGAAGGCGGTTAAGTGCATCTTTCGCTACTTGAGTGGTACTAGGCTACTTGGGTTGTTTTATCCCAAGGGGGGATCACTACCGCCAGATTTGCATGCTTTTTTTGACTCAGATTGGGCTGGTTGCTATGACACTCGTGTGTCCACCAGTGGTTTTTGCTTCATGCTTGGTAGCTCATGTATATCTTGGTTGAGCAAGAAGCAGCTTGTTGTGGCCACTTCCAGTTGTGAGGCTGAGTATAGGGCAACTTTCACAGCGACTCTTGAGTGTGTGTGGCTCAGACGCCTTATGGTTGATTTGGGTGTTGGCTAGTCTTCTGCCACCACCATCTTCACTAATAGTCAGAGCGCATTGGCAGTTGCGAGGAACCTTGTGTTCCATGCTCACACTAAGCACATTGAGGTGCATTATCACTATGTCAGGGAGAGGTTCTCTGCTGGGGAGATCAGCTTGGCATATGTGCCCACGCAGGAGAACATAGCACACCTTTTCACGATGGCTCTGCCTAGGGAGAAGTTTGAAGCTTTCCACAAAGCTTTGGGCTTACTTCCTTTTGTGGAGTGATTTCCACATAGCTTGGCACTTCCTTATACATGACTGCCAGCTCCTTGTTCATCGCATCACTCCCAGGGGGGATTTGTTGATATATTTAGGTAGTGATGTGTGTGAACACACTAGGACCGCCGGGGCACTTTTTTCCCTCTTTAGGAGGTTTTTTTCCCTCGGCTTGTATATACGCCTATTGCTCTAATGGGCTACGTATCTTTGTACATTCTCTAGTAATACATTCAGTATTGTGTGTTGTGCTCCAAGCTTCTTCTTCTTCCTTGTGCTCTTCACGTACTTCCGCAGAAGTCTAACTCCAACAAGAATGACTCGATACAAAACAGATAGGTTCCGAGGTCGACTAGCTCAAAAAACTTACTATCTATGGAAGAGGCAATGAATTTCAAATGCCCATAGCGACCAGCATGATTACAATTCGAAAAAATCCTTTTATGGGAGTGATACACATAGGGTTTAGTGTATGGAATGCACAAAAGTACAAGGAATAAGCAAAATATGCTATAGGAATGAATGTGACATTCACCGGTGGTACTTCTTATTTTTCAGGAATACGCAGAGATTGACCCCGAGACAGAACAAACTCAGATTTCTCCCAATCTACTAAACCAAATGCTATGAAAATTTATAGGCATGAACTAGACACGTATTTCTTTCCAATGCAATATCTTGCACTTAATTTGAAGCTCTAGAGAGAGAGCAACAGCCTCTGCAAGATTACTGTTGGCGAAGAAGATGATGCAGAGAATTGAAGGAGCAAGACAATGATGGTCACAAGTGTATGTATATTGCTTCCATGTAATGTGAAGTGATTTCAAGTCTTTATATAGCCTCTAGGAGTGTTCCACGACTTTTGCAACTTGAATTCGAATTCAAATGAAGGTGGGAATGGTTGTTGGAGGGAATCAATTCACTTCACTACAATCTAGGAAAAGTGAAGATCTAGTTTGATCCACTTTTAGGTGATTTGATTTGCTTGATTGAATGCAACTTCAACCACCACAAATTCATGGGATTTTGGCTCTATATTTCTACCTTTACATGTGTAAAGCTCAAGGCTTTTACAACGGTAAATGAACCATTAAAAATTTCTCAAAAAATACAATAAATAAGCATATGAAAAAGAACTCTCCAACGGATATTCTTTCGACACGATAGCCTTTGATGTAGATCAAATCCACCTCAAGCATAGTGTAAGCTTGATATTCCAACAAGCATACTCTAGGGTAATGTGCACACATTTTTTAATTTGATGCCAAACATATATATAGGATTTTACTTTCACCTATAAGCACCTTGAAGTCTGTTATAGGTTTAGCAGAGATCAATAGGGTCTTTTATTCAAAATTTTGAGACACGTGAAGTCTGTTATAGGTTTAGCAGAGATCAATAGGGTCTTCTATTCAAATTTTTGAGTAGAAAATTGAGCTCCTTGGTCCGCACACGATACTCCACACAGAGGCTGTAGAATACACAAAAAATCACAATACATAGGGAGCACAAACATAGGCTTCTTAGGTGTTACAAATGTGAAGTATGGTTTCTGAGAATGAGGAGGTTGAGAGGCTATTACATCACTATTTAGATAAGGGCTTCATTAGACCTAGTAACTCACCTTGGGCATCACCAATGCTCCTCGATGGCTCAGGTAACTATCAAAAATAGTTTTCCAATGCCTACGTTGGAAGGCCTATTTGATTAGTTATATGAAGCTAGGTATTTAACCAAGATTCATTTGAGATCAGGGTATCATTAGATTAGAATTAGGTGAGAGGATGTTCCTAGAACTGCATTCAAAACTAGATATGGGCACTATGAGTTTTTGGTGATGCCTTTTAGTCTCATGAATGCACCTGCCACTTTCATGAAGCTCATGAATAGTGTGCTAGGACCTTATCTAGGGCAATTTCTAGTAGATTTCCTAGATGATATTTTGATCTATAGAAGATCGGATTAGGAACACTTGAGAAAAGTATTCCAAGTGTTGAGGGAAAATTCACTCTTTGCTAAGGAGTCAAAGAGTGAATTTTTCAAAACAAAGGTTAGATACCTTGGGCATATAGTCTCCCAAAATGGAATATAGGTGGGTCCTAAAAATATAAGGGCTATCATGGAATGGACACATCCCAGGAACCTAGAAGAGCTATAGGTCTTCCTAGGTTTATTAGGGTTCTATCAAAGATTCATTAAGAATTATGCCAAAATTGTTGTCTCAATGATGGAACAACTTAAAGGCAAAGGGAAAGGCTTTCATTGAGGAGATGAAGAGAAGCAAATCATGGAGAAATTGAAAGTAGCAGTTATTGCAACTCCACTTTTGCATATAGCAGATCCCAATAAACCCTTTGTGGTTGAGACTAACATGAGTGATTTTGCTATAGAAGTGGATTTAGTTTAGGATTGTCAACTAGTAGCTTTTAAGAGAAAGAAACTAGAACATGTTTAGAAGAATTACTCGGTCTATGAGAAGGAGTTGTATGCTATTGTCCATGCTTTGAAGAAGTGGCATCATTATGTATATGGTGCCAAAGTCACGATAATGTTTGATCAAGAGGGCATTAAGTGGCTCTCTAATCAATCAAACCTTAAAGGTTGTAAGGTCCAATGGGTAGAGACCTTTAAGGAGTTTGATTATGAGCTTAGGTATAGGAAGGGAAAGTTTAATGTAGTGGTTGATTCTCTAAGCCGCATGCCTATGCTCAACAGATTGAGTTTTACTCAGATCATTAGGGACCTACTTGAGTCCATTAAAGGGAAATGTGGGCTTGATCTTGCATATTCTAAGATTTGAGAAGCCATAGAGAAAGGGGATCATGATACACGGGTTTCCAATGAGGATGGAGTACTCATGGGTACTCAAGAAGGATTCAAGTGGCAGAATTACAATATCCATGATGGATATCTATTATATAAAGGTAAGGTGTGTGTCCCTAGAGATCTTGAGATGAGACGGTACATTCTATATGAGTGCCATAACACACCTAGTGCGGGACACCTAGAGTTAACAAGACTTATTATCTTATTAAGAGGTAGTTTTACTAGATTGGAATTCATAGGGATGTCCTAGAGTATGTGTTTAAATGTACTAAATGATACACACATTCTATCTAAGATCATTAAGCTCGAAGACTCCTTGGTTTGCAAAAATGGAGCACACTACATGGAAAAAAATTGGGCTTTTTTTATGTTATAGTGGGTATGATTAAAATCATTCTTGTTTTTCATGATCATGTTGATATCTATAGACCAATCTTGATGTTGAGAAAATTGATGGGGGCTTGCTTTCGTATCATGTCTTCACTCTTTACATGCTTCCCCTTCTTCTGTGTTCAAAGTTGCTTCCAACAATAGAGTTTTCCAAGTGCAAAATGGATGTCCATCTTTCAAGATCTCTCTCCCTCCCTCTTATGACTCTTCATAACCACATGATAGTGGCTTGAACCCTATAATCACTACAATTATGAACCTATGTAGTATGTCTTCTTTTTAACCCATTTTATCTTTTGAATCTGTAGTTTAGATTCAAGGGGCCATTCTACAAGTAGAATTTGTGAACCTTGTATAATGTAAGAGTAGTTCTGACTCAACTAAAAACAATCCTACTATGTTTTGGATCTCAAGTAAGGTTGACGAATGGACCCCAATGAATTTAGGAATGGAAGGGATGAGCGTTGGTTGGAAGCACTTGTTTTGGTGGAGGATCTTGTTGTTATTTCATGTGTTTTTATCTACAAATATGTAGATACAAGAATTAAAGAAAAAGACCATGATTTGGTAGCATGCTAGAGTTGTACAAGACAAAAAATGGAAGAGCAACGGATAGTAAGAGCAGCTAATGACATAGGAATTCAAATAGATCAAGGGTTCTTACTCATACATGAATGGGCTACTCTAAAGGTACTAGCTTTGGGTTGATTAAAGAGAGTAAGAGGAATAGATCTATAACAATTGGAATTTTGGAAATTGCTTCTCGAATGCATTCATCCTTACCCGAGTAAGATTTTAACAAAGATTGTGTAACCTTGAAACACAGATAGTTACTCCAAATGTTTGGAAATGAAATTCGGACGACTTCTCTCTAGTATGTTGAAGAACAGCCAAGAATGTAACTCATGAAAAGGAGACATGAAATGATTCCCACTTCTAGAAATTGAATCATAAGGGAAATATGAGGGTACAAAAGGAAGAGAGAGGGTGTCTCACTGAAGAAGAGGAAGGCCAAATCTCATGTAATTGGGTCCATATCTAAAAACGGAAGGAGAGGTTTACTAGCTGGATCATAGCCATAAGGAGCAACCAAGAGGATTGAGGAATTATAGGGCTTGAACAAGTTGGGGGTTTATTGAGGAGATGCAACAGAGGAAATGATCTGACACTCACTAAAGATAAAGGGAAAAATATTGTGTATGACACTAGGAAGAAAAAACACCAAAGAGGCTTAACTTTAGGAATTGTGTTGAATAAAGGATAAAGCTAATTAACAAAAAAATTGATTGTATAAGTTCTAACTTTGATGCTAAATGCAAAATATCTTAAAGAAGGTGAAAAGTTCCATACTATTATTATGTAAATATGTGCATGGAAATGAAAGATTGAGTGAGCAATGATTGTAAGAACTTTTTGTGTATTAAGCATAGAGTGTGAGAATAGGTACATTTGCTATCTAAATATGTTGTATATGTGAAGCGTAGAGAGAATAAGAAAGATTTGTGATGTTTTAATGGATCCATAAATGAAAGAAGAAGAAAAGAGTGCTACTATGATGGTGTATGTATGTGTGCAAAGATGAGAGGGAGAGTGAGTTAAATTTAAGTGTGTGTTGTTGTGTATGTATAAGTGCATCCTCCTAAAGTTAAGCCTCTCTGATGCTTTTTGTTCTCAGGTGAGGACCTCAACCAGCAGGTGACAATTAGAACTGTTATGACATTGAATGGGAACAATAATCGAAGGATCTATAGAAGGAAGGTTGTCCTAAATATAAATACACAAGATGACACTATCATAACTAAATTTTATCCCGAATATAAATACACAAGTTGCCACTATGAGACCATATACTTCTTGAGGAAGGTGTTCAATTGAAGCCAAGAAAGAGGACATGCAATTTCTGACAAGGAAATAGTAGCCAACATGCTGCATGCGGATTGGAGTTCGATGCATGGGTAGCCAGTGATAGAGAATGGAAGAAGGGATGATGAGTTCAGGATGAAAAAAGGTGTGTGTGTATAATATATATATATATATATATATATATATGAATACATGAATAATTAGATTTAGTATTTTTATAACTACATTCTTAAGTAGATTTAGAATTAAGGTTTTGAGTTTTATGTGGATTTATACATAGAATATTAAGACTTTAAGATCTACATTAGTGCAAGTATATGTGTGCAAGACCTAGATATGTTGAAGAAGAATGAAGTGGTGCTTAGTCTTCATAATTTTGTACATGTCTCATTGTGCTTGAATGTGCTACAACTTGAATGCGTGCATGTGTATGTGGAATGTGCATGAAAGAATGTGTGAATGTGTCTATGTGTATGTATGCATGTGTATATGCATTGTGTATATGTCTCTAGCTATGCATATGTTCAAGTGTATGTACGTGTATATGTATGCAAGTGTGCACGTGTATGTGGGCATGTAAGTGTATGCATGATGTGTGCATTTATGATATGTATGTAGATTTATGACATGAGTGTGCATTGTGCATGTGCTTTTGTCCCTATGGTTAGTGAAGGTGAAGAAAAGTTTGACGAGGCAATGGAAGAAGAAGGTAGCAGAGGAGGTGATTTAGCATAGTGAATAATATCAAATACTCAAACATTTTTATAGTTTTAAGGAGGTTATCACAAAAAAAAATCACCTTAATTTTTTTTATTTTGAAACTTTTAATTAAACAATAAATTCCCTTTTTTACATATATATTTAACTTCTTTTTACTCTTTCTTGTTTTACTTCAAACGGGACTACAATCGCTGGATCCATAGAACGTCACGCTAATGCATTTTACCCACTTATGCTAGTAGCGGTGGATCCAATTACGCTAGCAATGCTGGACCCGACACTCACAATGTTTGTGTGTGTGTGTGAGAGAGAGAGAGAGAGCGAAAGAGAACAAAGTTTCGATGCCACAGCACAAAGCTATGCGATTCTGAGAGTGTGAATAGAGGAGTGTTGATGATGCCCTAGATGAAGTGGCGACTTTATGTGATACCAATTATCAGATTTTGAGGTCTATGGAAGCACACGAACAACACAAGGAAGAAGAAGAAGCTTGGAGCACAACACAATACTGAATGTACTACCAAGTGAATGTACAAAGATAAGTCACCCGTTAGGGTTATAGGCATACATACAAGCCGGGGGGAAAAACCTCTTAAACAGAGAAAAGGTGCCCTGGGCAATCCCAAGTGTGTTCACACACATCACTATCGAAATATATCAATAGGAGCCATAGCCTAGTGCTTTCGACCAAGGTTCAGGGATCAAAAAATTGGACAGCTAAATTATTTTTCTTTAGTTCTGCTTGGATCTTCTTGACCTCAAATTTTAAAAGCGACATGACCCATGGTGTTCACATGGAATCGGAGGAGGGAATCCTTGATATTGTTAATGGCAAGAACTGGGTTCATGTTGCTTAAGAAGAGTGAGGCTACAACCATGAGGGGGAGAGAGGTAGAAAGAACAAGATTTTAAAGAGATCAATGAAGCACTATTGATAGAGATACTCTGAAAGAATAGCACAGATACAAGCTATGGCTATGGTAGGTATCTGACATATGACATTGCAGGGCTGCCAAATACACTTTTAAAAAATGACAAAGGAGGTTACATACTAGAGGGAGAAATCAAGCAGTCTTGAGGCAAGCTACTGGATGAACACTCTTAGTTTTTCCTCTTAAGGGGTTTCTTTGGCCGGCTTGTATGTTCCCCTAAAGTCCTAATTATCCTTATACATTCTACACTAAGTAATACTCTCTATGTTGTTCTCATAAGTTCCTTCTTCTTCATTGTGTTGTTTATGTGTGTTCTTAATCCCCAAACTTCAACATTGCAAGGCTTACTTTTGAAGTGAGCTATCAAGAAGAAAGTCGTTAACAAGTTTATTATGTATTGGTAAGACCACTTCTTTAGTACACCTCATATGTGTGGACTAATGAGATCAGTCTTCATATTTTGGGGCGCTATAAGGCTCACCAAATATTACCATGTCTAAATTTTGTCCATCAATTTTATTCTATAATCTATTACTGAACTTGATATCTATCTATCTTTCTATCTCACAATACATCTATTGGTAAAGAGTTTCTCATTATCTAGCCCAGTCACACAAATAATAACCGATAGAAATTTTCCGATGGACTAACTATGCATAACAAATATCCAATGTTGTTTTCCCGTACTACAGCTTTGTTCCTATCGATTGCATATCACTTCCTATGCTTCAATTTATTACGTACTTCAAATAAAAGAAATATAAAATTATGTACATTTATAAAATTCACGAGAGTAGAAAGGTACTTAAAAACTAATGAGCCCCAAAACTAGTTAAAATGAAAAGATTTGGTGTGATGTGAACTTCAAGAAAGATTCTTTCTACAACCTAAGCATATTCTCAATGCAGCCTCTTTCTTCGGATATCATATTTGAACTTCAATTGGTTAGGAATAAAGAATCACCACCTTTGGAGTTTACATTCTCATAATAACTTTTTATGTTGCTTCATCTATGATTTTTCATTATTAATAATAGTTTAACTCTATCTTTCATAATAACAAATTGGTTTATATCTATCCAATTCCATATTTAATAACTTGATCAATCACTTTGTCCCAAGAAATGTCGATGAGGTTTCCGTATCTACCTCAAAAATGCATGTCTACAATGTCAATAATAATATATCCATTATCTATAATTGTAAATAATAGATGTTTAAAATGCTGAAGTTTTTAAAATATCAAAACAAATTTTGTAACAATTTCTATTTGTATAAGTCAAAGAATATTCAAAGTCCATTGCGAAATGAAAAATATGATCAATGTTTTTACGAATGAATGCAAAAGGCTTATACCATTGATGAGCACAAGAGAGAGATTACAGAACAATAGAAAAGAAAATAGAATATAATGGGAAGTGATCATGAAAACGAAATATAACAGGAAAACTCACTTGTCAAAAAAGATTAACTGCATTATGTAAAGAAAAGAATCAAAATTAAATAAAGAAAAATAAAAAACAACTAGAGTAGGAAACCTCTACAAAAACCTAACTATATTGTAAAAAGATTTTGTAAGACAAAGAGAGTAATTACATGGATGGATCATCTATGATTCTTGAATTTATGAATCTCACATGTATACTCACTAAAGAGCGAGCTTCAGTTGAAGATAATGAAAATTTGGGAGGATAATACTTTTTCTTAGTTCTAAAGTTTTTCATCTTAATTGGAGTTTTCAAGTGGCTCACTTCATTTTTTTTGGACTTGCCTTGTCTATGGGCATGATCTCTTTCACACAAATTTCATGAAGATCTAGGTACGCCTACCTTTTCCCTCGTGAGATTAAGGTCCTACAAGAAATCCCATATAAGAATTATCAAGTATATGATATCTTCTTGCGTTGATCTTTTGGGATTATGGTCACAACAGGGCATAATTTGATTATTATCAGCAATAAGATTCACATGTCAAAATATTTAGAAAATGTTTTTTTTTTGAGAGTACAATGAATTGGAAACACATTCACAAACCTGACCTCGTAAGGTAGAGGCACACATATTTTGTGCAGCTAAGATTTGAACTCAAGACTTCCCCCCTCACACTCAAGGTGCCAAACCACTAGGTTACATGGGCTCCGACTTTAAAAACTCTTTTTCTACACTTGTTGTCTTACTTCTCTGAGTTATCCAACCAGACTGCTCACTTACCTCGTTGTGTCTAGTGCAAGACATATTTGCTCGTCTAAGCCTCTAATGATACGTTTACCTTACTTTTAATAATCTCTACACCAGAAATTCATGGTTTTCTCAAACTCCTGAAAGTTTTACTTAAATTTTATGAAGCTTTCTTTCCTCTGAAAAACAGTTTTTCAAAGAGCATACTCCAGTATTCTGCATAATGTTTTAAGTTCAACTGCTCTCTCTCTCCCTCTCTCTGTAAGGCTAGATTTTTTTTCATGTATTAGCATAGCTCTTTTTTTCTATGAAATTTTTTGCACTATGATGGATGTGATGATGTGGCAATTTTATGTAAATCCAAAAGCGAATCAATATGAAACGATTCTCCACCGCTGTTGCGCCGCGACCACGAGCGTTTTTCAGAAAATCTCCTCTTTCTCATCGTCTCTGTAAGTGATAGTTGCACCATAGCTGCACTTCATCTACACCTCCCACGACTCCTGCGTTGTTCACAACGGCCACAGAGTGAATAGATCGGGTTTTTTCCCCTCAACAAAACTTTCCTCGACCTCCTGCCCTTGATTGCCACTTTGTGGTTTGCAGATATGAGCAGAGGTGGAGGTACTGGTTACGACCGTCATATTACCATATTTTCTCTTGAAGGGTGGCTCTACCAAGTTGAATATGCCTTGGCAAGGCAGTAAAAGGTTCAGGGGATTAGCGGATTAGCTATAGCAGCTGCAAGAAATGAGAAAGGTCGAGGGTTGCTTGCACATAAATAGAGAGAAAAATAAGAGGGATTATAGAGAAAAAGGAAGATTAGTTTTTAGTGATTGGGGACTGGTTTTTTGGGTTTGTGAGAGGCCTTCAATATTATCAGGTACACATTTTGTTTTTGTTCTTCCTTTTGATTGCATATGGCAGGCAACGATATGTATGCAATTGCGGGTCCTAAAATGGACCCTACTCCACGTTGTGAGACGAATGTATGATATTGTGGGTCCTTAATGTGGACAACTCACGCACCTTGTGAGGTTTTGTATTACCCTACTGAAAACCATTGAATTTAAATAAAAACTGAGAGACGTGGTAAGGTTTTTAATTGGGATATTCTCATGCTTGGAGATACTCTGGTGGTATAGGTGGAAGGCCCATGAGAAGACAGTCCAAAGATCTCGTGCACCGATCACGGGATGAATGTATATTTTTGAGGCCTCCCGTCAGAGATTATTTTCTTATGTTACGTGTTGTTATTGATGCTTTTACCCAGAGTTTAGGTTTTTGGAGTGGATTCACTATAGTTGACTTGGATCATACACTTCGGACAAAGGAGACTCTGCCAAAATTTTTTTGGAGAGGTATAAATTGAACATATAAGTGCATAGAGACATAGGGAGTTCTTAGAACAAGAGGGAAACCATTGAGATTACTTGTGAACATTTAGCTTTTGGTGCATATATCTAGAAATATAGTCGAAATGCTACCAAATTTTTTCTAGGCCTCGCCATAAGATTACCATTACATACATGATGGAAAAATGACTATGAGGACTAGTGAATGGAGAGGACGAGTGTCGTGAGTTACCAGAGAATCCCGAATGCAGAAGAGCAAAAGGAATATAAAACATGGATAGAAAAATCTAGAAAAGTTCTCTATTGGATTTTGATATGTATATCAGAGAGCGTGATTCCATATATTATGAAAGCTAGCACACCAAAGGAAGGTTGGGACATAATTCATAAGATATATGATACATTGACGGAAGCTAGAAAAACTCACTTAAAGAAAAAGTTGCATAGTGTATGGCATGGAAATAGGTCCATAATGGATTATGTGGCTGAAATTAGAAAGATCACTGATGATTTAGCTTTCATAAATTACAAAGTCGAAGATGATGATATGGTTTCAGTTATAATAAATGGTCTAGGACTGTAGTACAAGAGCTTAGATACTTCTATCTCAGTATGAGGCATTATGCCAAATTTTGACGAGCTAGTAGCTCTTTGCATGACAGAAGAAGTAAAACTTGGCTTGAATGCATCGAGAAGTGGCAATTCGAGAGATCATGCATTCTTTCAGCATAGAGGAAGAGGTTCTAGTCGTGGACGTTCATCTTCTAGAAATGCAAATACAATGGATATGCCAAGAGGTAGAGGAAGATCATACTCGAGAGGTAGAGGAAGATCATAGACACATGGGAATTGTTACCATTCCGATAAATATGGCCATTTTGAGAAAGATTGCTATTATAAGCATAATAGTCAAAGAGGAAGAGGTAGAAGCCATTATGGAGCACATGAAAATTTCTCTACGGAAAGTTCATATAGAGACTATGGTAGAGATAATATGTTTGCAATGGAGCATGTGTTGAATAGTATGCCAAAACCTGGAAATGATATGAATTGGTACAGAGAATTTGGTTGCACAAATCACATGAGGATCATAGGAAATTGTTTTGAGTCAAAAGAGGCTTTGAAGACTAAGGAGTATGTGGCAATTGGTGATGATACCTTACACGTGATTAACGATGTTGGGAATGTACCGCTAGTACAAAAAAATGGTGTTCGAAACACATTAAGTGATGTCTTACATGTGCCTAGCATTACAAAGAACCTAGTTTTGGTTGGTTAGCTAGTGGATCAAGACATAGAAGTTATTTTCAATAAACATGGCTATTTTATACATGATTTCAAGTATGAAAAAAGAGGAAAAATACTTGGTCATGGAAAGAAGATGCGTAGATTGTTCAGGTTTGACATGGGTACACCTCTTTATGAGAACATGTATGCCAAGAATAGTGAATACTCAGATATAGCTGAATTATGGCATAAACGAATTGGTCATATTAATTTGAGAAAATTGAAGTCCATGGAAAAGCAAATGTTAGTGCGTGGACTACCAAGATTTAGTCATTTAAACTTTGAAAGAATTTTTGAAGCATGCACATTTGGAAAACATCAACATATGAAGTTTCCAAGAAGAGAAATGCACAGGAGGAGACCTCTAGAGCTAATCCATTGTGATGTGGTTGGACTTGCTAGAACAAAATCAGTTGGTGGCTCACTATAGATTTTGATATTTGTTGAAGATTATAGCCGATATACATGGATTTATTTCCTGAAGCATAAGAGTGAAGTTTTTGAGTGCTTTGTGAGATTCAAAAATATGGTTGAAAAGTAGTTAGGAATGTATATAAAATGCCTATGATCAGATTTAGGGGGAGAATATATCTCATGAGAATTTGATCAATACCTTAGTGATCATGGAATCAGAAGGTAATTGTCTTGTAGATACACACCACAGTAAAATGGTGTTGCAGAATGCAAGAATCGTGTGATTGAGGAAGTTGCAAGAGCCATGTTGAATGAAAAGAACATGCCAGATATGTTTTGGGCAGAAGCTTCTCATACGGCTATTCATGTTATAAATAGAGCTCCAATTGGCATGGTTCATGATCTCACTCCTTACGAGAGGCTATGGAAGCATAAGCCAAATGTGAGCTATTTACGATTTTTTGGAAGTATTTGTTATGCGCATGTGCCTAGTGAGTTGAGACACAAGTTTAATGCAAAATCTGAAAAGTGCATATTTTTTGGATACTGAGAATAGAAGAAATGATATAGATGTTATAATCCTATTACAAAAGAATGTATAGTGAGTAGAGATGTTATATTTAATTGATGAAAAAGCATCATGATACGCACCCAAAGACATGGTTGTGATAGAGAATGATATAGATGATTCTATGCATAATGTTCATGATGAGCCAGGAACAAGTCATAGATATTTTGACCATGAAGAGACTCAAGACTATGGTTCATATGAGTTTCCTACACTTGAAACATCATGGAGTGAAAACGCAAAAGACTATGCAAGAAGAAAGGAGAAAGGAAAAGATATGTATGCGCTTGATTCAGATATTTATGATGAGATAGTTACGCGTGGCATGTTGAAAAATATGAAGGAGATATATATTCCTCACACGCAAGGAAAGAGACACATTCAAGATCAGATGAAGAAACACCTTTGAGACGATCTACAAGAGTAAAACATCGTGTGGATAGATTGAATCTATACAATAAGTCTATGAAGCTTCATTATGCATATATGATAGAGAGAATCAAGCATGATGAACCAAAGAATTTTCATGATGCATCACAAAGTGAAGATTGATGCAAAGCAATGGATGATGAGATGAATGCATCGAAGAAGAATTATACATGGGAATTAGTGAAATTACCATTGAATAAGAAAGCTATTGAATGCAAATGGGTATACAAAGTGAAGTGCAAAAGTGATGGTTCATTGGAAAGATTTAAAGCACGCTTAGTTGCAAAAGGATATGCACAAGTATATGGATTGGATTATGATGAAACGTTTAATCCAGTGGAGAAAATGACAACAGTGAGAAGCGTGATTGCATGGGCTGCTATGAACAATTGGAAATTGTATCAAATGGATATTAAGAATGCATTCTTTAATGGAAAATTTCATGAGGAAGTCTATACGCAGCAGCCAGAAGGTTATGTGCATCCAAAGTATCCTGACTATGTATGCAAGTTAAAGAAAGCGCTTTATGGTTTGAAACAAGCACCAAGAGCGTGGTGTGACCGATTCACTAAGAAGTTATTGGATCTGAAATTTATGCAATCGAAGGCTGATTATTCACTCTTTGTATGGAATCAAGTAAGTGAAACGATCCTATTAGTGATTTATGTCGATGATTTGATCATTACTGGCAATGATGAGAAGAGAATTGCTGATTTGAAAAAGCAACTGAAATCTGAATTTTTGATGTCGGATTTGGGAGAGCTGAAATACTTTTTGGGAATCGAAGTAATTTCAATGAAAGAAGGAATTTGGATGATACAATGCAATTATATATTGGAAATCCTTGAGAGATTTGGTATGAGTGCTTGCAAACCTATTGATACGCCACTTGATGCTAATGTTCAGCTTATGGATGATGGAAAGTACTTGCATGATGCCAATATGTATAGGAAAATGGTTGGAAGTTTGATTTATGTAACAAAGATAAGACCAGATTTGAGTTTTGCAGTTGGTTTGGTGAGTCAGTTTATGCATAAATCATGTAGAGTGCACTTGGATGTAGTGCGACGCATATTGTAACTTTGGCTTGTTTTATGAGAGAAAAGTTCAGCCATGTATATATGCATATACAGATGCCGATTGGGCAGGAAATTTCATGGATCGAAGGTCAACGAGTGGATTTTCTTTTTTGCTTGGAAGTGCAATCATTTCTTGGAGTAGCAAGAGGCAACCAACTATTGCTTTGTCAAGTACCGAAGCTAAATATAGAGGCATTACACAAGCTGTTTGTGAAGCAACATGGATTAAGTGCCTACTTGAAGATATGGGAGTCTACATCAACGGAAAGGTGGTCATCTATTGTGACAATGTGAGCAACATTATGCTATCAAAGAATCCTGTTTATCATGCAAGATTGAAGCACATCGAAGTTCATTATCTCTTTGTTCGTGAGAAGTTCATCCAAGGAGAAGTGGAGCTGATCCACATCAGCACTGGAGAACAAGTGGTAGATATCTTCACCAAAGCTCTTCCCAAAGACAAGTTCATCTACTTCATAGAAGCTTTAGGAGTTAGGAAGCTTTAGTTTGTATCTAGATTTCATTTGATGTTATTTCATTTTGTATGGACATATGTATTTCTTTCATTTTGTATTCAAGCTCATTCTGCGCTTGATGGGGAGATTTGATGATGTGATAATTTTATGTAAAACCAAAAGCGAATCAATATGAAACGATTCTCCACCGCTATTGCGTCACGACCATGAGTGTTTTTCAAAAAATCTCCTCTTTCTCTTCATCTTTGTAAGTGATAGTTGCACCATAGCTATGCTTCATCTATAGGATGCAGATGTAAGTACACTCTATACCTGTTGTACTCTTGTAATTTAAAAGGAAGTAATAATTTCTATTAAACTAGCAAACATCATGATGATGTTTCTTACAGTGGGTTCACATGGTCCGCTAGTACAATGAGTGCTTGCATATGGTACAATATGATTTGCTTTCCCAAAAAAAAAAAAGAATTCTAGACTTACCATTTCTTGAGCCAACCTCTTCTCTCGAAACAAATATATGCCGCTCTGACAATAGCTTCTGATTGGTTCTTTAAGTTGTTCAACCAATAAAATAGCTTGAAAGTTTTGGACCCACTCTTAATTATGTAAAAAATAAATTTGCAAAATAAATTTTCAAGACATAAACAGCATACGAGCGCTGATGTGTGTCTCTATTGAAATGACACAATCAGCCCATAGTCTCACACTCAGATCATCACTCTCAGTGTTTTGGATGTTCATTGTAAGTCAAGAAATACAATCAGCCCATCGTCTCAGTTCATTTTAAGTCAAGAAAGATGTGTCACAACGACACTTTTTTGCACAGGGACCTCTTTATTCTTATATTATATATAGCAATTCAAATTATATAGCAATTCAAATGAAGCATTTTGATGGTGGGTTCCCGTCACCGTCATCGTCTTCGTCGTCATGGCACTCGTAAGATCTGTTGAAGCTCTGCATGAGCTGGGCGGTCCTCGAGACGCTACCTTCACAGATAATTCTGACATTCTGCTTTTTCTTTCTTCCACAAAGCTGTGAAAAGCAGGCATCCAGCTTTCTGCTGTTCCAGAAAGAGAACTACATGATCTGAGAAGCAGTGTCTCCAATGGAAATCACGGAAACAAAAGGCAAAATAATATCAAAGTGCGAAGAGAGAAGATCAGATCGCACCGCGGATGCATTAAAAGCTAGATGAATTCAGGTTCCTCTGTCGCTGTTTAGACTCACAATGCCAAGCTTATCATGAACATGATCGCAAAGAGCGGTATTTCTAGAAGTCATGAGCATGAAAACCAGCTGTTTTGCTCGCTTAAGAAGGTCTACCACGGAATTGTCGATTATACATAGATTTTAGGTTTATAATACGGTGCAGAAGATGTCATAATTAGCACGAAAGTCTCTCTGTTCTTATTTTGTAATGCGATAAAAAAAAATGCTGATGATAAGTTCGAGATGACTGCCATTGTCGTCACGGCAATCGTCACTAACTTCATGGAAAAGTGAAGCCCTTTGTAAGCTAGATTTTCAAGATGGACCTTCCTTGCGATCCGGCGTTTCTGTTTTTGCTTTTTGCTTTTTCTTTGTTGCAAAAAGAAGCATAAATTTAGCTTTCGTAGGTCTGTAACGCCAATAGCTATGTAGGATGTGATAGTACATCCTATATATATATTTTTTAAATGAAGTTTGGCAGGTGCCTATTCCTCAGGTTTAACTTTGAAAGTAAAGTTAGTAGGTGTTTGGCTTTAACTTTGAAAGTACAATTGTACAGGTGAATGAATACAATACTTGCGGATCTCTCGTAGGGATCCCTCCTATCCTGCAAAGCACAGACTAAACTAGGTTACAATTGAATTTCCACTTTGTTAAATTAGCATAAGCTTTATATGTTCATCCCGAGGGTTGAACACTCGACCTCTGCCTCAAGAGACGAGGGCCAAACAGATCCGCATACGAATGAGAGAAGCTATATCTATTGATGAGCTCGTAGAATAAGAAGCAAACAACATCAATCTATGAACAAGGGAGATCAGAGAAGGAGGACGATGCAGAAGGAAGACGATGCAGTAGCTTGACGGAGAACTTTTATACATCACCTCACCTTGGCCTTTATACGCACCTGTTTCTCTCTCTAAGTAAGTTTAAAGACACTCTCTCTTTTTTTTTTTTTTTTTTAAATGGAGGTTCGGCCGAGGCCTACTCCCCCGGACTTTAACTTTGAAATTGCAACTGTACAAGGAAGGGCATAGTACCCATGGGACCCCCTTTATCCCACAAGAACAGGGGTTTAGACTCAGACCGGTTACAACGCCCAAAGGCACAGGTTTCCACGCCCGAAGGCCAGACTTACACGCCCGAAGGCCAGGTTTTACACGCCCGAAGGCCAGGTTTTACACGCCCGAAGGCTCAGACGTCCCGCGCAGCACTGGGGGGTTGAACCCACGCCCCCGCCTCAAGAGGCGAGGGATTCAACCGCTAGACCAGCCGTCTGGGACGACACTCTCTCTTTTTATATTACCCGCCCACATGGCATTAAAATAAAACCAGTGCTTCTCTGGTGTAGGACCTTTGTTCCGCCTGCTCTGGTGCGTAGACAGTTGTTGGAGGCTGCTCTTCTCTCTCTCTCTCTCTCTCTCTCTCTCTCTCTCTCTCTCTCTCTCTCTCTCTCTCTCTCTCTGAGTGCACAATCATTGGTGCATCTAGCGAATCTTGTTTCTGGTGCTGTATGTTTGTGTGTTGTCGGCTTCTTGATTATGTGCTGATTTTTTTTTAAAGAGCAAGTTCAACCCAAACTTGATCTCCTTTGCTTGAATTGATTGAAAGAACGATTGTATAAGTGAATACACATAGTACCATAGGACCTCTCATATCCCAAAAAGCAAGAGTTAGGACCTCTCATATCTTAAAAAGCAAGTAGAAAGCAAGAGTTAGAACCTCTCATATCCTAGAAAGAAAGTGGAGTTAAAATTGTCCAAAGATGATACAACGATGACGGCCTAAAAGCAATATGGGAATTGGGTTTAATCTTGCCTAAGGCCCATACACGTCAACCGCTGTTAGCATGGGTTGAACCCCCCCTGCCTCGAGAGGCAAGGACTCAAACTAAATTAGCTAATGCACATCGACGATTGTGTGATGATTGTCAATATTGTGTGATTGCAAGCCTTCAAGCATTGCTATTGTCAGCTCCGACAAAATCGTAATCGTCACACTCGTCAGTTTGAGGTTATGCTATACCCCAATTGTGTGTGTGTGTATCTTCATAGTCGTGATTACGTGTGTTTTTGGCTGTGTGATTGTGTGTAGCACAAACATGGTCATTACTAGCCGAGCATTGCTTTTTTAGAGAATCGCTCTATGTTGTTGGCCGAGCATCACGTTTTAAGAGACTCGCGTTAGTGGCTAAGCATCATGTCCTAAGAGAATCACATTTTAAGAGAATTGCATTTTAAGAGAATCATGTTTTAAGTAGTCAATATTGCGTTGGTATTTGGGGTCTCTTGCTGACTGGTGGGGCCAACATACCCCAATTGTGTGTGTGTGTATCTTCATAGTCGTGATTACGTGTGTTTTTGGCTGTGTGATTGTGTGTAGCACAAACATGGTCATTACTAGCCGAGCATTGCTTTTTTAGAGAATCGCTCTATGTTGTTGGCCGAGCATCACGTTTTAAGAGACTCGCGTTAGTGGCTAAGCATCATGTCCTAAGAGAATCACATTTTAAGAGAATTGCATTTTAAGAGAATCATGTTTTAAGTAGTCAATATTGCGTTGGTGTTTGGGGTCTCTTGCTGACTGGTGGGGCCAACTTCTTGTTGGGATTAGTATTGTGAGTGCTGAGAGTCCTGCTTGAAGGCCATATTCACATTAAGGATTCTCTCAATTAGCTTTAGGTTTGGACTCCCAATCTGTAGTTTTGGTGGCAATTGCGTTGGTGAGACTCTCAATCTCTTCCGCCTTAGGCCCTTACTTCCACTTCTTGTTTGTGTCATGGTTGGCCCCGCACCATCATTGACCTTAGATAATTCAAGTATAGGCTTTGACCTCATGGGCACTGGTGATTCTCTAGAACTCTTTGAGGTTAAAGCCCGAGAGATTGTTCTTCCTAGGGTAGACTTTCTGGTGAAACAAGATTGGTTGAAGAAGGTTTGCCTCATCAAACAAGCATTTGGTCCTAAACCCACTATTGAATGCCTCCATGTTTGGATCAGAAAGGAGTGATTCCATGTGGCATTGTTGTCTACAAATGCCAGTTTTTGCTAGTGAACCATGTTCTCCTAATCTTTCAAAATGAGGAAATGGCCTTCCAAGTGTTGCAAGTCGGAGCTTGGAGAATTCGGCACACAATTATGTGCCCTTATGGCAAGCAAATCGAAACCCTTTTGATTTTTGCTATGGATTGAGATCCCTAACCTTTCCTACTTTCTTATTGCATTTGTGAGGGAGATTTTGTAGCCCATTGGTCAACCTTTCGCCTCCAGGTCTGACATTGGAGGCTTCATCTATGAAGCTAAAACTCACTCATTCAATCCAAGATGGCACCCGTACATCCACGTCAAAGGAGATAATGAGCTTCCCTCCAAAATCAGCTCCGATATAGGAGAAGAGGTATGCTTGGAGTAGGAGTTTATTTATAAAAACTAACCAAATGCTTGTTTTCACTATAGTATGCAAATTCACAGGAGTGTCCACTAAGATATATTTTAGTTAGGAAGATTAAGCAAGAGACGCCAAACATGTAGTCAGTAGGAAACAAAGAATGCATGGCCTAAACAAATGGACCCTTTGAACCTAAACATTCTTCATTGGAAATAGAGAAAGTGCTAGAAACACAATTCCTGGGATCTAACAAAGAATGCATGGCCCAAACAAATGGACCTTTTGAACCTAAACATTCTTCATTGGAAATAGAGAAAGTGCTAGAAACACAATTCATGAGACATTGAAGGGAGAAGAAGCCTTAAAGCTGCAAATGAGATGAATCCCTCCCGTTCGGTCCAAGAAACCAATATTTTCTATAATCTAGAAAAGGAGTTCAATCTCTTGGACTACCTTGGAGAATTAAATCAATTTTTGACGCCAAATGACAAGGAGAAAAATCCAAATGATTATTCCACTAGCAAAGAAGTCAAGCTTGAGGGTTACATCACAAGTAAAAAGGACGGATTCCTCGCTAGCAAACAAGATAATCCTGATAGTGAAAGTTTGATTATAGGTTCTATGATTACCAAGAGGGTTTCGAAGTCATTCTCTAAGAAGGCTTCCCTAAAGGGAAAACTCCAACAGAAATCCCTTGGAAGAGGCCCCTCAAGGGGCAAAAGTCTATGTAAAAATCCCTCTACCTCAAGAAGTAGAGATGAAGAGAAAATTAAGAAAAATAAAAAAAAGAACCCATCCCACAAAGGTTAAAGTTATAAAAAATGACAATTGTTTCATTTAAAATTTGTGGTCCAACCAACCCTCAAGAGCCATCATTATTGAACAATGGCTTTGAAATAAAAGTCTCAACCCAGACCTTTTGTCTTCAAGGGATCAAAATCAGCGAGGAAAACCTTACCAAGAGACTTAGTTTGATCTCTTCATCTCATGTGTGGTTCTCCACATTGCACATATAGGGCTCCAAGGGCTTAATTATTGACATCAAACAAGGATGGATGTAGTGCCTTATGGGGACCCACAAGGATTTGAACCATAAGTGGGCTGCTACCTCCTTTAGTGATCCCACATAGTTCACCATTGTCTCGATTTATGCACCCAATCTTGACATAGGTAGGAAAGATACTTGGAAAGCATTTGACTCTCTTTCGATATATCTAATCATTTGCCAAGACTTTTATATGGTTGAATCTCAATCAGACAGATGGAAACAAATAGGGATTGTTATTGATGGTCTTAAGAAGGACATATGCGACCAGGTTAAGCTTCAACATGATCTAGTGGATCTCAAAGACAAAAGTGGATTTTCTAGGTCAAACCTCCAAGCTAGTTCAAATCTACGGAAAGCTAGATTAAATAATAGTTACATGTCAAGAGAATAGTGCACTTACTATCAACCACTTCACACAAATTTTGGGGGTCTACACTTCACTGTCTTCTCATAGGAAAGTTTGTATGCTACTATCTCTAGAGTTAGAACCAAAATAATACCGAAAACTATGGTTCCTCTTCTTGATGCTTCTATCATCGATACGAAATTTTTAGAAGCCATTAATTCCATTCCAAGTGGTAAAATCCTAGGTATGGACAATCTCAGCAATGAGTTCTCTTTCAAGCAAAATTTTGTGACCCCTTTATGGATGGTCTAGCAGGAGTCCTTGGGCTTTGGCATGTTTCCTAATTGTTTCAATGAAGGTGTGATTAAACTAATTCACAAAAAAAGACTACAAAAATAGGACTGAAAATTAGAGGCCTATTACAATGTTGCAAATGGGCTACAAGATTTTTCCTAAGGCTATTGCTACTCCCATAGCTTGCCACCTATGCTCTTGGATCCAGGCGGACAAAAAACAGTTTATTAATGGCAGGTCCATCCTCAAGGCTATCACCAATGTTTAAGAGAGACTTGAATATGTGGAGGAATCCTTACAAGATGTGCTTTTTCTCAAAATCAACTTCCACAAAGCCTACGATAGACTCAAGTGGGATTTTCTTCTTTAAGCCTTAAAAGACCTAGGATGCAACTCTAAGTTTATCAAGATGATCTCGATGCTTATGGGTTATGCAATTATGCATATTAACATTAATGACTAGCTCTCCGTATCAATTAGATTAAAATGATCAATGAGATGAGGTTGCTCCCTCATTCTATTGCTTTTTAATGATATTGCCACTAATGGTCTTAGGTGCTTCTTCAACCATCATGCCCAGATTGGCTCAGATTGGCTAAGCTTGCGGGTTTGTGCTACCTAACAGTCAAGACTAGAAAATCATGAGAATGTTTGTTGATGCTATAGAAACTTCAAAACAAATGATTCAAGTAATGACAGTAAGGGATGTAAAAATTGTAGTAAGCCTAGTCACTTTGAACATGATTTCAAGTTGAACAACGAAAATAGTATAAAGCAATAAAACCATTGTGCATCTGCAAGCGCAGAACATTCAGAGAATTTATTCATGTTCCAACATCACATGGTGAATACAATGTTTGCTGATGTTTCAAAATCAAATGTTGATGTCTAGTATGTTGATTTACGTGCTTCAAATCACATGACTAGCCATGTAGAATGGTTTAATCGTTTGCAAAAATTGTCAATTCTTGGATTTTTTAAAACAGGTGATGATACATCACATCCTATCAAGCATAGAGGAAACATAACACTATCCATTGAGTATGGGAAGGTAAAACATCTTGTTGACATATTGCATGTTCCCAATATAACAAAGAACCTAGTTCTTGTTGGAAAAATGGTTGACCAGGGATTACAAGTTAGGTTTAGTTCTAATGGCTTACATGCAGAAAAGTACAAACATAATAGAAGGTCGATCACCAAAAGGACCAAAGTGGGTAGGGTGTTCACCTTGGATGTGAAAATTTTTAAAATGAATGCAACCATGTTTTCAAAAGGTGCAGGGGTTATTGTTGACATAGAAATTTGGCACAAGTAACTTGGACATGCAAATTTGCAGACGCTAAAGTTGATGCAATCAAAGAATCTTGTGAATGGACTACCAAATTTCAAGGTTGTATAGATGAAGAAGGCATGTGAAGCATGTCAATTTGGTAAAAAATCAAGGGCATCATTTTTTGCATGACAAGCATGTTAGTGAGAATGTGCTAGAAATAGTACATACAGATGTTTGGGCTCTTGCAAAGGCCACATCTATGGGAGGTTGCATGTTTCATGTCACTTTCATTTATGAACATACACAAAAAGTATGGGTATACTTCATGAAGGAGAAGAGTGAGGTTTTTACTCACTTTCAAAATTTTAAGGCTATGGAGAAAAAGTAGATAGGGAAGTATATTCAAACATTAGGTTCTAATGAAGGAGGTGAATACATATCAAATGAATTCAATAGTTTTCTAAAAACTCATGAAATTCAAAGGCAATTTTCATGCAGTTACACATGACAATAGAATGGCATTGCTAAACACAAAATTAAACATATTTCAAAAATATAAACAACCTCGATGGTTGAGAAAAATATGCCTCATTTTTATTGAGAAAAAGTTATGCATGCTTCTCTATAAATCATGAATAGAACTCCAACTACTATTGTACATCAACTCATACCTGAAGACAAGTTTATAGGTAAAAGGTCAAACTTATCACATATGAAAGTATTTATTGTATTGCATATGTACATGTTCTAGATAATTTGTGGATGAAACTTGATGCAAAGAAGAAAAATGTATCTTCATTTGGTACCGCTTGAGCAAAAGAGATTAAATGCTACAATTCAATCTCACATTAGATGAAGGTAAGCTGAGATGTGGTATTTGATGAAATGGCAAGGTATTATCTTGGTGCAAAAGAAGGACTTAATGTTGACTCAAATGAAAAGGAAATGCTAAAAACTCGTGGAGAGTCTCAAGTTTTGATGGAGTGGAAGATTGTGTGGAAATTTTAGTCAAAGAAATTCACTCACTAACTCCAAGAAAGTTATATAACATAGTTCAATTGATAATAAAACTAAGTGGTTCAATTGAGAAAAACCAAGTGGTTCAGACAAGAGCATTGACGAGGAACTTGGAATTCCCTTTCTGAAGACTCCAGAGTAAGAAAGGCATATGCATATGATACAACAAGAAGAAGTCGCCCATGACTAAGAAGATCTCGAAGGATGATGAACTTAGTGCAAGGACTAACATATGATAGCTACATGGCTTGTTATTGTACCTACATGAACAAGGTAATACAAGATGGTGAGCCTTCTTGTTTTGAAGATGCAATTGGTAATGCATATCGGGAGAAATGTATTGATGAGGATATTTCTACACTTTATGGAAATGAAACATGGAAGCTATGTCATTACTACAAGGAAAAGAATCCATAGGCTACAAGTGAGTTTACAAAGTAAAGAAAAATGTTAATGGTGGAATAAGCATTTACAAAGCATGATTTATAAGATATACAGAGACATATTCCATTGATTATAAGGAAACTTTCAGCCCTACACTTAAAATGGCTACCACTAAGACACTTGTTACATTGGCTATAGAAAAAGGATGGATTCTGCATTAGATGGATGTGAAGAATGATTTGTTACATGGTGAGCTGTAAGAAGAAGTGCACATGGGCCTACCACAAGCATATGATGATAAAAAGTAAACATAATATGTTTGCAAGTTAAAAACAGATTTTTATGGGCTTAAAAAAACCCGCTATGCTCGGCATGCAAGGATCACCATATTATTTAACCTCCATTGGAATTTCTATGTGTGATGCAAATCATTCATAATATGCAAGGAAGGGTGATGATGGTATCAGAATTGTGGATATTTATGTTGATGACTAGAATGTAGTTGGTGAATGACAAAATCATTAAAGAGGTAAAAAGCTCTCCCTATGTAGGGAGTTGACATGAAAGACCTTGGTGTGTTGTGCTACCTTTTGAACATTGAGTTTATACATATAAAAATAAGTATAGGAAATATGTGTTGAGTATGCTACAAAAGTATGGTATTGCTAATTGTATGCCGATTTCTATGCCATTATATCACAATTTGAAGTTGGATACCACATTAGGTGAAGCATTGGGAAATGCTACTATGTACAAGAAAAGTGTGGGAAGTTTGATACATCTCACAATTACAAGGGCTGATTTTAGCTACATTGTAGGATTTGAAAGTCAATTTATGCACATTCCCAAGAAACCACATTTAGATGCTTTGAGACACACTCTAAATTATGTGAGTGCTACTAGGGATGTTATTACATGGAGCAATAAGAAGCAACCCAAAGTTATTTTGTAGAGTGCATAGGTTGAGTATCGAGGTGTTGCAATGGCAACATGTGAGGCATCATGGCAAAAGATGCTACTTGCAGATTTAGAAGTGGAGGTGTAGAAGCATACCATCATTTATTTTGATAATATTAGCAACATAAACTTAGCAAGAAATCCTACTTTTTGTGCTAGAAAAAATCGTAGCAAGGTATATTATCACTTCACCATGAGAAAGGTATGAGTAGGTGATTTTGATCTTGTTTATGTGAGGACAGATGAGCAGGTTGCTGATATTTTCACTAAAGCACTTGGAGCAGAGAAGCTAAAGATGTTTTGAAAGATGCTTGGATTATAGGACATGATGTTTAAATTGAGGGCAATCATTGAGATATAAAGCTCAAAATGTGATTAATGAGGATGACACATACCACTCTTCATTTCAATGATAGGTATAGTGGTTACGATGATATATGACAGGGATATTTTTTATGAGCTTTATATGTATCAGATTTATCTGTTGAGAGTGATGGCACATTTTTTTTTGCAGACTCACTCATTCAAAAATATTAAGGTTTTTTAATGTAACATTATTTATATATTATACTAGTTGTATTGTTGTATTAGGACATTCTTGTAATTTTCTTTATGTAATAGAAGAAGTACAAGGAGATAATTCTTCCTTGCCGCAATCTTTGTGTGCTTCTCTCTTTGTGTGTGAGAATGTGTGAGAACTCTCACCCTTATCTTCTTTCTCTTGACAACATTGAGTTATAAAAATATAAGTTGGCATTAGCGACATTATCCACTCAAAGTATTCGATTTAATTCATATGAATGATGGCAAAAATCAATTGTGATGTATCTCCGAATGGCAACTCTAACCTCTACATATGTTTGAAACACCATTCAGGAGCCCATGAACTGTCATGTGTAAATCCAAACTTCTTTAAACCAATGAAAAAAACAACCAAAGTGAAACAATCTTTTCTTCGTCGTTTATAGATCCTCATTGCAAGGAAGTGCACATTGCACATTTTCTTGGTCAAGCTCCTCTAGCATTGTAGCTTCCCATGTATGAAGCACTTTGTGAAAATGTATTGATCTCAAAATTGGGATGAAGACACACCATTTTAGACTGAAAATGTTTTTATAAGTGCATGGATTCCACATTAATATGAGGGGTATCAAGAATCTTGCAAAAAGACATTCTAGATGTCTCAAAGATCTACATTTAGTGAAACTAAATATATTAAAACTGAATCCATGGAGATGAAATCTTATTGATAGTGTAAAGTTACAAGGGCCTACAAAGGAGACATCATGATTTGCGTATCCACAAAATCCGATGGTCAAGGAAGATTGACCCATTTGATGTGAGATCTATAGAATTAATCCTAAGCTATGTAGAAGAGTGAAGTGGAAATTCAAAAAGATGGAAAAGGTCGTAATCATCCACTAGTGGAGCATTTTGAATGGATCTCCTCAATGATGATCTCACCAAAGAAGCAATTAGATAAATCTACATGTATGCTTGGATTGCAGAGCTCTTAAGAAGGTAAATGGGCCTAACAATTTCACTACATCTTTTCTCAAGCAAGGCATAGAGGATGTTGCCTTTGTATAGTTTTATGAACCAGTTTAGTGGCTACAATGAAATACCCATCTACGAGAATGATCAACCTCATTAATCCTTGGCAAACCTACATTCCAAACTAAGTTGGCCTTCAAGTTGAGGAATGCATCGGTAACCTTCAATCATATCGTCTTGCTCATCTTTGTAATCTTATCTTGAAGTTCCCACAAATTTTCATGGATGACTCTTTAGCTTCTCAAGGGTTGACGTTAAAACATCGCAAAGGGTTCAGTAGATTAGGAGAAATGATCCAAACAATCTACCTATGTCTGAACTTGTCTTCTTGTAGAGTCGACTTTGACAACTGCAACTTCTAACACATGGTTCTCTCCCAAACTAGAACCCGTTTAAGCAAATGCTTTTAGCCACAGATGGCTTACCTTCCAACTTAAATTTTGACTCCTCATTTGTGTAAAACTTTACACTATGCACTGAGAACTGACCAATTCTTTGATCATCGAGATTGTGCCTATTTCAAAAGACACTCATCACTTCTTCACATATAAATGTTCCTACACATAATTCTCTCAGCTTGTTTGCAATTAGGCTCTCAAATATTAACTATAGATGTATTAAATATGGAATTAGAAGTCTACAAAAGGATTCCTGATATAATCAAACACAGAAGGAGAAATGAAGAAAAGATCGACACACAATTCTCTAAAAAATTCTTTCTATTCAACTCATCATACATCTGATGGACGATACACACAATACTCATGATCTATTCCTTTCTATCTCTTGTATATTTCATCTCTCTCTTCTAGTACGACCATATACATGTATGTATGTATATATATATATATATATATATATATATATATATATATATATATATATATATATATATATATATATATATATATATATATATATATATATATATATATATATATATATATATATATATATATATATATATATATATATATATATATATATATATATATATATATATATATATATATATATATATATATATATGAGTATTGATTCCTCATTACTTCAAGTATTTTGAAGTATTTACAAAACTAATGTACATATGTTTATAGAACTTTTCTTCCTTAACCTCCACTTCACTTCATGCTCTTAGACTTCAATCTTTTCTTCATATCTTCCTTTCTAGGCTTCATATAATCACCAATTGTTTATTGTCTTGTTCCAACAGCTCCCCCTCAATCATCAATTGTGATTACCTGTATCTTCTTTATTCCTGTCATATCTTTAAACCTTTGCAACTTTGCTCCATCCAAGCTCTTTGTCATCATATCTGCAAGTTCATCTTTTGTAGGAGTATGTATGACTTCTATTTCTTTATCAAGAACCTTCTCTCTCAAAAATTTATATTGAATCTTAATAATTTTAGTTCTAGAATGAAACACAGGATTAGCTATCAAATATAAAGAACTCATATTGTCTCCACAAATGATAGGAGTACTCTGAGTGATATCAAAACTCTTCATAAGAGTCTTTAGCCATATAACTTCCTTTGCAGCTTCTAGCATTCCTTTGTATTCTGCTTCTGTAGATGATAAAGCAAATGTATGTTGCTTCTTAGAGCACCATGAAATTAACTTATCTCCCACATAACACAAATATCCATGTGTTGATCTTCTATCATCAGAGTTACCTACCCAATCTGTGTCACTATATATCTTGACTCTTGTATCTAAATTAAACCCATAGTACAAACCTTCTTTAAGTGTTCCCTTGATGTACCTAAGCACTATTTGTCCTGCAATCCAATGTTCCTTTCTAGGACAATGCATGAATTGAGATAAAACTCCAACTGCATATGATAATTCAGGTGTTGTTAATGTAACATAAATCAAGCTACCCACCAAACTTTGATAAATTTTCATGTCTTTGAATTCTCCTCCTCCATATCTACTCAATCTATGATTGTCGTCCATATCTACTCAATCTATGATTCACCTCCATTAGAGTTGGTGCTATCATGCAATCTTCCATTTTAAATTTAGTTAGCAAATTTTTCAAATACCTTTCTTGAGTTACATATACTCCATGTTGAGTATATGAAATCTTCATTCCCAAGAAGAATGACAAATTTCCCAAGTCACTGATTTTGAATTCTTTCTCCATCGGCTTCCTAAACATGTGTATACCTTTGTCATGTGTTCCTTTATATATTATGTCATCAACATAAATACAAACATAAATAAGTTCATCTTCACTTGCTTTGACTAGCAAGCTACTATCTGCCTTAGATGCTTGAAACCCAAGTTCCTTCAAGAACTTTACAAGCCTATAATTCCATGACTTTGGGGCCTGCTTCAAACCATAAAAAGCTCTCTTGAGCTTACACACATGATCTGTATACACTTGATCTTTGAAACCATCTGGTTGTTCCATGTAGATTATTTGAAATATAACCATTTAAAAATGCATTCTTCACATCTAATTGAGATAATTTCCAACCTTTGCAAGCAGCAATTCCTATGAGAATCCTTATGGTTGTCATCTTTGCAATAGGACTATAAGTTTCATCATAGTCCACACCATATGTCTATGCATATCCTTTTACAACAAGCCTAGCTTTGTACCTAGATACACTTCCATCTGCAAACCTTTTTGTTCTGTAAACCCATTTACATCCAATGATCTTTTGACTATTTGGTTTAGGAACAAAATCCCATGTTTCATTCTCCATCAATGCATCATATTCTTCCTACATAGCTTTTTCCCAATTCTCCTTTCCTTTGGTTTCATCATGTGTGGATGGATCTTCATTTGCTTTTATCATATAAGCATAATCTTTAGTAGTCAAGAATGAAGTATCATAGCTATACCTTGTAGGTTGCCATTTGTGCCTAGATGACCTTCTGAGTTCTCCACTTCTTGAAGTATCTGGTTCATCATATTCTGGATCAAGCCTTGGCCTTTCTTCTACTTCA